>VXBP01005690.1:217698-385772 GCA_013400115.1 Rhinopomastus cyanomelas | reverse complement strand
GGGGGGGGGGGGGGGGTTGGTTTGTTTGTTTTGGGTTGTTTTGGGTGTTTTTGCAGTTACTGCATTTTCAAATCATGATCTCCATCTTCAATAGCAGTACTCATGTGGGCTGTATTTTATGACTCATTGCACCTGTGTGAGAGACTTGGGGCTTTGAGATAAGGTTCCTAAACTTCAGGTCAGAGCATGTGGGTTATTTTTTACACAGGAGAGGAAGGCTTCAGGAAGGAGGTTAAGAGATAGATAATGATGGAGCTTATGAATCTTCAGGAGGTAGATCATGAATGCAGCCATCCTGGGCTGTGGAGAACACGGAGGGAGTGAGCCAGGTGCCTGGTTATCAGGGTCTTGTACCCCTTCAGCTGTCCCCAGTGATGAGACATGTCCATATGTACTGGCACAGATGAGTCAGGACACTGAGGAGATGCACAGCCTTCTGTCACAGCAGCTGGGAGTCTGGCACCTAAAGTGGTGCTAGAAACTCTTATGCAGGCAACTGAACCCTATTTAGGCTGCCTTGGGAATCTTCCTGAAATACCACGCAGGTAAATGTGGTGCTTTTCATGGAGGAGTTGAAAATAAGAGAGTTCTTCCTGATGGGGGTAAAAAACTGCCACCAGCAAAGCTCAGAAGTGCTAATTCAAGGGAAGGCTCTTTAAACGGCTGCACTTAAATGAAAAGGGGTTTAGGCAGCAATTGAACTGCATGGAGCAGGTCTCCAGCAAGACCAGTCTGCCGGTGGTGGATTAGCCACAGTGAAAATACTGGTCTTGGCTCCTTTCCCTTCGATGGGAGGGAAGATGTCGCTTCTGCCACAACCCAAGTCACAGCTCTAACGTGCCTGCTTTCAGCACTGGCATGCAGCTCCCACTGCTGGGTGGCATTGGCTGCTGAGCTAAGGTAAACTACCCATTTCTGTGACAATCCCTGTTATTTCTTGAGTGCCTTTGCCGTACAGACGTTTCTACGTCGCCTCCTCTGTCGGTGCCTGAATGGACATCGCTAGGAGAGCACCTCGTGGAATCCATCTCTTCTCCCAGGATCTCCACATAAGACAAGATCTCCCATCCCCATTTTGAATCTAACACTTGAGCAATAAGATAAGAGTCAGCGTGGGATATTCGCTGCGATGCTGGAGCCAAGACGTCCCAGAACACCTGCAAGCTTAATGAGCCTTCAAAACGCCTGAACCAAGTTGTTCCCAGGAAGCAAAGTGCCATCTTTTTCCCCAGTAAGAGAAACTTAGCAGTGGCTGTTTAACGTGCGCTTAGCTGTAGGCACTCCGCCAGGCTCGAGTGGGCGTTGTTTGCTTTATGGGAATGCGGTTTTTTTAATCTTAACTTGCTTCCCCCAGATGCTGGGAGGTGTTTTAGCTGCTGTGTGAGCACATGAGGGCATGAGAATGTGGAAAACCTCACTGGAACAGCCTGCCCCCTTGCTCAAGCGAGCTTACACTTTGAGAATGGCGCAGTGGGGACCCAACTGGGGAGATGCCCATGTGACAGTTGTTGTAGGGCCTCAGGTCTTCTGGAGCTGTGGTTCAGGTTGCTCTAGTTCCATAGCTGGGTAAACCCCATAGATGGGTAAACAGCTGTGAAGATCTTAGCACCTTCAGTTATCCCTGAAGTGGAGAATTTCCTTCCCAAATCTTCTCTCTGCTAGGCTGGAATTGCCACGCAGTATTTTGGCCCTCAGACCTAGGGGTAGGGAGATTGTGTTTCTGTTTGCTCCCTTGTAGCTAGGGAAGAGCCAGCTGGGGAGGCTGTTGGTAGTAGTGGCTGAAATCCAAGATGGCAAGAGTCTTGCTCCCCTGCTGAACACTGAAGGCTGGTGGGGAGTGAGGTGAGTTGCAGTTGCCAGAAGGGTGGAACTAAGAGTCTCAGCTCCAGTCTCCCAGGTAAGATACTCACTTTTGATTGAAGTCAGCTTGAAAAATCACGTCAGCCAAGTACAGATGGATCTGGAGGATGTTTGAATCAAGGAAATCCAAGTGTTCTTACGGAAGGTTTCACAGAACTGCTCAAGTATCCCACGCAGCTGAAATACTGATGTTCTTCTGTGCTTCTCCAAGTGACCTTCTCTGGACCTTCAGGCATTTGAATACCTTTATCGCCCTGCCCAGCGCTGCATCTGCTTTACCTCTTTGGATTGAGTGTTCAGAATGGAACCCTGGTCAATCACCACTTGAAGTGGTGACTCTTGCATGTCGACCCTTCTGAGGGTTTCTCCAGGAAGGTAAAAACAGGTGAAGTGAGGGGAAGGGAGGTCAGGGTGAGGGCAGAAGGGAGGAGTGTCTTCAGGCACATTGAGCAGCAAGTTGTTGATACGAGCCATGGTTTGGACCAGCAGCTGCTCTTGCTGGTACAGTGTGTTTGAACTTTGTGCTCAGACGAGCCCTTCCACATGCTTGAGCTGTGCACAGGTCCCAAGGGTTATTTTGGATGGTAAAACACTAGAACAAGTCTCCAGGTGCAGTAACGTCAAAGCTTGTGTCAGCATTGCTTGAGATATCCCTTATGACCCTAAACCAGCACAGAAAGGTGTCTTTTGAAATCACAGGGGGTTCTTCTGCAGAAGTAGCAATAAAGTAGTAATAAAGCTGGACAAGAGCAGTTCTCGTGCCCTCTGTCTCACGGGGCAGCGGTGTTCTTCCCCTAGAGGTCCAACTGCCTGGCCTCTTACAGCAATGTACTTCATCAGTGGCCCTGCCTGAAAACGGCGCCTTCAGGAAGAGCTCCTGGTTGCTTAGTGAGCCCTGCAGAGGCAGGGAACAAGAGAGATGGGCAGAGTGTGGATTCTGGTAGTTTTGCAAAGTTAGATTGGATAAGGCCTGTAAGAGATCACCCCGATCATCTGTCCTTGCACCACACAGGTTGGGTTCCTTCAATTCAAGTCGAGTTGAGAGGCGTCCCTGCCCATGACAGGGAGGTTGGAGTGGAGGGTCTCTACAGTCCCTTCCAACCTGAGCCATTCTGTGATTCCTGCAGTGGGAATGCAGGTTTGGTTTCTGGAAGGTGAGCTGGTTTGCTTCAGGGCTGATGTTTGAAGTAAAAGAGAGGTTTGTGTTTAGTGCTGTCTGTTCACGTGTAACGGCATCCAGAAGAGACCGATCTTGCCTTGGAGCCTTTTCTCCAATTTGAACTTCACCTTCAGTGAAAGGGGGGAAAAAAACATGTTGCTAAACATTGATAATCTCTGCAAGGGTGTTTGGATCAGGGTTTTTAGTTTTCTTGGTAATTTTAGGAGTGAAGTGCTTGATTTTTAAACTGTGGTTACTACTTTTTGGCTGGTGTATTCAGGAAGTGGTTTATTATTGTTCCTTACACAGTTCCACTCCCCAGTGGGTTTAGAAGGGAGTCTGCTAATGACTCCACTGCTTCTGGGCAGTGAGATGCCTGTTCTCAGTGTGCAGCAGTTCTAGTTTGTCTGTGTTGTTTCCAGCACAGAAAGCATGAGCAAGGATTTCACTTCTCTCCTATGTGAGAATATGGAAGCACCTGATGAAGGTTGAGGATGGCAGGGTTAAAACTGGTAACAGAGAATAAACATCTTCTCCAAAGTGGAGAACTAGTTGTATGAGAGTGCTGAAACCAAATATCTCAAGTCACAGAATCACAAAACACTAGGAATTGGAAGGGACCTCGAAAGATCATCTAGTCCAATCCTCCTGCCAGAGCAGGATCCCCTAAACCAAATCACACAGGAACATGTCCAAGCAGAGTTAAACATCTCCAGAGAAGGAGACTCCAGAACCTGCCCTGGGCAGCCTGTTCCAGTGCTCTGTCACATATATCAAGAATATCTGGAGAAGTTGCAATTAATGCTGATAACCTTCAGAAGGGAGCTGCTTGTGCTTTGAGGAGCTCTTAAATAGCAGAAATTGCAATGCGGTTTACTGGGTGGACCTGGCTGCCCCAGATCTCACCATGGTTCACTAAAGTGAAGCATCTCTGGCTAGCTGCTGTGAAGGTCTGGCCCTGCTGGGTTTCAGGACTGATCCTTTGTGGCAGCCCCGATGGCTGTGGTCTCCAAAGGTCGTGTCTTCTCCATCACAGACACTGTGCTGGCCAGGAATGAGCATTTATTGACAAACAACTCTGGAAGAGGGGAATGCGGATGCAGGGGGGAGGTTATTGATCTGGCTAGACTAAAGTGCTCTTACCCTCACTGTTCTGGCTCTTTCAGAGGGCTCCTTTTCAGTATTTCAGTTAAATTCACAGCTTCTGATTTGGGGAGGACAGAAAGGCAAAATTAGGGAAGGTTGAACCTCAGGTTTTCTCTTGAAGAGCCCTTGGAGCTTCGTAGGAGGAAAAGAAAGGGTTTTCTGTATTTGAGCTCATCCCTTATTTACTGTGCTTAATGTACTTAATCCAGAAGTGTGGTGAGGGAGCATTTATTGCTGTTAATAACAGAGGTTTTAGCTTTGTAAATCAGCAAAATTTAAGATGGACAGAAATAGATGAGCCTAGAACTTCAGCGAAGACAGAGAGACATTTAATGAAACATAACAAGGGTAAGTGTAGAGTCTTGCACCTGGGCAAGAACAACCCCAGGTACCAGTATAGGTTGGGGACTGACCTGTTGGAGAGCAGTGTATGAGAAAGGGACCTGTGGGTCTTGGTGGACAGCAGGATGACTATGAGCCAGCAGTGTGCTCCAGTAGCCAAGAGGGCCAGGAGCATACTGAGGTGGATTGGAAAGGGGATGGTTAGCAGATCGAGAGAGGTTCTTCTACCCCTCTGCCCTGGTGAGACCACATCTGGAGTACTGTGTCCAATTCCAGGCCCCTGAGTTCAAGAGGGATGTGGAGCTGCTGGAGAGAGTCCGGTGTAGGACAATGAGGATGATGAAGGAGGTGGAGCACCTGCCTTATGAGGAGATGCTGAGGGAGCTGGGTCTCTTTAGTTTGGAGAAGAGGAGACTGAGGGCTGACCTCGTTAATGTCTATAAATATTTGAAGGGTGGGTGTCAGGAGGATGGAGCCAGGCTCTTCTCAGTGTTGTCTAGTGATAGGACAAGGAGCAGTTGTTGTAAGCTGGAACATAGGAGGTTCCACATGGATATGAGAAGGAACTTCTTCCCAGTGAGGGTGACAGAGCACTAGAACAGGCTGCCCCGAGGGCTTGGAGTCTCCTTCTCTGGAAACGTTTACAACCCNCAGGTACCAGTATAGGTTGGGGACTGACCTGTTGGAGAGCAGTGTATGAGAAAGGGACCTGTGGGTCTTGGTGGACAGCAGGATGACTATGAGCCAGCAGTGTGCTCCAGTAGCCAAGAGGGCCAGGAGCATACTGAGGTGGATTGGAAAGGGGATGGTTAGCAGATCGAGAGAGGTTCTTCTACCCCTCTGCCCTGGTGAGACCACATCTGGAGTACTGTGTCCAATTCCAGGCCCCTGAGTTCAAGAGGGATGTGGAGCTGCTGGAGAGAGTCCGGTGTAGGACAATGAGGATGATGAAGGAGGTGGAGCACCTGCCTTATGAGGAGATGCTGAGGGAGCTGGGTCTCTTTAGTTTGGAGAAGAGGAGACTGAGGGCTGACCTCGTTAATGTCTATAAATATTTGAAGGGTGGGTGTCAGGAGGATGGAGCCAGGCTCTTCTCAGTGTTGTCTAGTGATAGGACAAGGAGCAGTTGTTGTAAGCTGGAACATAGGAGGTTCCACATGGATATGAGAAGGAACTTCTTCCCAGTGAGGGTGACAGAGCACTAGAACAGGCTGCCCCGAGGGCTTGGAGTCTCCTTCTCTGGAAACGTTTACAACCCGCCTGGATGTGTTGCTGTGTGACTTGGTGTAGGTGATCCTGCTGTGTCAGGGGGATTGGACTGGATGATCTGTCGAGGTCTCTTCCAGTCCCTAATGATTGTATGATTCTATGATTTAACACATGGCCTTTTTGTTTCAGTGTCCCTGTTAAAGTGTGGAAAGAGATTTGCTGCATTTTAAACCTACCCTTGTGAGATTCAATGCTTTATCCTACTGTGCTGTAGCCAGTGACCCTTGGCTGCTGGTGTGGGTGATGTGAGAAGTGAAGTCACCTCGCTGCCAGATACTGGCTTATTCTCACAGGGTTGCTTCTGAGGTATTGACGTGTTCCCACATCCCTCACTGCTTCCCCCATAGCTGTCAGTTGTGATGAGAGGGATGCAAATGTACACTCTAGCGTACCCAGGCTATTCAGAATTGAGATTTAAGAACATACAAGGGAAGACAGAAAGTAAAACTGGCATTTGCTTTCATTGGCATAAAGTCCATCTTCTGACACAGATTCGTGGTGGTTTAGCACTCCTGTGCTTTTTTATAAATGCTTGGTACTGGATCACCTTAAGCCCTTGGACAACTGGAGGTCAGCATAAAGTACTGAGGTCTCTTCTTAGGTTTTATCTGTGAACTGGGAGTAGAGCTTCCATGAGCTTCCATAGGTGAGTCGTGCTGAGCCCACTTTACATCTGATGGCTACATCTCAGATGTTATCTAGGGCTGTTATTTCAGGTGTTACCTGGAGATTTGCCTTTCCTTGGGTTTCTTGCAGCCTTCTTTTTGTTAAAACAAATCCTTCACACGTTCTCCCTGCACTCTGATGATAAAGCCAACAGACATTTTGGTTCTGTGGTGGAAGATCACAGAATGACAGAACATTAGGGATTGGAAGAGACCTCAAAGGATCATCTAGTCCAATCCCCATGCCAGAGCAGGACCACCTAGATCAAGTCAAACAGGAACATATCCAGGTGGGTTTTAAATGTCTCTGAAGAAGGAGATTCCAGCCCCACCCTGCACAGTCTGTCCCAGTGCTCTGTCACCCTCACCATGCTGCTCCTTGTCATATTTATGTGGAACCTCCTATGTAGATGCCATGTAATTCCTACCAGGGGTTAACTGGAGAGGTGTCCAGTGAGCCAGGATTTCTGAAGACACATTCCACAATTACAGCAAATAAGTGGTGCCCATCACTTCGTCTTTCAGAGCAGCAAGACATTGATGGGAGAAGAAACAAAACTTCTAATGAAAAGGGAATGGGAACTGACTCAGAAAATGGCCACAGGATCTTCTTGAAGTGGAAAGCTTTTCCAACCTCTGTTCAGGTTTTCTTTGTTACTGGGTTTTTGTTCTAGAGTGACCTTGACTAAAGCATCAGTGGCTCATACCTGAGGTATGCTGAGGCACTCATTGAAACTAGGAGGACTTTGGGACACTGGAGGACAGGCTGGTTTTTTGTCCAGGTTGTGTGGGCACTCTTCTTTTACTTCAGGTTTTCCACGCTTTGCTTTGAGGAGCAGCACTATGACCTGTTTTGGCTTTTCAAGTCTGGGCTTCAGGAGCTCATGTGGGAATTTCTTAGAGCAAGCCCTGGGAGTGCTCAGTCACGGAATCATTCTGGTTGGAAAAGATCCCTGGGATCATAGAGTCCAACCATCTACCCTACCTTACAAGTTCACCCCTAAACCAGATCCCTCAACACCTTGTCCAAATGAACTTTAAGCAGAAGACAGCTACCTGATCCCATTGCATTGTCTTTTGTTGTCTTTGAACCATGGGTTTTGTCATTCCACTCCCTCTCGGCCTTAGTAGGATGAGTTAGATTCTTGCAAATTGCTTGTTTCTTTCCTTTGAGCCCGTTTTCCGTTAGTTCTGCATTACCTTGCTTTCCTGGGTTTAAATCTTGGAGCTGTACTTAAGTACCAAAGAAGGTTTAGCCACACAACTGCCATTTGACATGGGGAGTGGAATGGCTGAGCCCCTGTGCGGCTGCGATAGCCCGCGCGCCGCTGGGAAGGCTGTATAATCGTTCTTCGTGCATTAAGCACCCAACTGCCGATGTGTGCACACATGTAGGTTCATCCTTCACCAATTTCCTGTGACTGCTGGTCGCCAGGAGATTAAAAGAACAGCCGGTTCCTGGGTTGGGTTTTTTTTCTCTCTCCTCTTTATTTTTGTCCTTTAGCAAGAATATTTGTGTGTGTGCCTGTATGTGTTCAATAGCCTTCATTCCCTAGAGAATAATCTCGGTCCTTGTTTTAGCTGCCCTCCTTCTGAGAGTGTGTTAAATCTGTAGCCAAGATCAGAGGCAGCTCTGGGCAAATCATTGGGCTGTTATTAACCTGCCTCCATGGCAACTGCTGCTCGCCAGCCCGGGGACAAAAAATGTTTTTATTCTGCCGAGCTGCACAAAAGGTTCTAGCGATGCCTCGCACAAAATGGCCATTGAAAGGGGAGATGCGGCGATGTGTGTTGGTGCTCTACAGTTGCATGTTTAAATTGGGTAAACTGTTGTCTTTGAAGTGGATGCGCAGCTGAGGAGCGCGGCGTGTTGGCCATGTGGAAGGTGGAAACGGGCAGAAGATTGGAACTAAACTTCTTTTAAAGCTGTTTATTTTTGTCAGCTCAAGTCCACAGGCCTTCAGCTGGCAGTTGTCGACAGCAGGGGAGCAAGTTGTGTTGTGAACGTGAACAGAGCAAACATCATCACAGGTTTTCAGTCCTGCCTTGTGAAGATATTGGTGACTTGGGGTTATGGAGAGAGAGAGAGAGATCATAAAAGGACAAGGGGCAGTGGGTGTAAGGAGGTTCCACATCAATATCAGAAGGAGCTTCTTCACAGTGAGGGTGACGGAGCACTGGAATAGGCTGCCCAGGGGGGCTGTGGAGTCTTCTTCTCTGGAGATGTTTAAAACCCATCTCGATGTGTTCCTGTGCTACTTGATCTGGGTCATCCTGCTGTGTCGGGGTGATTGGACTGGATGATCTTTTGAGGTCCCTTCCAATCAGTAATGATTCTATGATAAAAGATGTTTCACATAATCCCAGAACATTAGGGATGGAAGGGACCTCAAAAGATCATCCAGTCCAGTCCCTCTGCCAGAGCAGGAACACCTCAACCAAGTCGCACAGGAACACATCCAGGCAGGTTTTAAACATCTCCAGAGAAGGATAGTTCATTTTTTGTTCAGAAATCCTTGTTTGCTTGTTTGGGAAGCTCAGTGAGCAAGTGCTTGGTGACCTTCGTGTGTTCGCTGCTCTTGGCAGCGCTGCGTTAGGTTTGTGTTAAAATGCAGTTATAAGAGCGACTGTTGCTCAGACTAAGCATTGGATTGAAGCTGCTCATAAAGAGTGGGCTCAGTGGGATCTGCGGCGGGTCTGGCAGCTCCAGCACCGTGATGAGGTTGTGTCCCACAGTTAGTTACCCTCTGGCAGGAGGCTGTGCAGCTCTGCTGTCAGTTTGGGTGCAGAATGACTGTATACGGATGGACGCTGCCTCTCGGAAACCTGCTGCTTTGGGATGCTTCCCGTCCTTGCGAGCTGGCAGCGCGTTACTTCCCCGTGAACTGAAGTCCTCCTGCTTCCTGCTTTAGTCTTGGTGCAAGGACAAGTGCTCTCTGCAGCTCCACGTTTGGGCAGTTTTCTCTGCAGCACTCAGAACAATGTGGTTGTTTTAGACACCTCTTGGGGAGGCCCTTGGCTGTGGTCTACTCTGACCAAACAAAGGCCACCCAAATATCGTGGTCCCTTTTCATTTGGGCTGTAGAGAAAGGCATAAAGGCTGCAAAGACTCCTCATGCAGCTGCCAGTCGCTGGGAGGTGAGAGGGGGTTTGTTGCTGTCAGCTCGTGTCCGATGGGCTGTGGATTAGTGGCAGATACTGTGCGTTTGGATGAGGGATCCGACCACATCTCCAGGGCAAATGTTCTGCCAGTGGCCTGGAGAGCCGACCGTGCGATGTGGGTGACTGGGAGGACAAGGACCTAGCTGGGGGGTGTTAATAGTCAGTCCTGGGTCTGCAGCAACTTTGAGTTTGGTCAGGGAGGCTGCTCCCATTTTCTGGGAACAGCAGCTTTTCTTTCAGACCTCGCCAACCCCTTGGCTCCGTTTCCAGTGGGTTTTATTTCCCTTCTTTGATGGGACCCTTCTGAGAGGCAAGCTGTGGAGCAGCATGGTTAGGTGATCAGCCTCCTCCACACCAAGCAATGACCTAATGTTTAGTCACCTCCTCCAGGAGCGTGGCCCAAAGGTTTTTGTGGCCACATGTGTGTTGAGTGTGGCCTGCTGGATCAGACCGTGGTTCCTCTGGGATAATCTTTCCCTGCTAATCCTGCACCAGGTGCAAGTGTTTCTTGGATTAGCTCTCGGAGGTTTGGGCCTGACCCGGGAGCAGATGCTGTGGGGGCGAGCCAGCCTCACGTGCTTGGCTGCTGCTGTTCTGCCGTGGGGCTTGTGGGCTGCAGTCAGGCAGATTCCCCAAAGCTGAGGATCGCTCTGCAGGGTCTGCTGGCTGCAGTCGACTTCGTACCTCTCTGATAAGCTGAAATGCAGAGATTATTTCCTCTGATAGCAGGCATTTGGGTTTCGTTTGGCCTGTCACTGCCAAGCCTCCACATTTGTTCTCTCGGCAGTGTTTTTGTCGTGAAGATAGTTCCTACTGAGTGGCCTCCAGTTGCAGACTTGACTCGAAAAGCTTCCCAGGCTTGTTCCCGTGAATTAAGTCTGGTCTGCAGTTAGTGAAGTGCCATTTCATAAGTCATGCTGGTGGTGACAGCTGCTTCAGCCTGGCTAGAGCACTCACTAGTAACTCTCAGAGACTGTTCTGCTTAGGACACGGGAAAGCCTTCAATTACCGGATGCGTGTTATTCCCCAGAGCGTCACGAAGTGCCTGCTCCGCACCTCATTCATTAGTGGGAAGGGGAGGGGGGTACAAACGAGCTTGCCTTGCGTGGCAGACTCGCTGGGAGGGGTTTGGGCTGGGAAGACGTGATGCACGCACTCGCCAGCTGCCTTCAAATGCTCCGGGTCCATTTAGCACCTTCTCCCAGAAGCAGCGAGCGGTTGCCGGCCGCTCCATTAAGCGGCGTCGTAATGGCTTGTGTTCCACACGGTTGTGTGAAGTGCACGTTAATGGGGACAGCTTAACGCCATCGCCCCGCAGTGATGACCTGCTATGGATTGCCGTTGCCATCACGGCGCGCTTAAAAGCCATGTTCGCATCCGATTTAAATTTCCCAGCTCTCCGAGCAGATGGCTTTCCACACCACTCGGTGGGCTCGGGAAGAACCTGGAAATTCGACTGCAGCCTCCTTGTTGCAGTGTTTGTAGAACAGTGGTTCTGGTGGGGGAAAGGGGGTGGGGGTGTGTTTTGTTAACTCAGGCTGCTTGAACGGTGTGTTTCGTTAAAAATGTGATGATCACTGCTGCTGTATCTAGGGATCGCTGTAAAGCCAGGGGACCCCACCGAGCTGGAAACGGCCATCACAGAACATTAGGACACCTCCCTCATGAGGAAAGGCTGAGGGAGCTGTGTCTCTTTAGCTTGGAGGAGCCTGAGGGGTGACCTGATTAATGTCTATAAATATTTGAAGGGTGGGAGTCAGGAGGATGGAGCCAGGTGATCATCTGGTGATAGGTCAAAAGGCAGTAGGTGCAAGCTGGAACACAGGAGGTTCCACATCAATATGAGAAGGGACTTCTTCACAGTGAGGGTGACAGAGCACTGGCACAGGCTGCCCGTGGGGGTTGTGGAGTCTCCTTCTGTGGAGAAGTTTAAAACCCACCTGCATGTGACTGTGTGACTTGGTCTAGGTGATCCTGCTGTGTCAGGGGGATTGGAATAGATGATCTTTCGAGGTCCCTTCCAATCCCTAATGATTCTATGATGAAGGATTGGAAGGGACCTCAAAAGATCATCCAGTCCAGTCCCCCTCCTGGAGCAGGACCACCGTGTAGTAAAGCTTCATCTCGCTGCTCTTGACAAACACTGCTGTTCTGTGGTGCTCGTGCTCTTCATTTTCTGTTAAAACAGAAACGTGGTTCCGTTTAACATTTCTCTGTTGTTATCTGAGTTCCCATAAACTCACACAGATCTGTGCAGGAAGATACCCAGAGTACTCTGTGTACGCTGGACAAACACCGTGTGCGCTGCACTTGGTAGCCACGTGCAGAGCTCACAGAGCAGGGAAGCTGAGTTTCACAAACCACTGAAAGTCCAAAAGTGTCCCCTCCTTTTCCAAAAGGCTTCATTCGTGTCTTGGGTATTTGCTTCTCCCGCTCCCCGAGTGGTGCCGGCGGAGCTGGTGATCCTGCCGCTAGCGGTGCCGAGCACGGTGAGCCCGCTCAGAGCAGCTGAGTCGCGATGGATCGCTTTAGACAAGTCATTTTTCACTTTTTCCATTTCACGGGCTGTCTCATCGATTCCCTCTTGATCCCGTAAAGACAGGAGCACTCGGCCCAGTTTCTGGGCTTTGAGTGCGTAACAGCAGCTCTGTAGGTCCTGGCTTTAGAGGGTGACGCTGCCGTGTACCGCCTATAGATTTTCTGCTACCGCGTCAATACCTGGGCCTGTTAGTCCCTGCGGCTTTTACCAGGCAGGGGACACACATTCTTTTCCGCATTAATTTGCTTTTTGCTCATAACTTTTCTTTTGCTTTCTCTCTTCTGCTTAGGTTGCTTTGAATGTTGCATTAAGTGCCTAGGAGGAGTGCCATATGCTTCGCTCGTGGCAACCATTCTCTGCTTCTCGGGGGTAGCGTTGTTCTGTGGCTGCGGCCACGTGGCGCTCACGGGAACCGTGTCTATCCTTGAGCAGCACTTCTCCACGACCGCCAGCGACCATGCTTTGCTGAGTGAAGTGTAAGTATGACTCCCATTTCCATTACCCTCAAGCTGCATGAGCAGAGATGAACTCAACCTCAGTCTCCATCCCTGAGTGTTAGGCTGCTTGTTTGCCCATCAGCTCCCTGTGGTCTTTTGGTGTCGACGCACTGATACGCACCCGGGAGTGTGACCTCTTGGGACCGGCCCTGTTGAGTGTCTTTGTGAGTCCCACAGAGCGATCAAGCAGACCCTCAGCAGGTTTGCAGGTGACACCGAGCGGTGTGGTGCACTTGAGGGAAGAGGTGCCATCCAGAGAGACCTTGAGGACTGGGCCAATGTGAACCTCATGGGGTTCAGCAAGGCCAAGTGTGAGGCTGGGGGATGAAGGGGTTGAGAGCAGCCCTTCAGAGGACTTGGGGGCACTGGTGGATGAAAAATTGGACATGAGCCAGCAGTGTGCACTGGCAGCCCTGAAAGCCAACTGTACCTCGGTCTATATCAAAAGAAGTGTGGTTAGGATGTCAAGGAAGGCGATTCAGTGCCTCTGCTCCTATGACAGCTCACCGGGAGTACAGCGTCCAGCTCAGCAGAGGAGAGACATGGACCTGTGGGAGTGGGTCCAGAGGAAGCCACAAAAACGATCAGGGGGCTGGAACACCTCTGCTGTGAGGACAGGCTGAGAAAGTTGGGGTTGTTCGGCCTGGAGAAGAGACTGCTTCAGGGAGACCTTAATTTGGCCTTTCAGTAGTTAAAAGAGTTTTTTGATGGGAGGGACTTGTTAGTAAGACCTGCTGCGTCAGAGCAAGGGGTGATGGTTTTAAATGGAAAGAGGTGAAATGTAGTGTTTGTTGATGAAACAAAGTTTGAAGGGATGATAGGAATAACAGGGCAGCTCTATCCCCCCTCAGAGAAAGGTGGGCTGGTCTTGTAGGGGGATTGGACTAGATGATCTTTTGAGGTCCCTTCCAGTCCCTAATGAGTCTCTGATTCTATGAAATAAGAAAAAAGAGAGAGAAAAGACTGGAAGGAGCTTGAATATTTGTCTCTGTAACTGTAGCCTCTGGAAATAACCACCAGTGAAATACTTGGGGTTTTCATGTTCCTGACGCTTCCTTGTGAAACCAAAGGAAGACCTGGAGGTTTGGGTCAGGGCTCAGCACCCAGCCCCACCAACCTGAGTCTCTTGTTCCCCTTGACACTGCGGAACTGTAGGTCCCAGGCTCTGGGCTAGTGTCCTGAATATGCTTGGCCGTACGCTGCCCCTCCCCTGCGCCACCAGGCTTTGAGAGGGCTTTTGTCCTGCATCAGCGAGGAGTTCTGTGTGAGCTGCCGTGCGCCGCGGTCGGGATGCTGCTGGGTCTGAGTTGGCTGCTCCTTACCGTGGGCCAGCACCAGCTGCAGGCACAGCGCCTGGTCAGCCCCTGGAGACATCTGCATCCTGGGGCAGCACAAGGAAGGGCAGCTGAAACCTGCTGAAAGCCCAGCACAATTCCCCTTTTTTTCCTTCTCTTTTCTTTCATCACTGACTCCCTTTATGTGCTTGTGGCTGCAGACCTGCCAGCTTGCACGCACAGCTGACCCCCTCCCATCACCCGGGACCGCTGACACCAGTCCCACAGCGCTGTTGCAGCGCTTATCCTCCTTGGCAGGACTCTCTGTGCCCAGAGTTGCCTCGTGGCTCTTGGGATCACCCACCCTCACACCCCAGCTGGCCACCATGTCCACAACTCCAGTGCAGTAGCCCATGAGGCCTGAGCAGTTAGTCACAAAAATTAGCAAGAAGCGGCAATTAGCTGTTCTGTGGCAGCCAAGGAACAAAAGGACCCTGTTCTTGCATCCGTCTGCGTCTGAGCAGAATGGAAGGCATCAAGTTTTGCACTTTGGAGAACTGTCGACGGTGTTTCTTGTCAAGTCAGCAGGAGCAGCTGGGGAAATGCATAATTGCTACTGAAGCAGCTGAGGTCTCGCCTCTGTGCAGGGCTGGCAAGAAAGGCAACCGAGAGGAGGCACTAGAGATGGGCAAGTAAGGCCGCGGGGTCATAAAACAAAGGGAAGATGTGATAGTAGGGCACCCTTGGGGGTAGCGTTGTTCAGCGGGGTTTCACATTACTGATTTCTGGTAACAAGCCTTGCATCTCCCCCAGACCATCACTGATGGGGAAGCGAATTCTTCTCAGATCCTCCCTCCAGTCCCAAAGGAATTCTTTCACACTTTACAGCACCGCTGTGGCAAATGGGTCCTGCTACTTTTAATCAGTTTGG
Source organism: Rhinopomastus cyanomelas (assembly GCA_013400115.1). NCBI lineage: Eukaryota > Metazoa > Chordata > Aves > Bucerotiformes > Rhinopomastidae > Rhinopomastus > Rhinopomastus cyanomelas. Next base: position 370,928 of record VXBP01005690.1, on the reverse strand, counting down.
GAAACAAACCTCACACCTTCCACAGGTCAATTTAAATGAGTGATACCCTGTTTGGCTACAAGGGGTCTCTAGCCTGGAAAACATTTAACTACAGAAATAGTGGGAGTCGTTCATTGTATTTGCAGTCAGCTGAAGCGTGCAGGTGTTTATGGAGATCTGTGCTAGCAGCTACTTAGTGCACAGTGGAAACGATTGGCAACGAGGGAAAAGACACTTGGTTCTGGGGATGTGCTGCTATGAGTTCTGGGGACCAGGAGAAGTGCTGTAGGGAGGATCTGGCATTCTGGTCCTCCAGAGCAATTAGTTTCAGATACAGAGTCTGACTGACAAGATTTCAAAGTATTCTTTTCACTTACCTGTGAGGCTGAGAGGAGCCCTTTTTGCTCTCTACACCTACCTAAAAGGAGGGTGTAGTGAGGCTGGTGCTGGTCTCTTGTCCCAAATTACTAATGACAGGACGAGGAGAAATGGCCTCAAGTTGCTTCAGGGCAGGTTTAGATTGGATCTTAGGAAGAAGTTCTTTTCTGAGAGAGTGGTTGGGCACTGGAACAGGCTGCCCAGGGAGGTAGTTTAGAAAATGAGTAAAAAAGTGACTAGGTAGAGCACTTGAGGCCATGGTCTAGGGATTAGGGAGCTGTTGGGATGATGATCCTGGAGGTCCTTTCCAGCCATAATGATTCCATGATTGTGTGATTCTATGAGTCTGTTCTAGCCAGAGTAAAACCACTGTAAGATCATCACTGCAGATGGTAGAGTTTAAGGAATCAAGCACTTGCTTAAGTGCTATCTGAGGGAAGTGCTTGCAGTAGAGACATAAAATTATGGCTTTGAGCGTTGCAGCAATACCAGTGGATGTGAGAGCAGCAGCTGCAGCAGAGGATGCTCAGGCAGATGCAGGACTAAGACACATTGGTGTTGCTCACCTGTAGAAAGAAGCACGGTAGTCATGCCTGTGCTCTCCTGCAGCCTGCCTGCTTGAAATGCATGAAGGAGCCGTGAGGTGTTTCCTTGGAAAGGAGCTGGTTGCCTCATACCTGTTAGGATCCGGGAGGCCCGACTTGTTTGCGCAGGGCTGAGGTCTAACCGTTTCCTGTCTCCCTCTTCCGTTTTAGAATCCAGCTAATGCAGTATGTCATTTATGGCATCGCATCGTTTTTCTTCTTATACGGAATAATCCTTTTGGCAGAAGGTTTTTATACGACGAGCGCTGTGAAGGAGCTGCATGGAGAGTTCAAGACAACAGCCTGTGGCCGCTGCATCAGTGGAATGGTGAGTAGCATCCCAGGCGCTCACGGGAGGCGTCGCTCGCTGAAACCTGTTTGCCCCCTGTGTTTTTGAACACCAGTGTGTTGCTGCCGCCTTTGTTTGCCTCCTTATGGGTGGCTGTTGCTGGTCCTTCTTTGAACTTTGAGGGTGGTTGGGCAAATCCTGACTCTGCAGATGGACAGTCAAGATGTCATAAAGCTGAATCCAGTTTAGTTGATGGAGACAGTGAATTTTAAGACAGGGTGAGACAAGATGGAGCACAGTAGCGATCGCAGCATCGGTGGGGTTGGGTTGGGACCTCTAGAGATCATCCAGTCAAACCCAGCCACTAGAGCAGGATCACCCAGAGCACATTGCACAGGACTTCTTCCAGGTGGTTTCGATTATCTCCAGAGAAGGAGATTCCACAGCCTCTGTGTCCAGCCTGTTCCAGGGCTTTGACACCCGTACAGCAAAGTTTTTCCTCATATTTAAGTGATGCCTAAAGGCAGAAGCTGTGTCAAATGGCTGTGGTTTGCAGAGCTGTTGAAATAACAAACTGTCACTCCTCTGACTTCCATAGCCAGTTCTGGCTGAGGATGTCTGGATCCTTCAGATAAGCAGCAGCGAGTGAATCTGGGCGACATCTTTGCCCCTGAATCGAGTGCTGCTGTGTTGCTTTTGCAGATGGCAGGAGGCAATACAGCTACAACAGCGAGGCGCTTTCCGGCGCTGAGCCGCTCGAAGCCCTAAAGTTAGGAGGCATCTTCCCTGCAGTATGCTTCTGCATCAGAACGAGGCTTTAAACAAAGTTTAACTAAAAATAAAACTTCAGCCTCTCACCCACGTTGCCCCCCAGGGCGCACTCTCACAAGAACAGAAACCACTACGTTTCTGAGACAGGATTTCAAAGCTGCTGCTGAAAATCTGAATTCAAAGCTCGTAGTTGTGGAGGAAGCTAAGTGCTGTGACAGATCGCCCACGGGAAAGAGTGGGTGAAGGAGAAGAGGCTTTTGATGTGATTGTTGCATTTTAATATACAGTCTATATCCTGCGCTTAAAAAACATGTACTTTCAGCTGGCTAAATACGGGAGACAGAGGCTTGTTTATTTTGAGGAGGGTTAACCATTTCCCACCGTGCTGTTGGGTACTTGCTGCATTGTCCAAGGGCTAATAGAAACGAGACAGCCGGCTACCTGCCCGTGTAGCAGGTGTTTGCGTCCTCGCTTTCCTAGCAAGTGTGATCTTTGCTGGGGAGCAAAATCAGCTGTAAAGCAGTGGAAACACAGACAAACGTGCGTCTCGGAGCAGACGATTGCTGGTGCAGTGGAGGAGTGGCAGCCAGCTGCTTACACAAGCATCAGGTGACACATGGAAACGCCACAGCGCGATGTGCCTGCCTGTTTGTGTCCGCGCAGTGATGGGAGAGCTCAGCAGCTGAGTAACGTCTTGGAGCTTTAGTGAGACACATCAGTGTTCAGTGGTGACAGTCGGTGGTGCAAAGACGCTTCCATGCTGTTGTGTAGTGGTGGAGCTGCTTGAAACACCAGGGTTAGAACAAAGGTTGCCAGGAGCTGTAACATCTTAAGAGACCAGTGGCTGCAGCTGGGTACAGACAAGGTTTTTTGGTATTGCCTCTTTGATTGAGAGCTCCTCTGCTTCATCTTCCAAGCAAGGTCCTGAAAGGCAGACCTTTCCATCATGTGTGAAGTTACTAGAGAAGACAGACTTCCAGCCTTCCTAAACTGTTTGTGTTGGCTGTGGAAAAGCAGACTGGCCATTTCCCACAGTTATCACATGCTTTTTGAGAGCAACTGTGTTGTTTCCTGTCTATTTTAGGAGTTCAAGGCTTTGTGTGCGTCCACTCTTGCACACTTCTACATACATCTCTGCAAACCCACAGTGAGGGTGCCAGAGCACTGGAACAGGCTGCCCAGGGAGGTTGTGGAGTCTCCTTCACTGGAGATGCTTAAGACCCACCTGGACGTGTTCCTGTGTGAGTCAGTCTAGGTGATCCTGCTGTGGCAGGGGGATTGGACTAGATGATGTTTTGAGGTCCCTTCCAATCCCTAATGATTCTGCGAAACCCACTTTTCACGTAGAGAAATTCTTTGAACTGGTCTATTTGGTCCTTACAACATGGATCACAGATCACAGAACATTAGGGATGGGAAGGGACCTCAAAAGATCATCTAGTGCAATCCCCCTGCCACAGCAGGATCCTGTAGACCAAGTCACACAGGAACACATCCAGGTGGGTTTTAAACATCTCCAGAGAAGGAGACTCCACAACCCCCCTGGGCAACCTGATATTTATATGGAACCTCCTATGTTCCAGCTGACACCCGTTGCTCCTTGTCGTATCACTAGATGACACTGAGCAGAGCCTGACCCCATCCAAAGAGAGAGTTCTCAGTTCTGACACAGAACATACAGTCAGGTCTGGGGCTCCACCTGGTGAGAAATGGGGTGTTTCTGTGCTGTGGTGTATGAAAGGCTGGCTGGGTTCCATGTGCTTTGCAAGCACTTTCACCGCCCCACACGCCACCTTCGCAATGCAGCAACGTCCCCTGTTTTGCCCAGTAGGATCCAAATCCTAGTCTGGATTTGGATCCAGGAGGAGGATGCTAGGAACTGATGCCAGAGCTACTGTTTCACCATCAAAGTTGATGGAATGGGGAAGAGATCCAGTGGGAAGGCGGAACTGGGTCCTTCCAGAGCAACGAGTGCCAGCCCGTATAATCTTACCAGAGAAGATGCACGCAACCAGGGACTTCAAATTGAACAAACTCTCCAAAGCAGCAATTTTCAGTGGGAAACCCGTGATTCTTTAAGGTGAAGGAACTGAGTTTTCATTTGCAGTGTTTGCTAGATCTTCTGAGCCCTCCCGATGCGCTGTAGCGGCGGCGGTGTGTTTCCAAACATAGGTGTTCTCAAACGTTACAGTCGGTATCGATTTCAATAAATCAGGGAGCGTGGGAGAGCTCGGTGGGCATCGATTTACTACGTTGTTTGATTTGCAAGCTGCAGAGGAGTGCCTGTCTGTTGCAGTTCTTGTTAAAAATGCCTGTGTTTTGTTTTTGTTGGAAGTGCTCTGGTTTGAGCTTACAGCGGGCGCCCCTGCTTAGCTGAGAATCTCGAGCAATTAACGGGCTGCTCCTTGAGGAAGGCTGTTCGCTCGAGCAGGCTGAGGATAAAGGAAATGGCTGCGTTACTTAGCGCTGCCCTCGTGTATGGAAGCAGCGAGAACACTGATTCCACTTGTGCTTGGGAGCCAAACGTGTTATGAGTTGATTCCCCACAGTTGTGCTTAAAGATGAGCTGGAAGCTTTTTTAAGGAAACATCAAGTGCTCTTTTTAAAGGATGAAAAATGAACTGCTTGTGTTTTCTCTGCCCAGTTTGTTTTCCTTACCTATGTGCTCGGAGTGGCCTGGCTGGGGGTCTTTGGCTTCTCTGCTGTGCCTGTCTTCATGTTCTATAACATATGGTCGACTTGCGAAGTCATCAAATCTCTTCAGACAAACGTGACAGTGCCAGGGGACCAGATCTGCGTGGACATCAGGCAATACGGTACTGACATTAATCCTGATTAAATGCTTTATCCTTTCTCCTGGGGTCTGTCTTCAGTAGTTTTTATCTCAGCCTTATCGGAAGACCCAAGAGCAAAAGCGTCTTCTATCCCTGAACGTGCTGTTGCTTTTCTGATTAATTCAGATTGCGCCGCTCTCTTTGCGGAGGCAATCGGTTCAACCGAACCGGCAAGTCGTTTATCTAAAATGACTCTGCAGCGGGTTTCCAATACTGTGATATTAGGTTTAAAAATAGATCAGCCTCCAAATAAACCGCCTAGAAAGAGCGCTCTGAAACGGATAACTGGATTCTGCTGTTGGAAGCCGTACGCGTAACGCGTCCTTCCCTTTCAGAACGCCGCTTGGCATTCCAGTGGGAAGTTAACACCTGAACTTTGCTTTTCAGTTAAAAGGCCAAAAACCTGCCATCAGGAGTCTGCCTTAACGAGTAATGGCTGACTGCTGCTTGCTGGTGGCCCACAGAAATCCAAGGGGGGTGTGGGTGGCAGAGGAGTCGGGGTGCAGGTAGCCGAGGAGTAGGGGCAAGAGCTTAGAACAGCACCAGGCTTCTCAAGCAGTTGATTCCTTAAGGTGGCTTTTTCCTGAAGTCAATCTTTCCTGCCTCCCTTGTGCAGAAGATTTCTTGTCACTGTTCCTTTTGGCTCCATTTTAGCTGATGTTTTCTAGAAATATTTCATCCCTCAGACGATGTCATTCAGAGCTGAGAGAATGGATTCAGAGTTGGAGGAGTAAGAAAAACTTGGGTCTGCTTTCCTGCCCGAGCTGTCAGTCCAGCAGGGGAAGATAAGACAGACAGATTTCAAAGGCAGAAAGTCCCAAATCAGTTAAATGTTTGCATCTTGTTTTAGCAAGAGTGACTGGGAAGCAAGTGACTGACAGCAAGAGGCTGGGAAGACACTTGCACAGAACATTAGGGATTGGAAGGGACCTCGAAAGACCATCCAGTCCAATCCCCCTGCCACAGCAGGATCACCTAGACCAAGTCTCACAGGAGCACATCCAGATGAGTTTTCTTCATCAGCAACATCCAGGAGTGCAAAGGAGATGTGCTCCTCCACTTCCCTGCTTCTCCTGGTTGCTGCACAGCTGCACAAGCGCTGTGTGGGGCTGTGTTGGTGCTCTGATCAGTAAAATCATCTGGATTTCAGTGAATGATGGGAGGGAGCAGCTCCTTCACAGGCAGCTTGTGTCACGGAAGTATCTTCACATTTTGGGGTGAAGCAGCTTCAAGTGGGTGGAAAGGCTTCCAAGTTGTAGAGAAGAAGATGGGTTTAAAGTGAATCCTATGAAGTCTTTTGAAAGCCTGAGGTAATGTCAATGACCTGCCCCTCAGAGAGCTGCTAATTCCAGCCAGCTGACTTTGACAAGCAAGTTACAGGGAGGAGACAGACTGGTTTTCTCGTTTCAAATGGCTTTTGCTTATGCTTGACATCTGCTGTGGGCATAAAAGTTTGAAGTTATTTTAAACCTTCTAGATCCTTTTGACTTTTCAGATTTTCAGTCGTGTAAGAACCCTAATTGGGAGGACGTGAGGTACGGCAGACTGGAGTTTCTTGTAGCAGACTTCACTTTGTGCTTTCTGCACCTACTAGAACTAAGAGAGAAAAAATTGAGAAGAAAAAAATCCTTCTGCAATTCATCCCTCTAGCTCCATGTTCACACTCTTCTTCAGCAGTTACTTGCTCGAGTAGAACTACTTCTAGTTATGGAAGTGCTATCCTGAAAGGTGCCAAATACCTCTGAGATGCAGATTATCCCTTTTCAGTGCTGGGTGGGGGGAGTAGGCAGGACCTGAAGTGCAAAAACCCAACCAAACCATTTGGCTGCCATATGGACAAACCACATCTGAGAACATGCCTTGGCAGGCAGCCTCCCAACGAGGAGAGAGCTCAGCTTGAGGGAGCGGTTTTCATTCCTCCTGCCAATTCAGAAGAGCTCTACTGGTCACCGCACACATGCCCAGAATGGGAACACAACTAGCCAGCGGGTGTAAGAGATGAGAGGGGACCAAAGAGCGTGCGTCGGCTGTTAAAGGCGGTGTCTCCCTGTGCTGTGCTTTTGCAGGTATCATCCCCTGGAACGCTGTACCCGGCAAAGCCTGCGGCCCCATCTTAGAGAACATCTGCAACACAAACGAGGTACAGACACACAACCTGCGCGCAGCTCTTGCCTCCCAGTCGTGTGGGCACCATGTAATGGGTAACTTGGGGAGAGTTTTTCTGAGGAAACTAATGCGAGTAGTATAAAGTGGTTGATTTCAACCCAGCGCTGCCACTGGGGTCAGCCAGAACCTTAAAGCTGTTTCAGAACGTGTTTTATTTCCTAAAGCTTTGAATACCCCGCTGCAAAGACAGTTTGATTGTCCTCGCTCTCTAGAGCTACTGAAAGGCATTTTGTACTCCCTCAGTTGCCTCAATGTTTTTTTCAACATGTTTCTCTCTCCAGTTCTACATGTCGTACCACCTGTTCATTGTGGCTTGTGCTGGAGCTGGTGCCACTGTCATAGCATTGGTGGGTAGCATTTTCTGTCATTTTATTGTGTGACGTGTTCCTCTCAGGCTTAAGATGCTTTAATAGGAAGTTGTGTGTATCTCAAACACCGCGATGCTAGATGTTGAGGAGGAAGAGCTCTAATCACCATTATTTGCTGCTCTGGTTTGGTTGTCAGCAGGTCCCAACTTCTTGCTTTAAGAAGCCCTGTTAACCCACCTCCTCCATCTTTAGGAAAAGATTCCTTGCATGTTCTTCAAAAATCCCACCTCTACCCACTATTTCTTTACGTCCTCTGTTTCTTTTCACTTTGTAGTTTATTTCATCAGTCACTTGTAACCTCTTGTGGGTTTTTTTCCTCACCTGGAGCCCAGGCAGTTTGATTAGTCCAGCTCTGCAGGGCCAGTTGCAGGCAGCAGTTGGAAAAACGGACCTTAACTCCATGATGACCTGCTCCATACGTCTTTGCGCTTCTCTAGCTGCCAGCTGCTCATCTCGTGTCAGCCGGGTCCCGCTGTAGCACTCAGTGCTTGTTGATGAAATAGCCTTAGGCTGTGCATAGGTTGTCCTCTCTGAGTAAAGGGCAGCCAAGTGCCTTATCTTGCATCTTCTCCCTGGAAGCAGCTCAGAGTAACACCTGTTGTGAAAAAGTATGGACAGTTGCCCGGAGCGGGCGTGAGCCGTCACCTCGTTGTGTCTTACCCTCCTGTATTTTGTTCTCTTCCACCAGCTGATCTACATGATGGCTACTACATATAACTATGCTGTTTTGAAGTTTAAGAGTCGGGAAGATTGCTGCACTAAATTCTAAATTGTATAAGCTCCGTAAAGAGCTGCAATTGCGTAGCTTGAAATACCACTGACACCCTAGGCTCAAGGTCTAGCTTTCTGAATTTTGTGACAGTAATTGTAAATAGCTTCAGTAAGCACCGTTTAGCTCGTCAGATTAATCAAGTGACTTCTTGTATGTGAACGATGATGTGGATGAGATCTGGCTATTTCATGTCCGGAGGATTCAGTTACTGTAGGGGAGCGCATACGTCACCCGTCCGAGGACGGGATGATTCCATTTCTTAACAGTCATCTCAGAAACAAATACTGGAACAGTTCAGGGTCAGAACTGTTGAGTTACTGTTTATCTTGAACACCAGTTACAATGCAGCCCTCTGCCCTGCTGAGCACGTGAAAATGCTGTGACACAAAAGAGAAGGAACAGTGAAGTAGGGCCACTCTCTTCTGGTGGAGAGTTGGAAGCCCAGGTACTGTGAATTAGCTGCTTTGCTTTTCCAGTGCACAGATGACAAAGCTGATTCTCTCCTTCTACTTAACTGCCAAAACGTGCTTTCTCAAAAAGGAGGCACCTCCTTGTATTAGCTCTGCGTAAAACAATCACATTCATTTCTTTGGACCCTGAACTAGTAAGAAACAGCCTGGAAACAGCTTCTGTTTGTGCACAGCTTGCACTTTAGTAACTGATTTCTCAGTAGCCAGATCTCAGAACCGTGAGTACGACTGACTGCACGGGAAGCAAAACCATGCACAGGTCATCAGAGACCTCCTGACACTGCTGGGGTTTTAAAAAGCAGAGGTGAAACAGTGTTTTCAGATGTAGATATATTCTGCATGGAGTGCGGTGAAGAGAAGTTGGGAAGAGACGAAGGCGCAAACTAGAGAGCACCCACACGGTAACATTAATAACGATGATCGTAACAGTAACTTAAAAAGAGCCAGTTCCTGCGCGCGAGATCAAACCCTTCACCCGAGGTCGGACAATGGAAGTTTAAAACGTAGTGATGAACGTACACCATTAAGACTTCTTAACCCGCAAGTTGCATGCTTTTGCTTAGTTTGGACTCGTGTTTTCTTGTTGAAGTTCTCAATATGTTCATGTAGCCTCGTTCACGTAAATAAAACTGTTTACAGTTTCAGGCCTTTTCCAGGGGGAGGGTGGAATTCTCATCTGCTTGTTGAGGGGAAAAGGATTTCCAGGATCTGGGCTCGGATACGCAGCCACACCACAGCCTTAGGCAGCAGTTCTTCTGGGCCTCGTAGTTTACGGATGACGTGTAGGGCCACGTACCAAACCTTCCCCCCGCTTCCCCCCATTCTGCATTTTAATTGATCCGTACAACTCCGTAGCTCATGTTGTCACTATTCCACTAACTTCCTCCAAATTGTGAATAACCGACTGAAACACTAGCATGCCAAGTCCTAGAGATCTTTGAAAGTAGCCTCTGTGCTTGTGTTGTAGTAACAGAATGCTTATTAACGTAGAGTAACTGTTTTGTTTTGGTTGTTACTTTAAAGAGCGTCTATTAATCTGACTAGCAGCTTGCTTTGCCTCTTGACATGCTCACTAGCCATCATGCTCACCCTTCTCTTCCAGATCCACTTCCTCATGATACTGTCTTCTAACTGGGCCTACTTAAAGGATGCAAGCAAAATGCAGGCCTACCAAGATATCAAAGCAAAAGAAGAGCAGGAGCTTCAGGATATCCAGTCTCGGTCAAAAGAGCAACTCAATTCTTACACATAAATGTTTGCCACAGTAATTCAGCAGAAGAGTTCTGTAGCTCTGACAAATCAACAGCTAGCTGCTCTGCAGTACAGATGTGTGTCTACCAAACAAAATTAGAGAGAAGTGCAAAAAGCTTCACATTCCAGCTCCTGGAACACATTCGTAGGGAATGGATAATCTTCCATCCTTTCACACAGAGAATGGAGGTTTTCATCCAGGCATTTTAAAAGGCAACACTTCACAATAAGAGACCAAATTACTCTTCCTCGAGACCTTCCGCGTTTAGTATTTGGCGTCCAGCACGGAACGGTGCGGCAGGCGCTCCAGACCAGCAGGCAGTAGAGCTCTGCACAGAGCGTAGGCGCGGGCACGCGTGCGGCGTGGCGCTTAGTGTCTCACCCCACGTTCCAAACGAAACGGTGGCCGGACAGGGTTTCTGGCAGCTCGTGCTCCCGCGATGGCTCAGCGGCAGCAGCCGCCGAGTTGCAGTGGTGGGGCGTCTTCAAGCGCTCTCCCCGCGGGCCGCAGGGACAACACTCTGCTTCTGTGCCACCCTTCCTTTGTTTTATGACACAGCAGTCGCGCCTCTGCGCTCACGTGAGTGTTGAGCAGACAGCCCAAGTTTTAATCTTTTTATTAACTACTTAATGGAATGTAGATCCCCGGATCTGGATAATGATCCCCTTCTTTGAAAATAAATGTCAGCTTTGCCTTAATATTTATTTTCTATAAATGTCTTAGCATTTATATAGCGGCAGGAGACCATTATCCTACATTTTAAGCCAGTGAAAAGTGTTACCTTATTAAAATGACGCGGATCTGCCTACGCCAAACGAGCGGATGAGAAAGTTTGCAGAGTTTTACACAAACAATAAACATCGCAGCCATAAAACAGAACACAGGATGTCCACCTTTCTCTATCTTGGTGCTTAGGAAATTTATAGTCAGTGCTTATGTGTTTTCCTTTTTACCAATTAATTAGAACATAAAGAAAAACGTGGTGTTCAGAGGAAAAAAACCCCACAAACTGGTGCCATTTGAAAAGTAATTTCCCATAGAAGTCTGCCTTCTAATTAATGTTTTTTTTCAGAAGCATTCAGTGATATCTTGAGTATTAGTGCTGGTATATTTGGTGTTTGTTCTATATGATATATATATATATATATAAATGTTGGGGGGGAGAAAAGGTACAATGCACCAGGCACTGGAAAAGAAACCTAACTGCTCCAGTCACACCCGTGTTCAGCTGACGTGTGGTTTGATAGTNTGTATTAACTTCAGATCTATCTTTTTGGTTTTGTTTGTTCAATATTGAAGTCTAATTTGACAGTTTCAAAGAAGGGGCGAAGTTGATCGCTGTAGAGCAACTACGACGAACTAGCCTAGTGTATGTTTTTACCTGTTGCATGAAGGAGACATTTCTACAGCAATGCAGGTGATGTTCTAGCCCAGTGTTTGCATAAGGGTAACAATGGAGGCAGTGTCTTAAAGCCTAATTCTTTTCTAATTCAGTGTAGCTATTACTGGGAGTTTTTGAGGTTTTGTTTAAGTAGTCTAATATTTTTATGTAAAGAGCATTACATTTTGCTATGTATAAATTTTTGTAACCTAACAGTGAATCAATATTTTCTATCAGTGCCAAGGGCTTCCTGTAGTTACATCCAAGTGTTAAAATAAATATTTGTAGATAATAGACGACACTTGTGTTACGCTTCTTTGAAACCAGACCTACAGCTGCTCCATCCTAGCGCATCTCTGTGCTTTGTGTGACTCTCTTGGAAGCTCGACACGTCGTCGTTCAGTAGTAACTTACCCTGCGGTCTGCCCCGAGCGGGAAGGGGGCCCCTCTAGGTGTACGCTTCAGCATGGTAAGTCAGCGAGTGTCTCTAGCATGAAGTGTCGGTAGTTGTTGTGGGCCAGCATAATGCAACGAGCACGATCCGTCGCATTCCGGGCACCAAACAGGACGAGTCTCTGGGAAGTTCCATCGATGCCAGCACTGCTGCAAGAGCAAATGACAGCAGCATTTCAAATGAGACCAGCCACCAAATCATGTTTTAGCTTAATTGCCAACGGCAAGGTTTGTTTCTGTCGTGTCTTTGGTACATCGTGTTCAAATGGCAAGTGAGTTCAAGACAGAGCTTCAGGTTTTTTTGCCCCTAACTTCTGTCAAACTTGGCTCCGTGTTCTTGTACTTAGGTCAAGATGAGCAGCCTCAAATGCAGTGCAAGTTGTAATATATGCTGCCACCCAAAATTTACTTCATTGATTAAAAAACCACTGTATTTTATACTGTAAATAAAGTTTAATGATCTTGCCTATAATCTACCTACAAAATACAAAGCTTAAATAAAGATGAGTTAAATAGCATTTTTACTTGAATCTCTCCGTTCTGGGCTGGTTGATACCAACGAGGTCCTAAGGCTGCTTTTGACAAGCACAGCTGCTTTGCTTCCCCTGCCACAGCAGCAGAAGGGAGCACGTCAGCTTGGGTCTCAAACCAGGTAAGCTGAGGGGTTCTGTGGGACACCCTTAAAATGAGGAGATCACTGGCTTTCTTGTTACCTGCACACTGTTACTGTGACCTATAGCTGGGGTAGCGAGCGAGCCGAGGGGACACCACTTGAAAAGCTGTCAGAGGTCACAGAAATTAAGTGACGGAGCCAACTGAGGTGAACAGCCCTGTTAATTTCTTTGCACTACCTTGTCCTTTCCCTCACCCCACTCCAGAGCCTCCTTTGGGGTTAATAACATCAGGGCTCACTATTTGAAGTCAACGACTGAAGTGATCGCACCATCAATCACAGAATGGTTTAGGCTGGAAGGGACCTCAGACATCACCTAGTTCCAGCCCCCACTGCCATGACCAGGGACACCTCTCACCTGAGGAGACAGTTCAAAGTCAGTGTTATTAATTTACAGTTGTACAGCCTGAAATGTTTGTTAGTGCTTAACATTTATTACAAATTTTTTACAGTCAGAGGCTTTAAAAATATTTTTATCATAAGAAAAACAACCAAAACCAAGATAAAACCCAGTAGGTGTTGTTCACCAGAAGCTGTCTTCCACATCTCCATGAGAAATGCTTGCAGCACTGTAGTAAGGATAGAAAAGAAGGGGGGGGGAAAAGTGGTGTGAGTCCAAAATAGTTTCTTATCTTAAATACAAATACTTCTTTTGGAAAGAAAAGTGAGATACTGCCTATTCTGCAGTTCTCCTGCTGTTTCAGTGACCTGAAGAAAATAAGCCTTCAGGATTATTGTGTGAGGAGTCAGGCCATCTCTCTTGTCTATCAAAAAGCAGTTCTGTCCATCCACATCATCTGTGCTGCTCACCCTGCGAAGGGCACGGGACACAGGTACCAGCTCAGGAGCCTGGTGTGTAAACCAGCCCTTTAAAGGCACAGACAACAGCGAACCTTTACTGTGGCTAAGGTGAGCACTCTTTTAACTGCTTCATATTCTTTTGCTTCTAGATATTTTAATTCTAATGTCTTCAAATAAACAGATTTGATAGAGGCTTGTTGGTTTTATTTTCCTTCTCAGGCTGCTGAAAACTACACATCCTTACTTGCCATAGAATCCTAGAATTGTTTAAGTTGGAAGAGATCACCAAGTCCAGCCACTAACCTAACTTCACCCAGCCCACTGCTAAACCCTGTCCTTAAGCTCCACATCAACAAGGTTTTAAACACACCCAGGGATAGCTGTTCAACCCCCTGTTCGAAGGTGGGTGGCCTGTTCCAAGGCCTGATGACCCTTTTAATGAAGTTTTTCCTAGTGTCTAAACTTCCCTTAGCTTAACTTCAGGTCATTTTCTCACATTCCTATCATTTGTTACTTGTGAGAAGAGAACAAGACCCATTCCTCTACAACCTACTTTCAGGTAGCTGTAGACAGCAACAAGGTCTCACTTCAGCCTCCTGCTCTTCAGACTAAGCAACCCCAAACTCCCTCAGCCCCTCTTCATACGGTTTCTTCTCCAGACCTTTCACCAACCTTGTACTTCTTTGGACCTGCTCCAGCACTGTAAGGCCTTTCTTGCCTTGAGGTGTCCCACACTGAGCACTGTACTCAAGACTTGGCCTCACCAGTGCTGAGTTTGCAGGACAATCACTGTAGGTATTAAAATGGAGTAACAGGGATTGATAAGCCTTACCTGTCATCCTTTTCACTAGATGTATGTCCCTCTGTAAGTGATACTTCTATTTCTTTGTCTTTTGACTCCTGGCAATCAAGAAGAAGAACACACTTTATGTGACTGGTTCTTAAGTGACTGAAATAAGAGTATCTGTAGTTTAAGGCACCTAACTGGAAACAAAAACCTTGTGAAGGAGCCACCCTATTCCTACTTAGGACACTTTGCATCTAGAACAGGGTTGCTTTGGAAAACCAGGTTGGGATAATGCCTGAGCAAAAGCACGCTGCGTTCCTTCAGCACAGTAACAGTTACCTGTGTAAATATCTATTTTCTTTAGGGCCAAAGTTTCCATTTTGCCAGATTAAACTCTGTCAGTTTGGTTGGTGGAACATGAGCTGACTTCTGTACATTCCAACTGTATTTAAACACAGCTTAAAACTAAAAATTGAGGACATTTAAATTTAAATACTGTCCTAATACCAGAAAAAGACCCAGAAGAACAAGCTCCCCTCTCACAGGACACCAGAACAAAACCCTTCTAGAAGAATTCCCAGTTTTTCCTTTTGAATCAACACATTTTTGCAAACGCTCATCCTCGTCGCAGGTTGTTACATAAAGCTGCGAAGTGATAGGAAAAACCCCACAAAACAAGACTTATTATCACAGAACATGAGGGATTGGAAGGGACCTTGAAAGGTCATCAAGTCCAATCCCCCTACCACAGCAGGATGTCCTGCTTAGAAAGATTTTGTCATTCTGTCCATAGACAGAATGCTGTCCATAGTACTCTGGGGAGCCAGTATTTTTGAGAATCATCACCTTGTTTGCCATTTCCTGCTCTCTCCTCTCTTGAATGATTCTCATGTATTTTTCTAATGGATTTGGCGTGGGATCCTTTACAGCATCTTCAGCACCAGAGTTACTGTTTTCAGGTTTTGCCTTGTCTTCTTTTTCTTCATCGATTTTCACCGAGTCTTGGGTCGACTGTAAGAAACAACACAACAGTTAAAATCCATCCAGCACAAGAGAAAAACCACAGCGCTGCACTACACGCTGGATTTCACGTTAACCTCAGTAAAACATGCAGGTCTCAACAGCATGAAGCTTGTCACGTGGCTTCTATGTCTGACACCTACATGTGAAGTGAAGAAGAACTTCAGGTTGTACAAGTCCAGAACTCTACTTCAACATGTGCTGCATCAGCTTGATGGAATATTAGCAGACTTTTTAAGGTCTCCTTCTAACTTTAGTTCCAAGGAAGTACTTGAGCTTCCCTGATACAGGCTAACGGTCAGATGGACTTTAACATGCTCTGGGGTTTTGCCACCAGTGGCAGTGCAGAATGAAAGAACGGTGAACGTGTAGCTTGTTCTGATAGCAGGGTGACACTTGACTTCTAAGTTCTGGCCGCAAAAGCTGTAGCCTCCAGTTCCACGAAGCACAGAAGAAAAAGCAACTGTTTCCAGTGAAAAAGTTACTGGGCAAAAGAACTTCCCATCTATTACTTTAACTTCAAGAATAAAACCTGGTTTTAGGCAAGTAGCACGCAGAACAATCCTGAAATACGTAGCACTACAAACTCAAATTCCTGTCAGAAATTAAATTACTCAGTCATCACCTCTTTGTTAAGGTCTTCCACTTCTGTCTCCTCTCGCTCCAAAGTTTCCTGTTGTTCTTGCTCGCTCCTTTCCTCTCTCGCCTTCCTTTCTTCTACGTGATTCTCAACTTCTCTGCTCTGTTCTTCAGTCTGCCTTTGATCCAGCACGGCTGTGAAAAATGATTTCAACATCTGTGATGTGATTTCTGTTGGTCAGTAATCCACTCTCGTACTCGTCCACAAGTCACATTAACAGTAAATGAAAAGCAGCTGGATATATGGTTTATACATAGACCAAAGCTGTTCTTGGGGGTCTGGGCATGTGTATTCCCACCTCTAAGCTAGAAATGTTCAGTCTGATGTCTGGCTTGCTAAGAGTTAAATAGGACAGACAAATGTAGAAGCTGACAGATGTCTCTGTGCACTTCTCATTCCTGTTGTGGACTTGCTCTTCAAATCTGTTGTCCCAGAGTTCGCTTTGTTGTGTGGACACAATTCTTCACGTGTATAAAGCAAAGGAGTCGAGACACCTTTGACACTGATCGCAGGCTGCGCTGCTGATGCGATCAGTTGGGCAAGTAGACCAGCATTCAGATAGCAATTGGATGGGAAAATGATATGCTGGGAATTGCCAGAAGCTAGAAAGCTCTTCTCTGAATAGAAATGATCATAATGCTTCCATCCAGGACAATTTAAAAAGTGGCATGTGCTGCACTGAAACCACCCTCATCTACCCAAAGAATTAGAACTGCTTTGTGATAACGCACTTTGCAAACAGTAAAGAGAAACAACCACGACCCCCCTCCCCCAAAGAAACGTAAAAAACCCAACAGACAAGCAGTACATAAAATGCTTTAAATAACCCCAACCAAACAAGCTTTTCCAGTCTAGTTCTAGCAAGAGTAGAAATAATATTTAGCATTCATAAATAATAAATTAACAAATTATAATAAAGAGAAAAATCCCAAATTAATCTTCCCAGAAGCTGGAGAGGGCTGGCAAAAGGGTTTCAACCGAAAGCAAACGTAACCAAAACCAGGATGATAGAAGCAAAAAGCAAAGCAAAGGAAAACACTCCTTCCTCTATTACCTACGGAGCACTTTTCAGTCAGGCCAGCAGCCACAACCACCGAATGTGAATCGTTTGGCCTTTTGTGTGACACGTTTGACGTTTAAGGAGGGCATTCACTTTTGTTTCTGAGCTGAGAACTTACTTAAGTCCTGCAGTGAAGTGGCTGCTGCTGGCACAGTGTCTGTGACATGGTTTCCATTGATGATGTCCCCAGATGGATGCAAGGCGTCACTTTCACAGCGCTCTGGAATGTCCCCCTGATCTGGAGAAGAAATGTGAACAATGGCTTCATTATCCTGTAATTACAATAGTGGAGCAGAGCAACGGATGGGGAGCACAGCAAAGTGTGGGAATTGCTGAACTAGAACATAAATATCGGCGCTAATTGAGCGGTTTCCCTTTGACTTGACCATTTCCCTGAGGATTAAGAATTATCGTAGGCTGTACTTGCTGCTTTAATTACAGAACTGTTAGTTTTGAAATTATCTGTTGGAACACATCTGTCTACAAAGCCAAAACAGATTCATGAATAAATACACAACAGAAAACCAAAATACTGTCATTTCTTTACACAATCAAGATACATGTCACGGAAAAATTCCCTGTCCAAGCCCAGACCACCCGTTCTATGCGCGGAATAACCTGTAATTATCTGGTCACATACTAGTTCTTTGTTAGAATCCTTGTCCTCTTCAGTGCACAGGATGGCCAGCTCAGCCAGCTGTATTTTCTCCTCCCTGCCGAATGTGGCTCTGAATTAACAGGAGCACAGTCCTTCCGCTGCGATCACTGCTACGACACTCAACTGCTTCTTAACTCTTTCTTTGCAAAGTGTGTAGGACGCTCTTATCACAGTTTTATGGGAGAAACCAAAAGAGACCAAGTCAGATCAGCCATTATCTCTAGGTAGCCAACCTGAAGGACATAGGACCATTCTCCCAAGCATTACTGGAACGTAGTCCAGGTATCATGCACGTATCCTCCTTAAGTAAAGGTACAGACACCAGTCTGTACCTGGGAAACTAAACCACGCTTTGCAGACCGCACAGAATGAGGTCTGTAAAGGTGTTCATCTTTGCTCTTCACATCTCTCTCCTTGACAATTTCATTTACTTTAAACATTCAGGTGTCACTCAAATGCTGAACATCTAGGGCTGGGGGATTGGACAGGATGATCTTTGGAGGTCCCTTCCAATCCCTAATGATTCTATGAAATAAAGCCAAGTGCTTCTATTTCTCACTCTGTGTATAAATGGCTCTAAAGTGCATTACCTTTGATCATCCTCCACTTTTTACATTCCCCTAGTTGCATCAAAATACCTGGAAACTGACCCTGCAGACCTACCTGGTGCACACAGAGAGAAGGAAATGCTTTACAGCACACGACGCAAAATACTACGTAAAGAAAAGTTCTTCCTGCCATCAACAGACAGCAGCAATGTCAATAAATAAAATGCTGACCTCAGAGAAAAGATGAGTGATGATAAAATTCGTGCTTCAGTATCTGAACTGTATGTCGCAAAACTACCGAGCGATGCCGATTCACGACAGCATAAATCAAAGTGTTCTTCAGATTCCTGCACGTGCTTTTACAGGAACTTCCAACTCATCAACACTGTTTAAGCCTCAGTTACAGAACGTACGGCAGCGGAAGGTTATCTTCAGGGTTACCACTCTGTAATAATGCTCTGGTATTGGTCCATGATGAGCATTCACAGGAGCTTTATTTAATGAGGAGTTTTAATTCTAAAACATTCTGAAATCAACTGTCAGACCATCCTGCATTAATCAGAACAAGGTTACGCATGATTCCTGGACAGAAAGCATGTTCCCAAATTTCATAGAATCACAGAACATCACGGAATGGAAGGGACCATGAAAGATCATCTAGTGCAATCACTCCTCCACAGCAGGATCACCTAGATCAAGTTGCACAGGAACATATCCAGGCAGGTTTTAAATGTCTCCAGAGAAGGAGACTCCACAACCTCCCTGGGCAGCCCGTTCCAGTGCTCTGTCACCCTCACTGGGAAGAAAGTTCCTTCTCATATTGGTATGGAACCTCCTGTGTCCCAGCTTACACCTATTGTCCCTTGTCTTGTCATTAGAAGACACTGAGCAGAGCCTGGCTCCATCCTCCTGACGCCCACCCTTTCCACATTTATAAACATTAATGGGGTCATCACTCAGTCTCCTTTTTTCCAAACTCAACAGACCCAGCTCCCTCAGCCTTTCCTCATCAGGGAGATGCTCCACTCCCTTCATCATCTTTGTGGCTCTGCGCTGGATTCTATCAAGCAGCTCTGTGTCCCTCTTGAGCTGAGGGGCCCAGAACTGGACACAATATTCCAGATGTGGTCTCACCAGGGCCAAGTAGAGGGGGAGGAGAACCTTCCTCAATCTACCAACCACACTGGATATAATTATCACTATACACCCTTGTCTTTCAGAGAAGCAAATGTGAAGGAAACAAATCCCTCATCATCTGAGGCAGTCTGTTTTTGATTTCCAACATCAGTTAGAGTTTTGTCTCTTCATGTACAGTATCTTCATCGTATCAAAACAATTGTCTTACAAGTGCCAAGGCCTGAAGTATTGAAGTATCTAAAATGCTTTAAAAACTTACATTCAGGAGAAGAAATGCGTTCTTCAAGGTCTTCATACATTAGTTTCTCTGGTTTGGTAGTATCATTGAAATCTTGTTTTTCTGTTCCTTGATTATGAAGTCTGAAAGAAGAAGGAATCATAGAATCACAGAATGGCCAGGGCTGGAAGGGACCTTGAAGATCATCTAGTCCAACCCCCTTGCACAGGCAGGGACACCTTCACTAGATCAGGTTACTCAGGGCACCAGCCAACCTGGCTTGAACGCTCCTACGGATGAGGCAGCCACAAATTCCTTGGGCAACTGCTTCCAACATCATAAATAAATTAATCAATATCAGTGCTAACTTTTAAGCAAATAGAGAACTGAGACTGAAATGCAAGGACTACTGTCATGTTTAGCAAGAGACTAAACCAAATGTACAAACCATGTAAACAAAATGCTGTAACCTTCTTACTCAAAAGTTATATTTAAATACAGTCCCTTAAATTTTACCAAAAGGCAGCTCCATGTCTCTGACAGCCATCTCCCTGCAGCCTTTCCCCAAGGCCTATATATGCCAAAGGCTTTACATTAAAACAAAACACACTCTCAAAACACGTAACAAGCAGTAAGAGAAAAACAAAGCAAGGAGAAATACAATTAACTGTGACACTCAGTCAACTGAAATGAAGAAATCTGCCCTTTTAGGCTCTGTGTTACAGCCTAATTTCCACTTAACAGATGTGTTTGAAATGTAGTAGGATTACGTGTCTGGCAAAACATATATGCAGGGGTGAAAGTCTGGGTTCTATGAAAAATGGGGTTAGTGCCCTCATTCTAAATCCCTGTTTGTCTCATCAGAAAGATAATGTGGAAGAACAATGTATTCCACGTGACCCAGCCACTAAACTCTGACCAGAACCAGACTAGCAAAGGACTGCAGGTCACTAATGAAAATCAGCAGCAGTGCTTCATAAAGGAGCTTACTTCACACCAGCTGGTGCTCTTCTCCATGGCATAAATATGTTTGTGCTTACAATTTCTAAGGAATTCAGGTCTTCTGTGGGGCAAAAGTAGACAGCAGACAGAATGTACCCCCCACAATGAGGTCTACTCAATTTCAAAAGAAAACAAATTCAGGCACATCTGCATTGTCAGAAGGACACTGCAGTCATGTCAGTGGGGAAAAAGCCCTGTAAATTAAATATGACAGAGTAAATGGGATTTCAGGTTCATGCTTTTAGTCTTTCCTTCAGAGAAGGGCTGTTCAAAGGATGCAAGGTTCAAAGACACGTGCTGCTTTCCTCAGTACTGTGTCCTGCAGCACTGCTAGACAGCCAACACGCTGCCTCCGCAGCAGCAGCAAACTGATGGGGTCTGCCTCATGCAGGCCAGTACCTCCAACGAGTTTTCCAAGTACCAGTGTGACATTCAACACCCAAATGATTAAACTGCCTAAATGAAAAAGAAAAATCACCACCAGCTAAACTAACGTGCAGATCTCCTGTTTCACCCTAAGGCTGGTAACAGCCCTCACAGTCAGTTTCTTCAGCTCTAAACAAATGGAAAAAGAAAGGATTGGTTTAGATAGTGATCTGCCTTCTAACACTAGTCTTCCTGACTGTGTTTATTGGCTTTCTTCATACCACTCATATTTCAAACATACATAAACCACGAGCTGCTGTAGTAACAGAAGCAACTGTATTTCCCCGCTGACACAGGGTCTTCACTTCTAAAGGCTTGCTGGTGTTAGAGCATCGTATCATATCCTTCAGAGAAGTTCCCATTGCCACTTGAAATCTACAAGTCATTAACTCCACAGGACACACTGATGATGTGGCATGTGCCCACTTATGAGAGTAAGTAACTGGAAAAGGCCACACGTGCGATTCTCAAATATTTTATGTAACAGGAAACAGTCCAAGGCACAAGAAAGTAAAAAACACTCAGCAAAAGGAATGTTTTCCCTCTGAGCAAGCCTCAGAAAGCAGCCACTTCAAGAACATTATTGGGACCTCATAGCCTTGCTTTGTCACAAGGAGCCACAAGAAAGCAAGCACAAGCCATGGCTGCCTGACCGTCCTCTGGCTTCTGCTCTGCAGCACAGCTTGCCCATTTGGGTCACTCTTTGGTTAGGGGGGTCTCTACAAAATCCTTCGAAGTACAGTCCATGGCAGCACTAGAGCATTTCCCCTTGTTACCTTAACATGTTGTTTAACATTCAACCTTCACTGAATACTCCAGCTTTTTCTGAAGACAGGATAACAGAGGTAACACTGACAGTTAAAGAATTCCATGCCTGGAAATAGGAGATGTGGAGAGGAAAGCAAAGTCTTTTTTTATGCAGCTTATTTCTTCCAAGTTACTAATGTGCTTAAGAGATCTTAAAAACAAAAAAACAATGGAAAAGAGAAAGGTTCTGCTGCCCATCCCACTCCCACAAAGGAGCCTGGAGATGTCTCTTCTGCAAACGGGCACACAGGCAAAAGAAAAAGCTCTTCAGAGAAAAAAAATCATTAGCAATACAGCTTGTTAATGAGTGAAGTGAGAACGTGCAACTGCCTTGATTTAAATGCTCAAACAGGCAGCAGAAACTAATGAGCTTCAATCAGGGGAAGCTCATCAGTGAGGTCACAGATGTGAAAAACAGACACAGCAAGAGAGACACAGCTTTGCTCAAGGAATCACTGGCTTTTTTTTTTATTGAGGGAGTTTGTCTGCATCAAATATAACCTTGATACCTTTTGAACATCAAGGGCTGTTCTGATATGGGAAATGTAAGAGGACAGGGATTTCTTATGAGCTCCTAGCTTTACATTTTTCTTGAAAAATAATTTCACATCATTGAAAAAATGACATTTACTCCTCTAAAAACACAACTTGTCTTCTGAAATGAGGTGTGGTGAGGCCTCATCTTAAGTGCTGGGGACAGTTCTGGGCCCCTCACGGAAAGAAAGAGATTGAGGGGCTGCAGCGGGTCCAGAGGAGCAACGGGGCTGGGGAAGGGAAGGGACTAGAGGGAAAGTCTGATGAGGAGAGGCTGAGGGAGCTGGGAGTGTTTTGCCTGGAGAAGAAGGGGGAATCTCCTCCTTCTCTACAACTGCCTGAAGGGAGGTTGTAGTCAGGTTGGTGTCGGGCTCTTCTCTCAGGCAACAAGTGACAGGATGAGAGGGCAGGGCCCAACAATCTTACCAGACATCTCACTCTCCCTATGAATTACCTAAATAGGAACTTATTTTCAGCATATTACTGTCATGATCTCTTTTTTTTGATTCCTCTAGCAGACTTCTGTGCCATCCATACAAATGTGATCCTGGTAAGGCTAACAAGAGCTCTTGCAGACTGTCAACTAATTTCAGAGCACCAAATCACAGAGTTACTGAGGGTGGAAAAGACCTCTGACATCATCAAGTCCAGCCCATGACCTAACATCACCACATCAGCTAGACCAGGGCACTAAGTGCCACAGCCTATCTGTCCTTAAACACCTCCAGGGATGGGGAATTCCAGTCTCTGATCACCCTCCTTTCCATGAGGAAGGGCTTCCTAATACCTAACCTAACCCTCCTGTTGTGCAGCTTCAGGCTCTGCCCTCTTGTCCTGTCACTAGTTGACTGGGAGAAGAGCATTACCTCCACCTGTACAGAACCTCCCTTCAGGTAGTTGTAGAGAGTGATGAGGTCCCCCCTGAGTCTCCTCCTCTCTAGGCTAAACACCCCCAGCTCCCTCAGCCTCTCCTCATCAGACTTTCCCACCAGTCCCTTCCCCAGCCTTGTTGCTCCTCTGGACCCACTCCAGCCCCTCAATCTCTTTCTTGAAGGGAAGGGCCAAGAACTGCCCCCAGTACTTGAGGGGAGGCCTCACCAGTGCCCAGTACAGGGGGAGAATTACATCCCTAGCCTTGCTGGCCACACTATTGCTGATACAAGCCAGGATGCCATTGGCCTTTCTTTTGTGCTACCTTGGCACCCTGCTGGCTCCTGGTCACTTAGCTCACAATCAGTACTCCCAAACAGCAGAATTTCAGCTAAGTTTCAGTAACTAATTATTTATCAGTTTTCTATGTATGAGTTAAACCAAGGAGCACTTAGGAAGCCTCATGTTCTCACTCTCCAGGTTTATTAATCCTTTACCTCCACTTGTCCATCTTTCAGGCTCTGGAGCTTGGGCTGCCATTACAGCCTGCCTCAACAGAGGGAATCTTTGGAATAACCTTTCATCAGTGGTCAACTACACAGTGAAATTACTTTACAGAAAAATTAGTAAAGCAATCAATTTACTTTGTCATTGGCAAACATGTCAAATCCTAATTGCCCAAGGCATTTAGATTTGGGAGGAGGGAGTGTTTGGTTTTATTGTGACTAAGTGCCTCTCCAGACATGACATTCAAGAACATAAATCCTTATCCATCTTTGGAAAACTTGCCATTTATAAAATTAGTGGCTGATGTAGATCCTAAAGGCAGCAATCACCCTGAACAGACAGACAAATGGTTCTTTAAAAAGCAAGTTCAAAATGCTGCTCTGTAAACAACATTACCTGATTTTCTGGTCACGACTGGATGGTGAGGAGGAAACAGACTCAGAAGATGAAAACACAGGTGGCTTTGAAATAGGAGAAAGCACCAGTTCAGCACTCTGCTGCGAAGAGGCACGGTACGAGCCACTGGTATCTGCAGAATAAAAACAGCACCATGTGTATCAGGCAGTGGTTTGTCCTACCACTTCTCTCACACGTACGTAACTGGGCTACCCAGGCACCACTGCTATAGGACAATGTGGTGGTTTGGCCCAGGTGCCCACCAAATCCACGCCCCCCCTTTCTTGGATGGACAAGGGAGAGAAAAATATCGTGAGAGGCCAGCAAGGAATGACAACAGCAGCTTAATACAGCAGAAGAAAAAGCCATGTGTGAAAGCAAAGGCAAATAATAAAGAATATTCTCTATTTCCCATCAGCAGATGATGTTAGCCACCACTCTAGGAAGCACAGCCCCAGTATGACCAGAAGTTACTCTGGAGGACAAAAATGGCATCAACAAATGCCCTCCCCCTGCTTTTATATCTGGGCTGATGCCATATGGCATGGTATATATCTCTGGTAGGTTTGGATCAGCTGTCCCAGCCCATCCCTCAGCCTCCCCGAGTTGGGGAGAGTATTAGGAAAGAAAAGAAACCCCACAGCCTTGTTGCTGTGTGAGCCCTGCTCAGCAGTAACCAAAACACTGGTGTGGTACCAACACCACTCCAGCTATCACAAGCACAGCACCACGAGAGATATCAAGACAAGGATCAACCCCATCCCAGATAAACCAAATACAGTCAACTAACACCCTGATCTTAATGTCAGCTTTCTTGTACTGGTGACTGTGTTTTGTTCTGTTTTTGTATGTTGGGGTTTTTTTAACCTCTCCTTTACCAGAATTCTCCCAGCCTTCACCACCATACGCTTACTCTTCACAAATCCTGCTATTACTGTCACCCCAAAACACATTCATGTTCCCCACAAACTGCAGCCTCTCAGCCAAAACCCAACCATCTTCTCCCACGCTGGGCATTAGAGGGGGCCACTATGGACCCAGATTCCAAGCTAGCCATGTGTTTACTAGGCAGCAAAAGGTAATGCTTGAGGTCTCCTAAAGGCCATTCTCCACGATGAAATTTAACCTGGAGATTTCATTTTCTGTAGATTTGTGAAAATGGGCGATGAAACCAAGAAGAGAATCTTTGAAGATTTTACCCTCTTAGCAACAGCTGTAAAGTTATCAGGGAAGGAGCCACACAATAGGACTAGAAAAGTCTTGCGTTTCCTAAGAAACCAAGGCAAAAGCCTAAATTTCTTGCAAAGCCCAGTGTTTTGGTGACATTTTGCTTTGAAACCTTAATTTTCCTTTCTTGTGAGCAGTACAGGTCTTTCATTAACAGATTATGAATTACTATTTTTCCCAAAAGCGTGTGGTTTTAAATGTCTCCAGAATAGGAGACTCCACAAACCCCTGGGCAGCCTGTTCCAGTGCTCCATCATCCTCTCTATGAAGAAGGTCCTTCTGGTATTTATATAGAACCTCATATGTTCCAGCTCACACCCATTGCCCCTTGTCCTACCACTAGATGACATCAAGAAGAGCCTGGCTCCATCCATCATGTAACTAGTGTCTGACAGGTACAAAGATGGGAATTTTGATTGTCAAGGTTATGCACATAATTTTAATAGTCACACTTCCCAATTTTACCTACTTTTATGAAGGATTCTGTGTGCTCACCATTAAACAAGTAGTCTGTAATTATTTTATACAAATGCTGTCAGGAAAATTTAGGACAGAAAAGACTGCTTTGGAAGTTCAAGTTCTCAAGTGTGTTTTCAGTAACAGACCACTCTACATGCAGAAGCACGGCGACAGCCATAATAGATCAGACTGTAACCTGTTTCCCACAGTGCCCATTGATAAAGAAAAATAAACTAAGACTTGAAAAGGAGACTACTTAGATCTTACTTCTGACAACACCCACCCCAACATTTTCCCAGTCAATACTTCTGTGGTTCCAACTGACAGAGAAGTTTTATTCCTGCTTCTATACTTGTTGTCACAGAAGAAATACATTTCACAACTTAGAATCATAGATTAATTTAGGTTGGACCTTTAAAAGACCTTTAAGATCATCTTACTCATAGTATGAAAAATTACTTCCTTCTGCATCCTTTCAATTTCACAGGATTCTGGAGTCTGTGAAGTAGTGATTAATCACCTTTTCCACGTCACTCACTGCTTTGCATACTTCTCACAGCCTGCCTCCGCCCACTCTTCTCCAAACTAAGTTGCCCCTCTTGTACTCAACCTTCTGTCACATTGATCACTATCTGTTTCTTACTACTATGTCTTTTTTTTCATCCTGTTAAATCCTCTTTGAGCTGAGGTGACAAGAACTGCATAATACAAGAAGCAGATGCACTGCAGATTTGAAACAACACCACAGTGTTTAAATCTTTAAATCTTTTTATTTTGCTTTTCTGCATCCTACTCCTTTAAGGAAAAAAAGGCTACTTAGTTATTAGACACTGGAATTAATAGTGAACTACAATTTTCCCCATTATGACCAAACACTCATTCCCTCCTGCTCACAATTGCTCATATTTGATACAGATGTCACAGCAAAAAGAACAAATATGGACCTTTCTCTTAAATTGAGTTTTCCAGTGTGAATCCAGATGAAGCAGTCTTCTGCTGCACACGTTAACTACCACGGCTGAATGAACAGATAGGAACACAGAGGGACGGTTATTAAAACCAGCAAATTACAACTGATGCTGCAATGTAGTTACTCTTAACAGCAATGAAACACTTTTATATCAGAAGTCTTTCTTCTGATAGTAGTGAACTACATTAGTCTTCTCTTTCAAGCTACCTGGACTGAGTGCAGTGTGTTCAGCCTCCCCCAGGAACTTGTTCAGAAGCCAAACTCCAAGCAAGCAGTGTATTTTGTCTCTGACTTCTCCTACCACTTAGCAAATAGCAAATCACTGAAAGACTATCACTGCTAAATCTTTCTCTTCCCATAGTGCAAGAGAAAGACTAAGTAAAACCCCACTACCACACCACATTAAAAAGTTACCTTCTGAAGTTTTCTTGTTGCAGAGATCTCTTTCCAATTTGGAAACAGGAGTGGAAGAAAGGCGTCGGGAAGAAGATGCTCCCCTGTGTGGCGGCGTTACGGGATTTTTAAAGACATCAACGTTCCCAGTTCTTTTGGAGTACTTTTCATCTCTTGGACTACTCAGAGGAGAATGGTGTGAGCTGGGATTATCCTCCAGAAGTTCATGCTGGGCAGTCAAGAGGGCTTTATTAATAGTGCAGTGTAAAAGTAAAGAAGACTCCTTCTTTCTTGGTGTTCTGCTCGCAGCTGCATCCTGCGCGCCTCTGTGTTGGCAGTTCCTGTAGGCTTCCTCCAAATGCTCTGCCTCCATTTGTAGTTCTCTTATTCTAGCCCAGGTTTGTGCCACACACTCCAGGTCAGAATCTGGAGAAGGGCTGCGTGGCTGTAACTGCTGAGAGTAGCCAACTCTTGGCACAGGATGCACCTTCGGCGCATTGCTCACAGCATGATCCTTCAGGAACGCGCTATCCACGTAAATGTCATGAGGTACAATTCTATCAGCAGTGAAGTCTAGGACAGAGCGATCAACAAGTGAAGGCTTTGGATTCCGATACACTTCATTTTCCAGAGCTAAACAGGAGCAAGAGAGTGAGCAACACTAATGAGTGAGAAAGAGAGAGACTCGCAGAATCACAGAACATTAGGGACTGGAAGGGACCTCATAAGATCACCCAGTCCAGTAGCCCCACCACAGCAGGATCACCTAGATCAAGTTGCACAGGAACATCTCCAGTGAAGGAGACTCCACAACACCCCTGGGCAGCCTGTTCCAGTGCTCTATCACCCTCACTGGGAAGAAGTTCCTTCTCAGGTTGATGTGGAACCTCCTATGTTCTAGCTTACAACCATAGCCCCTGGTCCCATCATTGATGACACTGAGCAGAGCCTGGCTCCATCCTCCTGACACCCACCCTTCAAATATTCATAGACATTAATGAGGTCACCCCTCGGTCTCCTCTTCCCTCAGCCTCTCCTCAGAAGGAAGGTGCTCCACCTCCATCATCCTCGTTGCCCTACACTGGACTCCCTCCAGCAGCTCCACATCCCTCTTGAACTGAGGGGCCCAGAACTGGACACAATACTCCAGATGTGGTCTCACCAGGGCAGAGTTTGATAACCTCATTTCTTCAGCAGACCAAACTGCTCTATGCAAGTGCCTCTCTCTAATGTCCAGACAAGGTGTGTAAGTTATCAGCCTTCTCAACAATTGTTTAAAAGTTAGATTTAATCTTTGTGAAGCGTGCAATACAATTTCAAATTGATTACTCTTATTATGAACATTCAAGAATCAAAATGCATTAAAACACACCTTGCCTCTTAGAAAATGGTGATTACAGAGGAGAGTAGAGCAGAGCAGAGCAGAGCAGAGTAGAGCAAAGAATAGGATGGCTGGTGTTGCAAGGGACCTTAAAGACCATCTAGTTCCAACCCCCCTTCACGGGCAGGGACATCTTCACTAGATCAGGTTACTCAGGACCCCATTGAACCTGGTCTTCAAATTATGTTATGACCAAACATTAATGGCTTTATACTGAGGAGAAACAGACAATAAAAACATGCAAGTGTTAAGGGAGGAATGTTTTCCCTTCCTCCTGTACATTTGTTTTCTGAAAGAAAGGGAAGTTGTGTTGAGTCTGCATTCTAAACTGGGCTTTTAAATAGATTTTGATTTTAAACTTGAAATTTGCTCACTGGTGGGATATTAGGTCTGTGCAAGTGCAGCTTGTTTAAGCTTCTGGATATCCTTACTCTGGTTAGGTAAGGAACTTCAGAAAGGACTGCTCTGGTGTAAAATACAAACCTGCCTGTGTTTGCTTCACCTGTAGTTTCAGTTCTTCAACTTGCACATTTAACTTCCTGACTGCAGCTTCAGAATCCAAAAGTTGGGTCTTTAACTGGGCACAACGCTCAACCTATAGGAGATCCAAGAGAAAAACAAAACCCAGTCTAACAAACAAAAAAAGTAATCTCAACCATCTAAACACTTGTTTCTAAACGTTTTACAAGTCTGGTCAAACCACATACACATAGTACCCTACTCAAAGGCAGTGCTGACAACTTAATGTCTTGGAAAGATTTAGTTTAAGTCACATTGTTTCTTAAACTAATTGTTGTGGATGTTGTTTTGTTTTGTTTTCTTTAGAGTTGTTTACATATAAATAAGCAGAGCACAAACAATCCCCTTAACTACACACTAAACAGATAAAAATAGGATCATGGAATTTATTGAGTCAAAAGGGACCTCCAAGGGTCATCTAGTCCAGCCTCCTTGCAGTGAGCATGGACATCCTCAGCTAAATCTCTGCCTCAGGGCCATCATTGCTCCTGCCTTCCACTTTCAGCCAGACACTTCCCCAGATTATCACTGGACTTTCCAAGGCTCACAGAGCCATCTGGCTCCCACTGTAGCTGCAACCAACAGCCATCACCATCCTGCACATACCTGAGACAGCTGCTCTGAGCCACCTGGTCTAGTCAAGGCATCCCTGCTCATGGCAGACAGGCTGGATTAAAAGATCTCTGCGGTCCCTTCCAACCTCAGTGAATCCTAATTACTTAGGATAGTCACGATTGTTCCAACTCAGGTGCAGGACTCTGCACTTGGTCTTGTTGAACCTCATGAGGTTCACCTGGATCCACCTCTCCAGGTTGTCCAGGTCCTTCTGGATGACATGAACAAAGCAACAGGAAGAACAAAGGATCCAGGTTATTTAGAACGATTAGTTTACCTCACTTTGTAGCTGCTTTTCGAAAATCTGCCTTTGACTTTCAAATTCATCCAGTGCCAGCTTTCTAGAATGTTCCACTCTCCTCAGCTCGGCTTGGCAGGCCAGGTGCTCTGCTGAGGGCTGGGACAGCTCTGTAGAGAAAGAGAAACATTAGGCACTCAATTGCAGAGTAACAAGCACGCACTTTTTCCGCAAGACACCCCTTCAAAATATGAAGCTTGTTTGTTTTTCAGGAACATAACAAGGCTTTGTTTGAATAAAGTGCTTATGGATTTTTTTCTTCCTTTTACAAAGGAGCACAATTTTTGCTGATGTAGTCATTGATGAACTAGAGCCAGACTGTCCTATTCTGGAACAAAAATACTTACCCTTGCCTTACATAATTGTGTGTACAACTCTCCCATAACTTCAAATGCACGTTAAAAATACTGGGCATTTTGTAACTGTAGTCAGGCAAGCACTTAAAAATCATAATCACAGACTCACAGAACATTAGGGATTGGAAGGGACCACGAAAGATCATCCAGTGCAATCCCCCTGCCAGAGCAGGATCACCTGGATCAAGTGGCACAGGAACATATCTAGGCAGGTTTTAAATGTCTCCAGAGAAAGAGACTCCACAACCTCACACTGATCTTTTTCCCATTATTAACCATAATAATGCTATGTTTATAAATATTGCACTGCAATTTCAAAGGGAGAAAGGAATATGCTTAGAGCTACCACTTAATTGAGATTTTCTACTACACAGACATATTAAAATAAACCTTTAAAGCCAAAGACTGCTTCACGTTACACAAACACTGTCTGGGGTTTCATGCAAACTACTAGTTAATACAACACAAAGAATGTATTTTAACAAAAATGTATTTCTAAACAAATACTTGTAGGGAAGCATAAACAAAAAATTACTAAATCATTATTTAGTCTGGCTTGGGGAGGTGTGGCTGGAGAGCCCTCTGGCAGAGAGGGACCTGGGGGTTCTAATTGACAGGAAGATGAATATGAGGCAGCAGTGTGCCCAGGTGGCCAAGAAGGCCAATGGCTTCCTGACTTGTATTAAAAATAGTGTGGCCAGCAAGAGTAGGGAGGTCATTGTCTCCCTGTATTCAGCACTGGTGAGGCCACATCTTGAGTGCTGTGTCCAGTTTTGGTCACCTCAACACAAGAGAGATGTGGAGGCGCTGCAGCAGGTGCAGAGGAGGGCAACTAAGCTGGTGAAGGGCCTGGAGAATAAATCTTACGAGGAAAGACTGAAAGAGCTGGGGCTCTTTAGTTTGAAGAAGAGGAGACCTCCACAACTACTTGAAAGGACATTGTGGAGAGGCTGGTGTTGGTCTCTTCTCACAAGCAATTAGTGATGGAGCAAGAGTGAATGGGTTCAAGTTACAACAGGGTGGGTTTAGACTTGATATTAGGAAGAATTTTTTTCAGAGAAAGGGTGTTCAGGCACTGGAATGGGCTTCCCAAGGAGGTGGTTGAGTCGCCATCCCTGGAGGTGTTTAAAGTTGGTTTGGATGAGGTGTTGAGGGATGTGGTTTAGGGGTGAACTTGTAAGGTAGGGTAGATGGTTGGACATGATGATCCCAGGGGTCTTTTTCAGACAGAGTGATTCTGTGATTCACACTCACTGTCTCGAAGATGCTGGTTCTCGCTGCGGGTCTCATCCAACTGTTGCCTAAGTAGTTTATTCTGCACTTGGAGCTCCAATTTCTCCTCCTTTAGCAAAGGATAATCTGACACCTCTTTCAGTTTGTCTGTCAGCAACTGATTCTGTTTATTTACCAACAGAACCTGGGCCTTCATAGACTCCAAATCCAGCTGCGGATAAAGAATAGATTAGAAGCTTATGAACTGCTGTACTACTTAATTATTTTTATTTCACGTTCTTTTAAATGTACTTCAAAAGCACTAATTAGAAAACAGCTTCTTTAAATTCATGTTTACAGTTACCTCAAGCTCTTTTATGCGTGATACAGCTTGCTTGAGTTCCTCCTTTTTTGAATTAACAGCAACGGCTTCTTCGTGCAAAAGCATCGCTTTCTCTGCGGGGAGGAGAGCAAAGGCTGAATTAAAATTAGCAGAGTATTACAGCAAAACACTGTATTAACAAAAAACAGTTTAAGCTGCTAAGCCCAACTTTCCATTGAATTCAAGACACAAAAATGACTGAACGCCATACACACTCCTTTAAAATCAAATTCATATGCATACATCATTTATTTCACATGTTTAGAAGTCTAAATAGGGTATCTGTCCCAGCTCTCTTCCTCAAGATCCAGCTAAACATCTTGTGCGTAACAAATGGAGAAGTTGGCAGTCATTCAGGGGCATGGAACCAGGCTGCACCGAAGTTCAATTAGAGAATGAATGAGCTAGCAGGACTTCAGGAGATGGGGGACTGAAAAAGCAAAATGCAGCAGTTCATGGCTCCCACTGCATTCTGAACAGCAAGAAGCTGCTGGCCTGTTACTGGATCCTGCTAGGTGTTTTAAAAAATGGTGTTTTTATAGCTTTTCTGTCACTTATGCCACTGTTACTGAACACCATGACTGTGTAATAAATATAGTGTTTTGATAACTGTTAGAAAAAGCTCTACATATAAACAACTACTTGATTAATCACAGAGAGACAGTTACCTTTATTTTTTTTCTCATCTTCTGTAACTTTATTTGCTCTGGCTATATATTCCTCTTTTAATTCCAGCTGGCATCTAGAAGTAAAAATAATTACATATCCTCCAAGCACAGGCGAGTGCACATGCATTTGTGCCAATTGCCATCTTTCCCAGACTAAAGTATAACCACACAACTATTTATTGTTACTGCAGAGACACTGAAACAGAAAGTTAGAGAAATCTCCTTGTTCAGACAGCTGCTCAAAAAGCAAGACTACTACCAACTCTATGAGGTCATCTACAGCTCTTCCTAGAAAAGTCTTGAAAGGCCTCAAACTACTTCCAGTATTCCACCACCTTCTTGGCACCAAAGCTGCAGTTCTCCCAGTAAAAATGATTTTCCCAATGTCCAAGCAGAATCTCTTAAGCCACAATTTATGGGCCCTACCATGTGAACAAAAAAGTCACATCATAGCACCATAACTACCTTGACAGGCCTTTAGTAGATCCTCTCCTGTTTCCTCATTACTTTCTCAAACTGGGAAGCCCAGACCTGGGCAAGCAATTCCTAAAACAGCCTTCACTAATACCTGAGTAGAGCATGGGACCTTGAATTCCTGGGGTCATGGGTTCCAGCCCCATGCAGGACATCTTGAGACAGTACTGTAGGCTTACCCTGCTCCAGCAGGGGTGGTTGGACTTAGATGATCTTTCCAGGTCCCTTCCAACCTCTAACATTCTGTGATTCTGAGGGGAATAACAACATTCCTCAGTCTGTTGGTCGTGCTACTGCTAATGTCACCCATCAGG
The DNA here is from genome assembly GCA_013400115.1 of Rhinopomastus cyanomelas. NCBI lineage: Eukaryota > Metazoa > Chordata > Aves > Bucerotiformes > Rhinopomastidae > Rhinopomastus > Rhinopomastus cyanomelas. Next base: position 337,880 of record VXBP01005690.1, on the reverse strand, counting down.
CTGTTTGCCTTATTTGCCAGAGCATGCTGCTGGCTCAATCAACCTGGAACTCCCATGCCCTCTTCAGAAACACAGCTCCTCAGGCAACTGATTTTCCCCATTTACACTGCTTCAAAGTGATATTCTGCCCTGAGCACAGAGCTTTGCACTTCTCTTTGTTGAAACTCCAAAGGTTTATGTTGGCACAATTCCCAAGCTTATCCAAGGTCTGTCTGAACTGAAACTGCCATTTTAATTAAGGCTCATGTTCCAAGTTGTTGAAGTTGCCCTGTGTCACCATCCAGACCACAGATGAAGCTATTCGGTGGTATGAGTCTCAGTTCTAGCCCCAAGGGTGCTCTGCTCATCATCAGCCACCATCCAGACATTGTACCAGACCCAGGTACATCACTATTCCCAAGTGATCCAACTTTATCACTCCATTTCAGTGGCATTTACAGGACCTAAAAAAGCTCAGCATTTTGCAAGACTGGGATATAACCATCCTACTGCCTTATTGCAAAATGGTCCAGACCACTCGAACCCTTCTCCCAATTATGGCATTGAATAGTCACCACAGAAATAAAAAAAAAGATTCCTTCTCTAACAGGCATCATCATCTTTAATGTTAATATTCCCTCCATGCTTTTTCTACAGTTGTAAAATGGTCAGCTCTCTAACTGTTGTCAAAAGAAGTCACTAACACTGCTTCAAACCCTCTTGTCTAAGCATACAACTAGTGTTGCATCTCTTTCAAATCAAAAGAGAAGTAAAACTACAAGAAGAATAAAAGACAACTATATTCTACAGGAAGCTTACCCTGAACCTGACAGAATATTGTTGTACAAGCAAAGGCTTAAACCATAATGTACAGAACTCAAAGTGATTAAAAACACTGCTTTCCATTTGCAGTATCACAGAACATTAGGGATTGGAAGGGACCTCGAAAGAGTCCAATCCCCCTGCCACAGCAGGATCACCTAGACCAAGTCACAGAGGAACACATCCAAGTGGGCTTTAAACGTCTCTAGAGAAGGAGACTCCACAACTCCCCTGGACAGCCCATTCCAGTGCTGTGTCACCTTCACTGGGAAGAAGTTCCTTCTCATATTGACGTGGAACCTCCTATGTTCCAGCTTATACCCATTGCCCCTTGTCTTATCATTAGATGACACCGAGAAGAGCCTGGCTCCATCCTTCTGACACCCACCTTTCACATATTTATAAACATGAATAAGGTCACCCCTCAGTCTCATTTTCTCCAAGCTAGAGACCCACCTCTCTCAGCCTTTCCTCATAAGGCAGATGTTCTACTCCCTTCATCATCAAAAATCCTTCCTTTGTTACCTTTTGATTCGAAATCCTATAAAATATATTACTCTGTTTTTATAGGAAGCATCACACATCCTACTAGAGACAAGAGAAACATTTACCTGAGGATTTCCGTCTTAAGTTTTTGTTCACATGTCTCCTCTATGTTCTTCACAGCTACCTCCCGACGTCGGAGCGCATCATCAATAGCTTTATTTTTCTCTTCCTGAAGTTTCTGAGTGCTGAAATATGCAAATATACAAAGACAAATGTCAGTGTTAAAGCCAAAACTTCAGGTTTGGATGTTGGTTTGTTTTTTTTTTTCAAATAACATTCAGAGGCATTGAAGGGGTAACATGCTTGCTTGGAACACTCCAGCCACTGAAAATTACCACCAGAATCTGTCACTGTAAGTCATTAAGAACAAGATGCGACACAAACTAAACTGCCCTATTTAAAATCCAGCACTAACCAGTTATGCAGCTATCCCGGGTTAACCCTAGCTCAATTTCCCACAACAGAAAGGCTCCAAATGAGACAGTGCTGAGCACACTATTCTTCCAGCACCCTCTGCTGGGTTGTTAAAAAACACCAGCTTTTGTTAGCAGGATGTTAACTTCTGTTATAAAAACCAGATGACAAAAATAATGACACAAAGTAGTATTGAAAACCTGGCTAAAAACAGTTGTGCTTTTTTTATTGAACCAGAGAAAACTAAGTAAAAAAACCCAATCCAACCAACTCTAGACTAAAGATGTGAAACATACACATTCCTCATGAGTGTTAGGATTACATGCTGTGCTGCTTAGGGTTTGTTTTTCTAATTTTAATTTAAACACTTCAAAGCAAACATCTGTGTGCTGGCTTCCAAAGTGATGCAATACTAGCTTGGCTGGGTGAAGAGAAATAGAAATAAACTCCTGAAATTGCTGTTTGCATGAGGTATCCCTGCTAACAGAGACCATGCACAATACTGCTCAAAATGCAGAACACAGCTTCTGGGATACATAATCTCTTTTAATGTCATTGAAGCAGCAGCACCTTGAAGAGTGCTTCCTAGAAAAAGGACAGTAACATCCTAACGTACGTGCCCCTTAGCAACTTACACTTCAAACGCCTCGATTCTTTGCTTCAGCTCCGTCTCTCTGGTCCTTACGACTTCAATATCTTTCAGTAGACTTTGTCGCTGAGCGTACACCTCCTTTGCTTCTATCTGAATCACAAAATATTATCTCTCTCATTTTCTTTCACACTTTATACAGATATCTACAGTTTAACACATTCAAACTTTCAATTATTTCCTTTGGCAATCGGTCTTACCCAAGTAATACTATTTATATAGGTCACCATTTGAAAGAACATCCAGAATCAAGCATAATTCTTTTTCATTCCCTTTCTCCTTTTATTCTGAGTAAAAATGCTTTAGATGGAGCCACTATTGTCTTTCAGATTGAAAGGAGGTCAGCAGTAGACACTGGTATATAATGATATAGAGACCTGTATGATTGCTTTACTAACCCACACCATGTGCTCTCAGGGGAAAAAAATAACCCAAACAGACAAAACCAGAACAACCCAGCAGCCCCAACAAAAAGCCCACCCCAGCAAAGCAACAATGCAGTTAGCATTTGTAGATGATTATTATTTGGATAGGGAGGTCTCCTGACAGCAGGGGGCTGCCTGGGCAAACAGGCAACAGAACAGCTAGCAGAGTACTCTTTCAAAGCCTGAAAAGCAATCAAGACAGGGAGGAGCAACTATACACAAATGACTGTGTGCTGCAGTAACAGTTACTACTCTGGCAAAACACCAAGGGCTTACAGCCCAGAGAAAGAACCCATCAACCAAGATCCTGCTGTGGCAGGGGGATTGGACTAGATGATCTTTCTAGGTCCCCTCCAATCCCTTATGATTCTATGTAAGTGTTCAAAGACATGAAAGATGCTAGCTCACAGTAAAGACAGTGGCTATTGATAATACTCAGCGTAGCGCGCTACAAAGGAACGGCACATCCACGGCATACAGACCACGTATCTCATTTAGTTTAGACTCCTCCTCAGCAACTGAATTCATCAGTAGAACTAAAAGCTATACTCATCTTTCTGTTCAAAAATACCTCCGTGATCTGAATTCAGCAAAGTTATTAAAACTGATTTAAAAGCATTTATCACACCGAAATCCTTCACGTCCAGCTTGCTGAACGATTCTTTTTCCATCCAGCTCTACTTAGCTATTTGTCCGTACTAATGAACGCAGTTGCCAAGTGCCTTCCCCTATTTATGAGGGCAAAATAAATTGAAAGTTTTCACTAAACAGGCCAACTAAGATCACAGAACATTATGGATTGGAAGGGACCTTGAAAGACTATCTAGTCCAACCCCCCTGCCAGAGCAGGATCACTTCATCAAGGAATGCATGAGGGTAAGTCTCCCAAAGAGAAGGGTTTAATCAACTCACTGACATTTTGTATTGGATTAAGAAAAAAATACTTAAAACTTTACCTCTTGCTGCTTTTGAAGCCTCTCAATAGCATTCTTTTCACGAGAAATCAAAGCTTCACACTTGGCTTGATGGTTCTTCTCTAATTCATGACGTAGCTCAGAGATTTCTTTCTGGGTCTGCGCCTTCTCCTCCATTTTAATCTTTGCTATTTCAACTTCTTTAAAATGTTCTAGCTTTTAAACAAAGGAGGAAAAGAGGGTTACATAGAGCCATCTTCAGATCCTGCTTCCTCAAAATGTTCTAGCTTTTACATAAAGGAAGAAAAGAGGGTTAAGTAGGGCCATTATCAAATTGGCAAAAACAACCCTCCGTGGAACAATTTTAAACTTCACCTTGACATTCTTCTTGGGAAATGACAACTGCAATAGAAGTATCTCTGCAGTGTATGTCTCACAGAGTTTTCATGTGTTTATCTGGCATCCCAAAGCAGATCTTGTATAAACTAATAGCTTCAGATAAGTGCAAAACAGAGGCCTGCAAAGTAAAAAGCAACTCTGCTTGCAGGTAAGGAGTGGCCACACTCTTGACTTCCTCCTCTGACAGTCTCTGCTCTTGTCACTTCAGCATTTTTCACCAGGGATGCAAGAAATAGCAAGAGCAGACCTGTCCTGAATTACTCAGGAAAAAAGATAAATTAATCCAGACACAAATCACATCCAACATGTACAAAATACAGAACATGTAACTCCACAGAAAAAGGGTTACAAAACACAAGTCCCTGACTCTCAGAATTCTTAGTACAACTGAGAAAAAATAACCATAAAGTCTGTGTCTCCCAGCTGCAGAGAACAATCATGACTCCATACAGTGTGTGCAACATACATAATAACAACTGTAATAAAGAATTACTGGCTGGGCTTAATGATCTCAGAGGTCTTTTGCAGCCTCAATAATTCTGTGATTCTGAAACAATGAGGTTAAAGAGAGCAAAAAGCACAGTGGAATGTCTGATCATGGAATACAGGTCTGTGGCCACAAACTGTGGAAAAAATTAAAGAAACAATGAGACACTACAGCATCACTCACTGGATTAGAAAAGTCTTACAATAATTCATATCACATTGCTCCATATAAAGTTAATTGAGTTTAGGAGTTATTTATTTCTGATTAAGACTCCAGATTCCTTTGTTTCAAGCATATTACTTAAACTGAGATAAACTTAATACACAAGTTAACGTGATTTACACACTAGAAAGAGAGTTTTTATTCCCCAATAGGCACTAAGTGAAAAAAGAAGGTAAAATACATTGTCAGTTTTAACTCTCCATTCTTCCACTTGTACTTGAGACTAGGACAAGGGGCAATGGGTGTGAGGTAAATCATAGGAGGTTCCACATCAACATGAAAAGGAACTTCTTCATGGTGACAGAGCACCCATATTTATGTGGAACCTCTTATGTTAGAGCTTACACCCATTGCCCAGATGCCACTGAGCAGAGCCTGGCTCCATCCTCCTGACACCCACCCTTTCTATATTTATAAACATTAACGAGGTTACCCCTCAGTCTCCTTTTTTCCAAGCTAAAGAGACCCGTCTCCCTCAGCCTTTCTTCAGAAGAGAGATGTTCCACTCCCTTCATCATCTTTGTGGGTCTGCACTGGACCTCTCAAGCTGCTCTGTGCCCTTCTCTAAAAGAGTTGTCTTCAATTACAAGAAGAAAAAATAAATCAGAAATAATTCATACTATTGTCTGTTATGATTTGAGTGTTTCTGTGTGATATTTTGAAATAACAGCTGTCACATTGCACAGCAGTAATTCATGCCTCTCAGTTGCTTTGTATTATACTGACAATCAAACTTCCAAATCTCAACAGGGAAGGAAGATGAACAGTATGACTAAACAGAATAAACACTTCTCCATAAAAATGATCAAAAAGCAAATAAAAATTTACCAAATCAAGGCAAGCAATACAAGAGAAATTAACATCAGAATAAAAATCTCAGCATCTAATTAAAAATGGCATGTGCTATATAATCAAATTAATGACTGGTACTGAATTTTCTTAGACATTTGTGTTTGTTGTAACTCCCTATTAGATTTTTCACTGTAAGTATTATAAGTTTGTAATGTATAAAGAAAACATTAACAAACATCTCCCTCAAATTCAATGGCCAGAGTTATACCTTTTGAGACATTTCTGCTTGAAGCTGCTTCTCTATTTCTCTTCTATATTCATGAAGTTTTACTTCTAGAGATTCATATTTCAGATGCTGGGGATAAGAGCCTGCAAACTGTTCATCAATCAGCTGAAGCTTCTCAGCTACAAAAAGAACAACATATTCATCATAATCCACGAAAAGTCACCACAGCTCTCCTGCCAAACAGTGGAACCTTTCTGTAGGAAGTTCTTTTCGTGCTGTCACATAACGACTTGTTTGGTACAAAACCAAAGTCTGCACAGACTTTATCAGCTTTATGACACACAACATGTACCTAAGAGAAGGCACTCTCTTGTGTTACACAAGTCATACATCCACTTCATCATAGACAAGACAACAATGTACTTAAGGGCTTATCTACTACTAATAGTATGGGAATTATAACTCCAGAACTCCCAATCCATGCTAAACTTTCACTGAAATGCTACTGTAGAAAGAGAAGCTGGACGTGTACTTATACTCATCTTTTCCACAATATATTTCACCTTATAACATCTACAGTCCATGTAACGTGTGACAGCTCTTAGCTAAATCTCTAAGAAAACATTGAGGTACAGAAACACACAGAATCACAGAACATTAGGGATTGGAAGGGACCTTGAAAGATCATCTAGTCCAATCCCTCTGCCACAGCAGGACCATCTAGACCAAGTCGAACAGGACGTATGACCTTTACTTATCACAACTTTATGCTGCATCTCAGTACAGAATCACAGAATCAGTCTGGCTGGAAAAGACCCCTGGGATCATCAAGTCCAACCATCTACCCTACCTTACAAGTTCACCCCTAAACCACATCCCTCAATACCTCATCCAAACACCTCCAGGGATGGCGACTCAACCACCTCCTTGGGAAGCCCATTCCAGTGCCTGAACACCCTTTCTCTGAAAAAAATTCTTCCTAATATCTAACCCCACCCTGCTGTAACTTGAAACCATTCCCTCCTGCTCTATCTCCTGTCAATTAGAACCCCCAGGTCCCTCTCTGCCAGAGGGCTCTCCAGCCACACCTCCCCAAGCCTGTAGCGTTACATGGGGTTGTTGTGGCTCAAGTGCAGGAAGCTCCTGCCATTAACATAGGCCCACTGCTCCAATCTATGTCTTTTGGAAGAGCCTCTCTACCCTCTTGCAGATGAACACTTCCACCTAACTTGGTGTCATCTGCAAACTTACTAATGATACACTCTGTGTCCTTACTGAGATCATCAATAAAGATGTTAAACAGAGACGGTCCCAACACTGAGCCCTGAGGCACAACACATGTGACAGGCCACCAGCTGGATTTGACTGCATTAATCAACACTCCTTGGGCCCACCCATTCAACCAGTGTTTTATCCAGCAGACTGCATGCTTGTCCAAGCAGTACATGACAAATGAATACCATTCCTACAATCTATTCACCCACACTATTTACCAATATGAAAATATTTGTGGAGACTTGCTCGCAGAGGCTGCACTTACCAAGAGATTCTCTGTAAGGAGGCACTGTCGTTTGAGTTTCTGTGTCATGAGTTTCCTTACTTAGATGATGCTCTGTAAGTCCAGTTAAAATCTGCATAAGAAAACCTATCAAGATTAAATACATTAGTTCTGATATCATATCAAAACTGACATAGAGCCTCTAACTAACAAGGTCATTTTCACCATCCAAGAATAACTACTGGATTTGTGGAAAAGACCAAGTGTTTAAGTAAAAATCAACAGTAGAACACTATTAAGATTTTATTAGGAGCATAATCCAATCTATCCCATTCTGCAAAAGCTGTCATTTGGCAATGTTTCCTTTCATCCTCTGTCTTTCAGGGTTGTTTGAAAGTAAGTTATTACTGTTTTAATTATGAGGTCCTTAGGCAACAGGTGGTTCTGAAGGTCAAGCTACTTTAGGCTACACAAGCTAGGCTTGAACATGCAGACCTAAGGATTACTTCTTACATAAACTAATGGAAAGTCAATTAAATCTTTAACTAGTTTTTGAAGCACATTATGCAAGCTAATATGGTCACTTATAAACACAACCCAAAATCTCTGCTTGCCCAAGTTGGCATGAAAGGCTTCCAAATAGCATTACATTTAACACCTGATTACAGATGTTTTTAAATATTGCTAATGTTCAAGTCATTTATATTTAGGTGAATGTTAGTACTTAATCCACACCACAAACAGAGCTGGATAACCTTGAAATACAATAATCATCATCCTGGTGTACTGCAAGTTTCAAAACGTGACTGAATCCATATTATTCCATCCCAACACACAATCAAGAAATCTGAATTTCTATTACTTGTGTCTTAATACAAAGGAAGCTGACACAATTATCCTTGTCTGCATCATGTATAGCCATCTTGTACCTTTATTTTCCTTCAGCGTTCCCATAGTCTGTAAGAAACACAACAAGTCTTTAGACAGGTTATTTCACCACAATTGTAATTTCAGCTTCTTTTCAAAATCAAAATAACTTTACCAGTGATTTGTAAAGACTGGACTGTGGGTTAATCCTCATTAATTGAAGAAGATCCTGCATAGTCAACAGCTTTGGAGAAAAAAATAAGGTATGTTAGAAAAGGTTAACTAATTTAAAATAATTTCAAGCATGCAATGGGCAATATTTTACAGTTGTAGTATGACTTTCATTCAAGAAGGATCTATTCATCACCACGTATCACCATTTTCAGAGGCCTGCTGTTCTAGTTCTACATTCAATTGTATCTACTACCTAGCACATACAGCACGTAGTTTCACAATTAACTAAACAGTAAAAAGAGGGAGCTTTGTTTCCTCTCCACCCTGAACACATGCTCTTGCTACTTTCCTTGTGTCTTTTCTTGAATTATCACATAAATCATGAACTTGCCTGGTAATAAAAGTAATTTTCAGTTAGAAAGAACTCCACCTTAACACATAGACACAGAGAAACAAAAACAGGGCTGGGGTTGCCTTTTCAGTCACAGCTTCTAATTAGAACAGCTTAAACTGACCACAAGCCACATTTTCAGGGATCTGAGTGGTGAACAAGATGCTAGTTTTCATTAGGTTCAGTTTCCCTCAGTGCTCTGCCACACAGTCTCACCAATGGTCATGCCAGACAACAGCTACAGGTTACAAGGTGCTTGTCATGTGTCTGTCCAGAATAGCATCAATAGCTTACTGACAATTTAAAATTAATGGAAATTACTCTGAAAAACAAATTAACAGAGGTTGGAAGTCTTCAGACAGCTAAATTGCAGAACTCACCTTCTTCTTCTCTAATCCACTTTCTGGAAAGAAAACAGACAGTGAATACTCATAGCCACATCTCTGTAGGTGATCTGCCACTAAACTGTTGGAAGCTGTGATCAAAAGTGAACTGTCATCGCTCGGAACAGCCCGTGGCTGAAGTTCTCCACTTAAAATTGGGTGCATTAGTTCATGGATGAGCTGGTTTCGAAGCTGCATCTGATACAGAATAGACATTTTATTCTCAATGTACATGTTATTCAATGATAGTTTTTGTTTTTAAAAAGGAGTTTCATTTTACTTGCACACATCATGTTCCATCCTATGTAACAGAAAAGAGCAGAACAACTTTGGTAACATTTAGAAGAGTGCCTGGACACTGCCTTTCTTCAAAGCACTCCTAATGGCGGGTACTGGGATCTATGACTTTCCCTGAAGATACATCAAATGTAGAACTGAAAAGAAATACACTTCTCAGCCAAAAACTCACATAAACTCCACTCTGGTATCCCCAACATCAATTTTAGATTACATTTTCCCTGTTTTCCTTCTCTTTTGCTTAAATAAACCCTGCCTGATCAGGCCTCACTTTCAGGTATACCTGGAAAACTCTCTAGCCCTCTCACAAGCCTTATATCAAGAAGGTGTCAATGCCATCAAAAAAGCTGATGGAGAAAGAAAGAGGAAATTCAACACCTTTAACATAAATTATTTTGTAGATAAGCAAGAGGCAGTAATAAAAAAAAAGCCTACAGGCACTAATAACTACATTGCATTTATGACAAACAGTTTGTTAAGAAAATAAACGTTCAAGCATAGCAAACTTGGTATGGAGATCACCAAGGGAGAAACAAGTTGGATGAACAGGGAATTCTTGGCCATAGGATAAATCAATGGTATTTTTAAAACATATAAATAAAAAAACAGATAGTGATATAATAGCCAGAGCTAAAAAAAAATCTGGTGACATGAAGATGTGTATTAGAATAGAAAGATCAAGATGTCACACAAAATGCCACTAGACTATAAAAACTGTATGAAAACAACATTTCAGTGTTTACAGCCTGATACAAATTTCTGCCAAAACACAGGGGATTTATTCTGTGGAAAAATGAGAGACATGGAAGAGTCAAGCAATAACCAGCACTATGAACATAACACTCTTCAAAAAACCAGATGTATACTAACTTCCACAAACATTCACAGAAAAACAGGGAAGAATTAATACAATTCCAAATTTGCCTGCAAAGTTCACAACAATCATGACCTAATGCCTTTAAAAGAACAAGTGAAAGCCTTCAAAATGAGGCAGAGGGGTACTGGGGTAACCAGCAATGAGACCACTGCACAGAATCACAGAACATTAGGGATTGGAAGCGACCTCGAAAGATCATCAAATCCAGTCCCCCCGCCAGAGCAGGATCACCTAGATTAAGTCGCACAGGAACTTAACCAGGTTAGTTTTAAATGTCTCCAGAGTAGGAGACTCCACAACACCCTGGCAGCCTGTTCAATAATTAGGTATGACTGTTGCCTAAAAAAATCATCAAGAGAAGGAAGAGCTACTGAAACTGAAGGATACTTCCAGTACAAAGAAACCAAGAGGCCAGTGCAACAATCCAGGGTACAAATGGAAGCAAAGTTTCACTCTTGAACACAAACATATTCCAAGACACTCCCCTGAATGAGCGCACAAGGGAAAACAGTTTTAAAACAGAGCCAAAACACAGGATCATTCACACAGAGGGGCTACTTACAGTAGGCAATAAACAGATTTTGTATTTAAAACTACAGGACTGAAAGGATTATTTATTCCTCTCTTCCCTGTTGAATTTTCACCTCAAGCATGGACATCTTCAAAGACCTGATACAGGCTTTTAACCCTCCTCGCAAAAAGACCCTGAGACTAATCTACAAGGAGAAGCACCTCTGTTTAGGAAAAACTTCATATCTAGGAAAAGAAGTAAACCCAGAACAGTAAATATGACAAAAATAGTACATCTGAGGAGAGTGGGAAACACATTTATTCAGCGTGGCTTCCCCTGCTTCCAACGTTTAGCAGCGCAGCACCGGCTGAGAACACAGCACACCTTGAGTGTGTCCAGCACCCCTCGGTCCTTAAAAGTCTGATACAGCTTTTTCCGCAGCTCATCCTGGGACAGCGTCTCCTTTTCCACCGAAGCCATCCTGCAGGGGAGAATAAAATAAAAAAAAACATTAAAAAAAACCCAAAACCTCCAGCTTACTGCCTCTCGGCGCTGCCCCAGCCCTCATCACGCAGCCCCAGCTGGGGCAGCTTCCCCCAGCGAGGACGGCAGGACCGGGCACCTCCAGATCCTCCCCCGCCACCAGGAAGCGGCGGCAAAACCGGGCAGTGGCGGCAGCTGAGGCGTCAGAGCGGCGCCGGAAGCTGAGGCGGGCGGAGCACAGCGCTTCCGGGTGCCCGGTGGGAGCTGTTGGCAGCCTTTGGCGAACTCGCGCCGCTGGGTAGGCGGTGGGACTGGCGCGGCCTCTGTGGGAGCAGACCTCTCCCTTCTTCCCTCCTCTCCCTTTTCGTCCCTCAGCCGTTCCGCGGGCAGGTGCTAGAGCTGACATGGCGGGAGCTCAGGCGGGCCTCAGGGTGCTGAGGCGGGGGGGGCGGGGCTGCACCCAGGCGGGGCTGGAGGCCCGGGCGATGGGACTGCGCTGTGGGGCTCGGAGTGGCTGTCCGGCGGCCACTAGGTGAGAGGAGGACGGTGCCCGCCCTCCGCTTTCCGCTGCCTGTTGGTAGGGCTCCTACGGAGGCGTGAGGGTCGTGCGAGACCGAGACAGCGCGTTACTTGAAGGGGTCGTTGCTTCCCGAGTCCGTGAAGGGGCTGTGAGGGAATCAGGCATCAGCGAATTACGGAGTAACAGTGTGTAGGTAGTAGAGGCTACTTCGCAGCAGCACCAGGAACATCACTTCCGTGCGATATTTCGGTTTCTAAGGATTGTCCCCCCTCTCCTCCCTTTATCCTGTATAGATGTACATAGCTGAGAGTTGATCTCTTCGTTAAATATGAACAGGAACCTTGCTGGCAGAACATTTTTAGGTGGATTACGTGTTTATATATAGACTCATCAATAAAGCCTGCCTGTCTTTTCTTGGAAGGAGCACTACGCTGAAGAATGTCAGGAAGTTTCTACTTTGTGATCGTTGGTCATCATGATAATCCCATATTTGAAATGGAATTTCTGCCTCCTGGAAAAGTAGAGTCCAAGGTATAGTGGTTTTTTCCCTCCCATGATATTCCTATGATTGAACAAACCCACCTGGGTATGTTCCTGTGCGACTTTGTCTAGGTGATCCTGCTCTGGAAGGGGGATTGGAAAAGATAATCTTTCGAGGTCCCTTCCAATCTCTAATGTTCTGTGAATTGCACATGTTCTTTGATGACTGTACAGTGTCTTAGAAGCCTGACCAGCATGTTGTTAAAAGTGTTCCTGCTATCAAGTTTACAAAAACTTTGTCATAAGGAATAAAACTCTGGAGTTCTTGAGTATCTTTATAACTCTTTACCAGATGACACCAGTTCTTCATAAAACATGGTTTCCATAACTACTTGGTGCTGTATGGTGGACAATATATATTGTAGTCATGCTTCAGTCATTGCCCATTGTTTAGTGGTTATAATATCAGGTCATTATTAAATGCTGTCATTCTCTGAAGGCATCCATGTACAGTAATAAGTAAGGAACATAAAATGCAAAGCTCTATTCAGTCCTTCTATGGTATAAAAAAGCCTTGAGTCATCTTCAGTGTTCTGTTTAATAAGAAAGATTTAAAACTTGTGTTGATAAGTATGGTTTTGAAAATGTTGAGAAATATGAGACTAATCATTAACTGGTGTTTCCACACTGCTGCATCAAATTAAAAACATACTGACTTCAGAACAGAAGGGTGTGGATCTGTGAGATCATGAAAATGGAAGTGCAAACTGTCACTGACTTGAGCAGTGTGTTGTCATCTGTATGTTGAGTTGGTATCCCATAAAAGATTACAATAAGTAATAAATCAAGGTAAATAGGGTTGTATATAAGGGTATACAAGGTAAATATGGTTAGTTGGACTAGACTTACTGAGTGTGAGGATGCGTCTGATACTGAAAGATTGCATTTTCTGTGTTGTAACGTAAATAACTTGGCTTGGGTGAGCTGCTTCTCTGACTGAGGTTGAAGTACTAACTTTTCTCCTAAGAGAATCTAAACTTGATGTGCACTGAAGGAGGGCTAGCAGATACTCATATCTTTTGAGACCTTTCACTTCTGTTTCTGAGACTTGCTGTTTAAGAGTGAATTGAGTACACAGAATCACTCAACATTAGGGATTGGAATCCCCCCACCACCACAGCAGGATCACCTAGATCCAGTCACACAGGAACACGTCCAGGCAGGTTTTAAACATCTCCAGAGAAGGAGACTCCAGATGCACAGCTGTCTGCAGTAAGTGGTTTTCATAATGTATGCGGTGAGTCAGCACAGGCATTTTCCCCTTAAACTCAGCTACTTTAACTTCTCAGTGGTTTAATGGAACATTGCAAATGCCTAAACTTGAACGGGGGGGAGAAGAACACAGAGGGTATGAGAGAGTCATTAATAGCATTTCTTGTGTTCCAAGAAACAGTGCAAGGCTGTTTACATTTTCAGTGTAAGAGAAGCTGGCAGCTACGCTTCATTTCCTTCTTAGCAGATGTCCTCTTACAAAGTAGATGGCTCTTTGCCTGCACAACTCTTGGTGTTGTGTTACTGCCAAACACAGTGATTGTGTTCATTACAGGAAAGGTGCAGTTTACATCAGCAAGTGTATATTTAATACTAGTTCCAGGATGTTTTTCTGCACCAGGCTCTTAGAAGAAAGAAAACACTCACACCAATAGAACAATCCTATGTTTCTAGGCAAATAACCTGAAAAAACCCAGAATCTTTGGGTGTAAATGTTGTAAGTGTATCTGTCCCCCCAACTTTTACACATTTGTGACCTAGCATTCAATTTCTGACAGGTCTGACACGCATGTTATGGTCCAAATAATCCTAAATTGCTGTAAACATCACCAAAAAAGGCACAGAAAAAGACTTCTGTCAAGGTCACTGTCATGGAATAAGTTTGTGGTGGGAGATTGCTCACTGGTAAACAGAAGAAGTCGTGCATGAATTCACTCGTAATCTATACATACAGGCTTTTATTAGTTTTGCTGCTCTGAAGACTGGTTTTGTGCTGACCTTTTTATTACCACCTTTTTTCTCCCTTGAAACCAAGTATCGTGCAGTATATACTAACTCCTTTTAATCAGAGGATGGCAGATGTGTGGCAGAAGATTATCTGTAACTTTACATAACATGAGCACTGGCTGTTTAGAAACTTGAGCAAACTATTGTTTATGTTTAATTCCTTTCACTGAGTTACTAATCCTCTGTCTTCTGGAAACACATTAGGATGATCATCGCCATCTCAACCAGTTCATTGCCCATGCTGCTCTTGACCTAGTAGATGAGAACATGTGGCTTTCTAACAACATGTATCTGAAGACTGTGGACAAGTTTAATGAGTGGTTTGTTTCTGCTTTTGTCACAGCTGGACATATCCTTCCATCTTCTCTGTATTTATGTAGGAGAACAGTCTTTTGCCAGAAATGGACAAGCTAGACCAAATGAGTTTGGAGCAGATTTCTGTGTCTATTTACCACTGCTACTGTTAGAGAGAGTCTCCAGCCTCTGGATGAAGCTGTCAGGCACAGCAGTTGTAACTGTAACCAGAAGGAAAGATGGACTTTTCCTTTTGGAGGAGCTGAAATAGATTAAGGAAGTTTGGAGCCCACGTGGAGAAGAGGAAAGAGGTATGAGAGGGTTTGGGTGAGCTTCTATGATTCTCTCTTCCTATGCCTTTGATAACTGGAGAGAGGAGAAGCATGAATTAGCATTCCTGGTGTTGATCACACGGTGCCAAGACTGGATCTGATGTACAGGTACAACCTTGTTGTGAAACATTTGTTACGCAATGCAAGTTACACGGGATGTAATTTGAACTTCAGGGGTGTACAGCAAAGGTGTTGAGAGGGTCATCCACATTCAGAAGTAATCTTCACATGCACAGATTATTTCCAGTAGGAGAATTTCTAAATATAAAGGTAGTGCTTTCTAAATGTTACTGCATCAGTTACTTCTTTAAATGCTTCCTCCTATACCACCACTGTTTCAGGTACAGCCAAATATGTGCAGAATGAGGTGCAAATGTACATCAATTGTCTCTCTGTAAAAGTGGACTTTTCCTTAATTACTTTACATATGAGATTTATAATGCTTCATGATGTAAGACAAGAAGATGGAATTAAGAACTTCTTTAATGATGTATATGACTTGTACATAAAGGTAAGAGCCCAATTCTTAGTGTCTCATGCAGTAGTTTTAAGTGTTCTGCTGTACATGCTCAGGACATGCCTGTGTTAGCATGTTCTCTTGTGGGGGCCTATGTAAGTGCAGAAGCACATGTGAAGTCCATGTTAGCCAGAGTTTGTAATGTGTTACATCAAGGAGCATCACAGCAGTGTAGAATGGTTTGGGTTGGGAGGCACCTTAGAGACTGTGTAGTTCCACACACGGGAACTACATGGGCAGGAACACCTCTCACTAGACCAGGTTGCTGAAAGCCCCAACCAACCTGGCATTAAACACTTCCAGGGAGGGGTCATATAGAACTTTCCTGGGCAATCTGTTCCAGTGTCTCACTGTGAGGAATTTCTTCCCAAGGTCAAAACTAAATCTACTCTTTTTAAGTTGGAAACCATTCCCCCTTGTCCAACGACTAGAGTCCCTCTTGAGCTTTCCTGTAGGCCCCTCTTCGTAGCACTGAAAGGCTGCTACAGGGCTCCTCTGAAGCCTTCTCCTGGGACATGGAGCTGCTGGAGGAAATCCAGAATAGAGCAACAAGGATGATGAAGGAAGTGGAGCACCTCCCTTATGAGGAGAGGCTGAGGGAGCTGGGTCTCTTGAGCTTGGAGGAGACTGAGGGGTGACCTCATTAATGTCTATAAATATGTGAAGGATGGGTGTCAGGAGGATGGAGCCAGGCTCTTTTCAGTGTCATGTAGTGATAGGACAAGGGGCAGTGGGTGCAAGCTGGAACATAGGAAGTTCCATATAAATATCAGAAGGAACTTCTTCCCGGTGAGGGTGACAGAGCACTGGAACAGGCTGCCCAGGGTGAGTTGTGGAGTCTCCTTCACTGGAGACATTTAAAACCTGCCTGGATGTGTTCCTGTGCAACTTGGTCTCGGTGATCAGGTGATCCTGCTGTGGCAGGGGGATTGGACTAGATGATCTTTTGAGGTCCCTTCCAATCCCTAATGATTCTGATTCCAGCGCTGAGCATGGTGCTTATTGATGGGTTTTTCTTCTCTCCTCAGTTTGCCATGAATCCGTTTTACGAACTCAACTCTCCTATTCGATCCAGTGCCTTTGAAAGGAAAGTACAGTTCCTTGGGAAGAAACACCTTTTAAGCTGAATGAATGAATGAATTGCCTGATGGAGTGTTTCCATGCTTCCCTGACTATCATAACTGTAGTTGGTCAGCATGTTTGATACTAATCTTCTGAAGGCTGACAAATTGGATGCTGAAGCAGCTTTTTTGTTGTGGTTGCTGACACAGATAAGAACAGCCAAGCTTCTGTGGTTAAAACATGTATCTTAAGACTTTTATTTTTATGTGCAATGAAAACTATGTTTAACACTGTCAGGGGCTGGGTAGGTACAAACTGAAATGTGTGTGTTTGTCAACATGTGTGTGAAGTGTAAACCTCTCACATAAGGTGGGAGGGAATTAGATTTGAACCCAAAAGCCATCTCCAGACACACAATTTAACATCAGCAAAAGGGAATTGTTGATTGTTGGGCCTAATTTTGTTAGAAACTTTTCTACTTACAGCCCTTTGCTAGAGAACTTACTCAGCAGACTTCTGTTACTCTGAGGTATTAAATCAGGTCTTATTTATATTGTAATGTAGATATTGTAAAGTCCTCAGTAAAGAGAGGATGTAACAGCAAAGCTTTGTCTTCAGGATTTCAAGATATTTTGAGAAAATAGTTTTAAAGCTTGAAATCTCAAATTTACCAGACGTTTAGTGCTGCATCTGTGAAATGAACGAAAACAACCAGGACAGCCACCTGCTGTTACTTTAGTTCTAATTCACAGGGGAAGAAAAAGAAAACTAAACTTGTATGTTTCCTCTTTCCATTATCTTTGCAAGCGCTGAAATTTTCTCTTTGAAAATATATTTAGAGTAGGATCTACGAACCATGAAACCATCTGTTGAGGTTTCAGAAACGTCTGTCTGGTTCCTGTTCCACTGTAAAATGTCATTAGGGACCCTTTTGCAAAACTCACCATCTCTCCAAAGCAGTAACTTTTAAACAGAATAGAGGTATCTAATCTTTTGGTTGGTTTCACAATCTTTGAAGCAGTTGTTTTTCCTTTTGCAGCAAATCTGTAGAAGCTACCTTCTTGAAGTACTTTTTTGCATAGTCTGTAAAAAAGGGACCACACGCATATGTGCTTCAAATGTATAGTCAGTCATTCCTTCTTTGTAATTTATACTTAACTGCTAAACCGACGCTGTAAGAGACTCCCTGAGAAGAATGTGATGTAAAGGTTGCAGTATTTACCTTAAATAAAACATGCAGTGAAGCAGTATGGATGCCTCTTGAGTACCTGTGAAGTGATTGAGGACAAAACTAGATGATCAGGGTAAGGTGTTGTGATCTGGTTTGGATTTGGATTCGTGGTAAGTTCAGTCATAAAGAGACATCATTGAACGTACAGGGTGACACAAATGCACTTGAGAAATGTGCTTCAGTAAACAGAGCTGAATATTGGGGCAAAAATACATTGAGACAGTTTTATTTTAACAGCAGTGTGTAAGAAAGGACAGAGAGAGAGATCAGAAAGGAGAGGGGGAAAAAGGAATGCAAGAGATAGGTAAGAAATGTTAGAATTAAGATTACCACTGCCAGCGTTCCTTGTACATTGTCTCTTTTTCCCAGCATCCCGAATGCAGCTTCCATGGTGTCTTGTGTGTCCTCTGGGTGCAGTGGGGGAGATCTTTGAAAACTGGGGGTCTGGAGGGCCACTTTCATCTTGCCTGTGTCCACCCCCACTTTATCTCTACCTTTCGGAAAGAGAGGGAAGAAAGTCCATGCAATCCAGACAAGGTGTCTGTGTACCCCTGTGGGGGGCCAGGAAGTTCTACCAGTATTTCAAAATGCTGGTATATTTTCCCAGACATCTTGAGCTGAATGCTAATTTCTGTTATTGTCTTCTCTGCAAGAGGAGGCAGAGTGCTGGTTTCTGGTTTCCTTAGGGCATGTTAAGACAAACAAAAGTCTCAGATTCTCACAAAAGGCTACTGTTACTGGTGGGATGCAAAGTGAGGATGGGTACACTTGTCTTTGTGGTGTTCTTTTATAAAAATGGCAGTGTTCAATGTTTTGATGGTGTCATGGAATCATGCGGGGTTTATTGCTTTATACTGGAAAGCAACAGAAACAGGCTTGAGGTAGTGTTCTCACGCGTATGATAAAAAGCCATTAAGTTGGAACTGTTACTGTCTAGTGCCAAGACTCACTGAAAAATACTTTCGTTCAGTTATAGTATACATGGCAGTAAGAAAAGCAAGCAGGGTCATCTTCAATTAAATGAGGCTCTCAACACCCCATCCAACCTGCCCTAGAACACTTCCAGGGCTGAAGTATCTACTAATTCTCTGGGCAACGTGTTCCAGTGTTTCACCACCCTCAGAGTGAAGAGTTTATTCCTTTAATCTGAATCTCCCCTTTTAGTTTAAAACCACTAACTCTTGTCCCGTCACAATAAGAAGTCTCTCCTTATCTTGTAGACTCCCTTTAAGTAGTGAAAGGCTGCAGTAAGATCTCAATGAAGCTTTCTCCAGGCTGAATAACCACCATTATAGAATCATAGAATCACTACGGACTGGAAGGGACCTCGAAAGATCATCTAGTCCAATCCGCCTGCAACAGCAGGATCACGAATAAGTTAATTGAAATAAGCCACAAGCGCTTACCTTACCTCCACAGCAAACAGCAGATGCCTTCACAAAGTTAAGAAACACCCGTTATTAAGCATTGGTTTTTGTACCCATCACGTACATCTGCTAGTCATAGAACATTAGGGATTGGAAGGGACTTCAGAAGATCATCTAGTCCAATTCCTCTACCAGAGCAAGATCACCTAGATCAAGTTGCAGTACAGCAGCTTATTTATTACATTTTATTTAGCTTTATTCAACCTACTTCTCAGCTGAAGGTTTGGTAACTATTATCTTATATGGAAAGGATACAGATGGGAAAACACAAGAGACCTTGATGATTCTCATGCTTAATGGTTTCCCGTTAGCAAACCTATTTGAATCATGTCTACAGAACTGCAGTCAAGGTAACTCCATCTCCTGTTTTGTTTCAACCTTAACCTCTGATGAAATGAACGTTCATGCAATGGCAAAGTGGCAAGGTAGCAGTTTTACAACAATTTCACATCACCAGTTTAGTAGCCCCCAACACAAATCAGTCTTCACTTCTAAAGCTTTTTGTTCTATCAGCTTAAAATTAAGTGGAAATTAGCTAGGATTTCTTTCATAGATACTTTGAATAGAAATCAAATTTAACAGAAGCAGCAACCCAACCTGTATTTAGCTATCTGGAGACTAAAGTAACTCAACAGTTCTGTTGGTGTTTATGCAGGACTGTAAGAATTAAGTAGACTCAGGAATGAGCAAAGGTAACAAGACATCACTGTTCAGCAAAGGCAGCAGATCTGTGGGGTAAAGCCACCCTGAACAGGTTCAAGCAAGAATACAATACACTCAGAAAAACATATTAAGAGCAACAAGGTGGTTTGTTTTGTAGGCTTTACTTTCAAATAATTACATCAGGTACAGACTGAACAGATGCATTGAAGAGAAAACCCTTGCTGTTACTGTGCTCTCAAGAGCAGCTTTTCTACCAGAACAAAAAAGCTGCTGTACAGAAAGCAGAGTCTTTGTAGTTTAGTGAATAACACCGCCTGTGCTGTAGGCCTCAGACTTCTCTCAGAAGTTTGGAGGTGGGTACTTGCATGCCTGTGAGCAGTCAAATTACAGACTGAAGCAATTGTGTGCTGTCAGGTTTGCCACTACAAGGACAATAGGTACTCTAAGAGCCAACATACAACCACCTCTCATGCAAGTGTTGTAACATTTAACTGCAACCTCAAATACACCTGTTTTCATTTCATCTGCATTACTGCAGAAAGACTGGCCATTAAACACAGAATTTGCTTCTAGTTCATGTAATGAGTACAGTAATATAAAATATATTATCTTAAAGGTGCAAGTCTGCAGCCTAAAATGGCAAATCAAGGATCAAATTCGACTCAAACCTAGCTGTAGGTTCTCACTTGTATTGGGGCTGAAAGCTGAAAAACCTGCTGTACGTATGTCAAGAGCTTCCTGAGTTCTCTAGGTATTGCCAATCCTTAGTTTCACAGTGCAGAGTACTGGTAAACACATTAGTAGCTCAGGTTAACAGGAACAAGAAGTTGGGAACTTTAAGGCTGTACACTCAAGGTTGTCTGATATGTTTGTCGTAACGCAGATCCCTTCATTAAAGCTGAGTGAATAAAGCATATCTTTTTAATAACTAAAAGTGGTTATACTTCAGTTACTCAGATTTCTTACCTTATTGATCAGAAACATGCTAGGATGAGACTTAAGGCAAAGACATGTATTGACTTTTAAAAGAATCATTGAGATCTGGCATTGAACTGCTGCAAAAATTAGTTACAGCATTCGAATAGTAAACGCAAAGGAAACAGGACATGAAGTAAGTAGGAAATAAATTTCCTACTTAAAAGCTCAGACAAATTACAGCAACACTAGGCAATTAGAGAAGACCTGAAGGTGATTTATATTAACTTATAATTAACACATTAGAGAGGAAGTACCATTCACAGCAAAATGAACGTAGTGAGACTGAAGTTTAATATCTTAGCAGTGTTAAGAAACTGGCTTTTAGTGAAACAAAAATGGAATGCTGATTTCATAAAAATATACACATATAAAAGTATCTCTGTGCCTGAATTCCAGAACAGTTTCTCCAAAGTAGTGCTTCTAGAACTTTCAAGTTTAATATTCAAAGTATTTATCATTTGAATAAAGTTGGCAAATTACATTCTTATATTAATGTTTTTACTTGATACCTTCCTAAACAGAAAGTGTCATTAATAACAGGTCACTCGGGAATGGAAGCCTTTCTTTTGCTCCCCCAAGAAAGCAGCAGAATTATTATGATTTTGAAGTTAGAGTGAAACCCACTTGTTATTTCATCAGCTACACCTTTCTCATCCTTTCATAGAGCAAGCTAGTCAAAGGTCATTGAGGGAAAAGATTAAAAATTGTCAACAACAAGATGAACTGGGTTTTGGTTTCCGATTCAGGTTGACTGTATCTGTTTGAATAAAGTGATCTGATCTGTCTTCTGAGGCCAGAACTCTTCTAACTGCTTCCTCAAAGGCTGCTGCAACATTAGTGGCATCTTTTGCACTGGTTTCAAAGTAGGGATGGTTGCCATTATTCCTGCACCATTCTTGGGCTTCTTCTGTAGACACTTGCCTTTCATCAATGTCAACTTTGTTACCCAGTATCACAAATGGAAAACTTTCAGGCTCCTTGACATCTGCATAATAAATGAATTCTTTCTTCCAGTTGCTTAAGTTTTGGAAGCTTTGAGAGTCATCCACACTGAAGGTTAGCAGGCAACAGTCAGAACCTCTATAGAAAGGAGTCCGTAAGCTCCTAAAACGTTCCTGACCTGCCGTGTCCCATATCTGCATGGTAACAAAATGTCCATCAACTTCCAACTCCTTATTTAAAAATTCCACACCTATTGTATGAAACAGCTGAGCGTCAAACTTGTTGGTGACATATCTGTTCATAAGGGAACTCTTCCCAACTCCACCATCTCCTAGTAGTATCACTTTAAGGAGGGATGATTTTCCTGCCATTGTTCAAGGAATAAGTCCTCCTGGTTTTCTAGACCTGTAAAATCATGAAAATAATTAAAAAGGGAAGAGTTGACAGCAGGAGATTTTACAAACATAACTGTCTGTACCAACAGTGAGTTACAAGCAGAGAAGCAGGACTATGCTGAACAGGTAAAGTGCAGGTACTCACACTAAGAACACCCACTAAAGAACATCCTGTGTTTCAGAGGCATCTCTGCCACAGACCGAGGTCTGAATGGCAGTCCAAGAAGTGCACCACAGGAATTACAGCTCTGTCACTTAAAACTCCCAGATCATCCAATGTTTGTAGAAGGGATATTATGTCACATTCAATGAGGGCGACGATTTATTTATGTTGAGATCCGTGGAAGAAAGTGGAGCACATGCCTTGAACTTGTTATTTCTGCGCTGTTATTTCATCAGCAAAGCTGTATTTTCATGTGCCAAAGTGAAGAGGAAGCATTAGGACTAAAGCAGGACAGTGTCTGTTACACTGGAGCATCACACAAAACTGCAGCCAGACAAGGAGTTTTAAATCACAGAGTACACAGTTATCTACAGAATAAATGTAAATATTGTTGCTTTAGAAATCAGGTGACTGGGTACTGGTACGTGAACATTCAGTACTTCACAGTTTATTCTTTGCACAACAGCCGTGAAGAATGGAATAAATATTATTGCAGCTACTACAAAAGCAAATTCATTGGCACTCAAGATATCAAATACTGATGTCAAATACTGAGACCAACTCTCCACTGATAGTTCAGTCAGTAGGACTCAATTTCTCCTGGGAAAACTGTCAAAAAGCCTGGAATTATTTAAATAGAAGAGCCTGAGTGCCTGCACAGCACGTGGTGAACTAATAGCGCAGCTTTTTTTAATGTTGGATTTTAACATTATTTAAAAAAAATAATGCTAGCTCATTGTTGTTTTATGCCAGCCCAGGGGCTGCTTTGTCGTTACAGTAGTGTCACCTAATACAGCAGAAAAGCATTTTAATTGCTTGGGAGTAAAGTTTAATCTTCAGGAGCCCAAACTGTACAAGCAAAAGTGCTGTTCCTACACCTACCCGTTACTGAAAGAGCTCCAAGTAACTTGGCCAAAACAGCCTTCTCTGAAAACAGCTTCTGCTTAAAATGTAAATGGGTCATAAGTTGCCTAGTCTGTCTCCTTCTCTGAAGGCAGGAATGCAGTCTGGCCAGTTGTAATTAGTGTTGCTGGCATATACATCACCCACAGAGTATGGTTATAGAATTAACACCTGATACAATCTGGCGTGAGAGTCATATGACTTTGTGCTGCCTCAGAATCAAGGCCCACATTACATGTGAGTCATTTCAGGAATTTTTTTTTCATCCTTTGCATCTTCAGATGTTTGTTTATTAGACACAGTCTACAGCTGAAGCCTCACATAAAGAGACTTCAAATATAAGGAACAGTAGCTACTTGCATTACAGAACGTCAGTGCTAGTGTTTTTGCTCATTTGTCCTGTGTAACTAAAAGCAATGTTTATAAATCCTTGATATTTGTACAGGTTTGTATTGCAACAACATCAGAACTGCTTAAGAGCTATGAGTGGACTGTCCATTTATCTTCCACAGAGCCATGGGGTAAATGCCATGGCTCCGGATACGAACACATGCCCTTTTACTTAAGGCAAAAGACTTTCTTAGAATCGACCAGTCTACTTGCACATGATTTCCACATTCATGCTGAAGTATCTGAAGTGATCCAGTGTCTTCACTTATCTCCCTAATTCCTACTAGTAGCTAACAGCCAAGTTACTACTAGCTAGCAGCATCTTAAATGATGCATTCATGAGAGCAGAGGGAACTGAATGTTTCCCTGTTCTTCCACTTCAGGGCAGGAACAAGTTACAATTACTAGCTGTCCTAGTGAAATCACAAGATCCACCCAAGACAATGTGAATAAAAAAACTGACTCTCAAATTTCTGACAGGCACTGTCTGAAGAAGTCTAGGAGACTGACGGCCATAAAGCACTTGGACAGACAACTATACAGCAGCCACAAGCCATTACAAGTTATCTTTTCAACTAGTACCAAACTGGTCCTTCTAACACAAAGGCTACATAAACAGGTTGCAGAAACGGTCTGCTCAGCTAACAGTTAATTTCTTTATAAAGCTTTTAATCCAAATTACATACATTAGGGATTCAGTCATTGAACTTACAAGCTTTGCTTACAAGCTGGATCTGAGACAGCAGAGCAGCATATTTAAAGGCATTAAGAAGCATTTTTGTTTTAAAGCAGCAAAGATTGTACAATTGGTTTTTTTGACTACATAAGGGACTCATCTGACTATGAGATTTAGAGTTATCCGCAGAACCAAGATGGTAGTTTTCAGCAGAGTAGGCTGCTGCATTTTTTTCCACGTCTTTAAATAAGTTCAGATTTTTTAAGAGCTCAATGGTTGTAATTTTTTCTCCCCCAAGCTATGACACCTTAATACCCCAGCAAAGAAAACAATAAATCCTTAGGACACCTGGTGAGTTACTGTTATTTCTACTATTATGTACTCTGAACTTATCCATAAAAATGGGCTTTGACAAAATTTTTAAAACATCAAAAACTGGTATCATATTTCTGTAGATGAATTACCTTAAGAGTTCAGTTTAAATCATCATTCAGCATCTGAAAACAAAACAAAAACTTCATTTACAACGTGCATCTGACTGTTTTAAATGACATCAGGAACTTTAGCTTAATGTAAGAAGTAACTTTAGGGTATTGAAGAAATAACAAGAACAACTATGCAGCACAGCATGAGTAGTCTCAACACATGCTTTAGAGGAGGATTCTGTTAAGATTTTTCCATCATGTCTCTCTATCATTTCAATATTCAAAGAAACACTTAGGTGTTAGGCAGCACTCAAAAAGAGATTCTTGGTCTAGAAAGGCATAGCAGCAACACATGAATGTAGTCTATACATTTTTCTTCTTTTTTAACTATAATTGAATAGTTAAGAGTACCAGGTACTGAAAGCAGAAGACAGGTGATGAACTTGGATCATGTTCATGGAAAAATACTGTTAGCCCACACGGTAACTGTATTGTATCTGTGATGTCAGCAGGCCAACTGAGTCAACTGGACCAATCCCTAGTTTCACATTCACTGTACTGATACCAGGCACAGCAATACAGCAGTAAAAACAAGCCATCCCAAAGCAAACAAACAAGCTAACTGCCCCCCACATGGCAAATGAAATCTTACCTCTACCTCCGATTTTTCATTAAGCTATCAGAAACTGAAGCTGTTGCAATGGCACTGCTGAATTCCCTCAGTATTCTTGAGGAAACTGATATAAGGGACACTTCAAACTTCCAGACTGTCCTTTCTCCACTTGCACCTAACTTTCTAACTTGGAAACAGGGAGAAAATTTTTACCAATCACCATTTTCAGAGTGTTCACTGATGAACTCCCTGCTGTATGAAATCAAAGGGTGATCACACACTGGAACGGCCTGCCCAGGCCAGTGCTGAAGTCCCCATCCCTGACAGTGTTTAAGGATAGACTGGATGTGGAACTTAATGCCATAGTCTAGATGATGTGGTAATGTTAGGTCATAGGCTAGGCTTGATGATCTCAGAGGTCTTTTCCAGCTTCAACAATTTTGTGATTTCCCTGAAGATAGGTGCCATACTGTCCTTTAGTTAGGCAAGCATCCATTTGACACGGGAAAGGAAAGAAATCCATTGTGTTCCAATTTTTCACTTTTTAACTTAGTGACTAACATGCATGAAGCCAAGACTTCGCTAACAAAGAGGCTCCTCTCTTTTTAAGACTTAGGACAACATGCTCAAAGTTACTCACAAGAAGAATCAGGAGTTTCATAACCAGCATAACCACAACACCAACTGTGTTTCATTACTTCCATTCCCCAATTTGCAGATATACAACACATCCATTTTGACTTTGAAATGTCTTGAGTATTTTCTTTGCTAGCCACCTGACTTTGCTATCCCACATATATCAGATATTCATCATTTAAAAAGGCACACAAACACTTGAAGTATTTTGTCTGACAGAACCACTGGATTTTCAGTAACATAACGCAAGCTTACTGCCTCATTAGTAGTGGGGTTTTTCCTTCACATTAACAAAGCATTTGACAATATCTACCAGGCTAGCATAGAAAAATTTGTTTCCTATGATTTATAGTTGCAGTAGCTCATCAAAAAATGAGAAATTGCTTCTCTATAAAAAGCCTGAAAAATGAATCTCATGAAGTATCAAAGCTGCAGCACAATAAGCAGAATCCACAACTATGTAGAGGGGTTTTCAATACTTGTTCTTCTCTGAGCCCTCAGTCACTTTGGACAATTAAGTGGCACAAGAATGTTGGGATTTTTAAGTGTGTAAGAGGCCACCAGCCTGCCTGACTCGCAAAAGATTTTTCTCCCAATTCAAAGGGTAACATACAGATATGAAGTTCAGATGCTACACACTTCGTAGTTGTGTACTACAAGCTTGGACATTCATCAGCCTCCAAACTGACCTCCCCCTCCACAGGGTATCAAGGTGAGAACTGTGGATCAGGAACACTCCTTTACTGACAGACACTTGTGAGCTGCCTAGAAGCCCTTCAGTCATACAGCTTGACCCATCAAGATCCTAATAATCTTGCAAGAGTCTTCTTCCTTCCTTCACATATGATTTCACCATCGCACTGTGAAGGTAGTTTGCATGTTCTGTCAGTCGGATATTTATCTTTAACAATTTGGTGACAGGTTATCTAATACTTGTCTCTTGTTACAAAAAGCCTAGACACAATTTACACCAAGACATTGCTAGAGTTTACTTTTAGCAATTTGCAGTATGAATACAATCAACACTGAATGGACAAACACCACTCATTTGTACAGCAGAAACCTCTATTTTGGGGTTATTTTTAACTCCTGTGTAGTTCAGGACTCTAGTTCGAACAGCTGCCTGGCATGACTCAGGAATTAAAGAAGCAGCCAAGGAAAGGAAACCTTAAATCTGTATAACCCTCAGATCATGAAATCACACCAGTACCTACTGCCAGAACCACTTCATTTATTCTGACTTGTATCTAGCCACAAACTCAGTCAGCAAAATCTGCCAGGGAAAACACCTACTTTTACACCTCCACTAGTTTAATCTTGTGGAGACCTAGCCTTACCCTTCTCATTCCCCACATTCAAACAGAATGAGCAAACTATTATTTACTCTGACTTAATCAAAGTTGACATTTCTCAGCAGGTCACAGCTCAGCATCTCCCAGCTTGAATATTCTATTACTTTCAGCCAACTTTAAAACACCCTTAGGTGCTACTGCTCAAAGTCCAACATTTCTAACCATTTCTGAATTAACTGATGTTCTCCTGGCAACCTAATTCCTACCCTTCCACTATCTTATCAAGCAATTATTTCTGCACATACATGCTCATCTTTCTCCCTTGCATTCATTTCCCTTTTCCTCCAGGGACTCATAGCAAAAGCAGCCTCTGTTAGTCAAGCTACACTGTGCATTTATAATCTTCCCCATATAACTGTGTGATCAAAGCTCATCCCTAAGAGATTAAGTGGGTTACACTGTACCAGGCCAACACACCCTCTGCTCTGCAGAGAATGAAATTAAAAACAAGACACCAAGAAGAATGAATATAATAATAAAAAAGACCCCAACAAGCAAACAAAAACCCCCCAACCCCAAATCCTTAAGGGATTCTTGCAAGCCTACTTACTATCAAGTTTTTATTCATTGTGAAACTTCTACAACTGAAATTTTGCATAAGGAGCTAAATGATGTATTTCTCGTGATTATTAACTTGAAAACAAAAAACCACCTTGAAATCAAAATACTTCATTTGACCCTCTGCATTTTTTTCTTCATGTATTTTCAATTTGAGGAAACTGATGGCATTTGAGCACTCAAAAGCAAAACAGGGACTGGTTGTTTTTACTGTGCACTATTTTTAACCAAACGGATGAGGCTTTACTAAAATTAAGGCAGCAAAGAGAGGTCCATCAGAAAGAAGACCGAGAAAAAACCATTTCATTATAAACTCCATGTTGATACTGAAACACAGAAGCAGCTATACCATCCCTCGATTAGATGTCTCCAGATCCAGAATTGCTAGGCATGAAAAGTTTTGGATTTATTTTTGGGACATTCAAGACATAAGCACTCACTCCAGTCTACCATTACAGCTTGTTACCTTATAAACTACTAAAAGGTGACTAAAAAAGAATCTCACCCACACGCAACCACCCTTGCTCCAAACGAAAAAATTTAAAAGAGCAAGCACTGAGTTCAGTGTTGTATAACACTTTAAAAGTAAAGACAAATGGGAAAATCCCACATGCTCAAGAGCTGTAAGTTGTGAACGAGTCTTCTGCCAGGTAAGGCAGGAGACTGCATGACACAATCACAGAACATTAGGCATTGGAAGGGACCTTGAAAGATCATCCAGTCCAGTAGCCCCACCGCAGCAGGATCCCCTAGATCAAGTCACACAGGAACATGTCCAGGCGGGTTTTAAACGTCTCCAGAAAGAGACTCCACAACCTCCCTGGGCAGCCCCTTCAGTGCTCTGTCACCCTCACTGTGAAGAGGTTCCTTCTCATATTAATGTGGAACCTTCTCTGTTCCAGCTTACACCCATTGCCCCTTGTCCCATCATTGATGACACCGAGCAGAGCCTGGCTCCATCCTCCTGACACCTACCCTTCACATATTTATGAACATTGATGAGGTCACCCCTCAGTCTTGGTTTCTCCAAGCTAAAGAGACCCAGCTACCTCAGCCTTTCCTCGTAAGGGACATCTATGTGCAGACAAGCATTTTCATTCCAAAACAAAACTGAGCCAAGGAGTTCCCTACTTGCCTCTCTCAGGTCAATGAAACTGCTCTGTATGTAACCTCACTATAAAGGTCAGTAACAAAGGCTTGTAACAGTAACCTTCTCGTGCTGTTACCGGTTCCACTATAAGGCACAAGTTACCTGGATCACTGGCCCTGAGCGCTGCTCCTTACCCAGACCTAAGCGATTCAGCGAGTCCAACCCTACCCTTTCGGTTTGCCAGCCCACAGCACATCTGCGTTTGCATAACCATCTGCTACCGTCAGAGAAGCAACCGGCCGTGTCAGAGGAGCTCAATCAAGTCACTGGTTCCAAAAAAGAAGAACTAAAGCTACACTGGCCACCGTCCCCATGACCCTTCAGCGGACTGAACCCAGAACCGGCGACAATGGAATTACTGTTTTCTCTCCCGGCGTGAAAGGCTTTGAGGAGACAGCTCCGACACCCGAACCCACCCGAGCTCTTCTCCAGCGCTCAGGAAGCTCCGTGGGGCCGGACCCAGCTGGCAATGGCGCGGCAGGAGCCGCTTCCCACCGGAGCCCCCGCCTGCCCCCCCACCGTGGTCACGCGATGCCCCAGCCCGCCTTGGTCCCGAGCAGCGCCCGAGGCTGCTCCCGCCGCAGCAGCCAGCGGGGCCGGAGAACGAGTAAGAAACCCCGCTGCGCTCCAGAGCGCTACCACCCCTCCAGCGCTGCCGGGGCGGGAGCGCCGCGTACAGGGACCCCCGCAGCCCCCAAAGCGAGCGAAAGGAAAGCCCTCAGCTGGACACCGCACCGCTGCTGAAGAGGCAAGAGAAGGGCTGGGGGACCCGCCGCACACGCCAGTACCTGCCCGCGGCGAGAGACGGAACCACTGCCACCTGCCTGGGCTGCGCCGCCACCGGGCGCTGGGCAAGCGAGAAACAACATGGCGGAGCGGGCAGGGGGCGGGACGGGCGCGATCACGTGATCATGGACAGCAAGCCACGCCTCCTCAGGGCTGGGCTGGGGGCGCGGCTCTCCCCAGCAGCCCCTCGGGATCGTGGAGCCGGAGGAGCAGGGTCTGGTTAACCCTCACGGCGGCTCGACACAGTCCCTGCAGGGCAGCGGTGTTTATGAAAGGCGGTCTGTGCTCCCAACCCGGGGCCCTGTGTAAGCAAACCCATGATTATAGCCAGGAGGCGCTTTGTGGGGAAGAAAAAGCCGCGTGTGGGTGAGGGGACTGACCCAAACCCCAAGTGTGCTCTTCCTTTAAAAACAGTAGTCATTTGCTTTTTACTTACTGTGGTAATGCAGTAGAATGCCAATCCCAGGAAAAATCACACAATACTAGGGATGGGAAGCGACCTCTGAAGAGCATCTAGTCCAACCGCCCTGCTAGAGCAGGATCTTCTCGAGAAGATTACACAGGAATATATCCAGGTGGGTTTGGAATGTCTCCAGAAGAGACTCCACCTCTCTGGGCAGCCCGTACCAGAGTTATGTTACCCTGACTGTGAAAAAGCTTTTACTTTTGTTTGGGTAGAACCTATGTCCCAGTTTTGACAGCCCCTTGTCCTACTGCTGGACACCATTGAGAAGAGCCTGGTCCCATCCTCCTGACACTCACCCTTTAGATACTTATAAGGATTTCTGAGATCCCCAATCCTCAGTCTCCTCTCCAAGCAAAACAGACTTAGCTGTCTTGGCTTCTCTTTGTAAGGAAGCTGCTCCAGCCCCCGATCATCTGCACTGAACTCACTCAAGCAGCTCATTGTCCTTCTTGAACTAGGGAGTCCAGAACTGGATGCATTTATTCCAGATGCAGCCTCACCAGGGCAGAGTAGAGGAGGAGGAGAATCTCCCTCAACCTATTGGCCACACTGTCACTGAAGCTCCAGCTCATGATAGATGTGCTCTTACTCTTCATAGAGAGGACAAGACAGAAGTTATTAAAGTGAAAAGAACAAAACTTCTTAGGGTATTTAAAGATGTTCTGGCATCATCCAGAGGAACAGGGGATGGCAGCACTAAGGCAAAAGCATTTCAGATACGCCTGTTTGCTTGAGCAGTCATCACGTGCTTCTGATCATAAGGGAAATAAAATCGAGCTGGAACTGCCACTTGCAGAGTCATCTTATTTTGGATCAGATTTGCAAAACAGCCCAAGAAATGGAAAACAAGATCTCAGTATCACCAAAAGGAAATGTCTGCTACTGATAGCAGCAGGATAATTAAGAGGCAGTCCATGCTTGGGGCAAATCAGATTATACTAGACTCATTTAATAAAGATGGACTTTAACATTTTACAAGTACTTTTTCTTTCAACAAATGCTAAAGTAAAATGCAAGAAAAAAATTATTCCTTTAAATTCTGGTAATCCTAAAACATAAGTTCTCACCAGTTCTGGCATTATACTGTCAGTTAAAAAGAAAAAAAATAATAATCTGCACTTAGAAGTGGAGTGCATTTACAAGTGCCAGTGCCTGGCCAGGTTATGGAGCAGATCCTCCTGAGGGCCATCGAACAGCATGTACAAGGCTGGGCATGTACAACGAGGGCATCAGGCCCAGCCAGCATGAGTTTAGGAAGGTCTTGCCTAATTAATCTGATCTCATTCCATGACGGGGAAACCCACCAAATGGATGAGGGGAAGGCTGTGGATGTGGTCTACCTAGACTTCAGCAAAGTCTTCAACACAGTCTCCCACAGTATCCTCCTGGAAAAGCTGGCAGCCCATGGCTTGGATGGGTACACTCTCCACTGGGTTAAAAACCAGCTGGATGACTGGGCACTGAGAGTGGTTGTGAATGGTGCCCCATCCAGTTGGTGTCCGGTGACCAGTGGTGTCCCGCAGGGACCAGTACTGGGCCCAGCTCTATTTAGCATCTTTACTGATGACCTGGATGAAGGGATCAAATCTACCTTTAGTAAATTCACGGATGACACCAAGTTGAGGGGGAGTGTCGATCTGCTGGAGAGGAGGAAGATGCTACACAAAGAACTGGACATGCTGGGTGAATGAGCAGAGGCCAGTGAGATGAGGATTAACAGGGGCAAGTGCAGGGTCCTAAATTTTAGCCACAATAACCCCCTGCAACTACAGATCGGGGTATGAGTGGCTGGAGTGCAGCCTGGGAGAGAGGGACCTGGCAGTACTGGGTGACAATATAGGAGCCAGCAGTGTGCCCAAGTGGCACGAAAGACCAATGGCATCCTGGCTTGGATTAGGAATAGTGTAGCCAGCAGGACTAGGAACCTAGTTCTCCTCCTGTACTGGGCACTGGGGAGGCCTCCCCTTGAGTACTGGGACAGTTCTGGGCCACTCCCTTCAAGAAAGAAATTGAGGCACTGGAGCAGGTCCAGAGAAGCAACAAGACTGGGAAAGGGACTGAAGAGAAAGTCTGATGAGGAGAGGCTGAGGAAGCTGGGGATGTTTAGCCTAGAGGAGACTCAGCGGAGACCTTCTCCCTCTAAAACTCCCTGAAGTTGTAGTCAGGTGGGTGTTGGGCTCTTCTTCCAGGCAACTAGTGGCAGGATGATAGGGCAGGGTCTGAAGCTGTACCAGGGGAAGGTTAGTTTGGGATGTTGGGAAGCCCTTCCTCATGGAAAGGGTGAAAAGGTGGTGAGCAGGACCTGGACAGTGCTGGTGTGGGCAGCTGCCTCAGGGTCTTGCCACCAGCAGGAGCCACATTTGTGCTCGGGCCCTGTCTGAGCCTGGTGGCCCTGGTCCTGCACCCCATCTCATGCTTCAACTCCCCATTATGCTTTAAAAGCTGAGTAAAATGTGTAAGTTTGCATTTTTTTCTGCACAAAATTTTAAAG
The DNA here is from genome assembly GCA_013400115.1 of Rhinopomastus cyanomelas. Taxonomy (NCBI): domain Eukaryota; kingdom Metazoa; phylum Chordata; class Aves; order Bucerotiformes; family Rhinopomastidae; genus Rhinopomastus; species Rhinopomastus cyanomelas. The sequence goes on along the minus strand of VXBP01005690.1, from coordinate 305,016 downwards.
TTTGGTTAAAAGTTTGAAAAGTGTGAAATGTCTTGGTGCCTTTCTTCTCCACATTGAGCCAGTTGTTTTCACTGCCTGCAGATTCATCAGTGGGCTTGTTAAACCCTCTCTTTGTGTCTGACGCTTTAGATAGGAGCTCTTGGTTGAAATACGGTCGGGGTCTCTGACCAACGACGTCAATGGCGACCCAGCTGGGATGCACAGGGATCCAGATAAGGACCCATGACACTCCAATATCACTGTTAAGACCACCACAGTCAGTCAGCCCCACCTCAGGACAGCTGCCTCCACGTCAGCTTGTCTACTGCTCACCGCAGTTTTGGCTGATTATCGTCACCAGACCTGCCCTGCTCTTCCTGTTTGGTTGCTGTGGGATGGTGACCCTTTTTGCCAGAGTCACTGTCCCTGCCCTCTTTGACTTCTGGGTTGCCTCCTCTTGCACAGCAACTCACCGCTGTTGCTCCCTCACGTGCATTCATCTGGAAGCTGACTTTGCACCTTAAGGATTTTATTCACAGAGCTGTATTGATGGATGTTGTTTTGTCACGTGTTCACATCCCAACGGCAAATAAAGGGCGACGTTGTGTACGCTCGTATGTGGAAGTTCTGTATCAGCAAAGCTCTCATATAATAGAGCTTGTGAATAATGCTTTATACCACCCGTAGCTGGCAAGTAGAATTTGTCCCATCTTGGCAAGTGATGACATGGCCTCAATAAAACATGACTTTGTCACCTCCTGGTTGAATTACAGCAGTACAAAATAAGGGGATATGAAGTCATCTGCCTTTATGGCTCTGTTAATACCAGAATGCTGCAAGCCAGCCCCTAAGCAATCCAAGAAACTATCAAAGCGCTCTTGTTTCCTTCCTTATCCTCTATGCACTCAAAGAACTCTGCCATTACACCTTGAAGACTCCCTGAAGGACTGCAATGTAACATACTTGCTCCTTAACAACAGCCTGTTACCAGGCGACTTTTCCTTCAGCTGGAAAAAAAAAAGCTGTTCTTTTGGTTTTTTGTTTAGAGTTGCAGTTTTTAGCTTTGATAGCAAAGAACAAACTGAAAAGAACACATCTTAGATAAACAACAAACAGCGCGGATCTTCTTCTGCCTTGGGAAGGAATACAGTTATAAACAACATATGGCAGCTCCGTACCTCCCTGAGAAGTGCTGCAGGAGGAGGGTCAGGAGGGAGACAGAAACACCCCTCAACAGAATGGAATGAAATGAGGCAAGCAGTGGATTTCCAGGAAACAGGACTTCTGTCACTGGTATTAAGGGAACAACACCAATTTCAATCAATAAACACTTCTTAGAATACTACTTTTGCTTTTACATCAAAAGTTCTGTGAAATTTTTTGTTAATTAAATTTTTATCTTCTTAAGACAAATATAACAAGCTCTGCAGCTACAGGCTGCTTGAGATTTGAGTGCAATCTGTGTTTAAGACCTTATTGCTGCTGTGAAAAGCATAGCATAGGATTTAAGGAGCAGCTGAATTCATAGCATCTCTGGAAAACCCAGAGAAAACAAATCCAGACTTCATTTTTTGGCAAACATTTGTCCTCTGTATGCGCAGATCACCTCTAATGTCATGCTCCTTTGTGGAATGTCATCGTGGATACACCGAAGAGTGTACCAAAACTCATTGCCTCTGCTTAATCAGGACTTGGTGATCTGGGAGGTCCTTTCCAACCATGAATACTCTGTGATTCTGTGATCTTTTTTCTGATCTGGAACAAACTGTAAAAAGATTACTTGGACAACACAAAAGAACCTCAATTTTCAAACCTTTCCTTTTATTCTTGTTTCTGGACTCTGAGACTCTCTGTACTCCTGCAATTGAGACCCTCCTGCTGGCATATGCACTCTGCAGTTCCAGCTTGAGTCTCTGCAGTCATTTTGAGCCAGAGCACACAATCTTATCCAGGCAAATATTTTAAGCCTGTGCACTTAACACAACCTGGGTTGCAATGACATCAACATATTGACAAACTGCACCCTGGAGCAGCACTTTGCTTAGTGAAACGATGACCACATCTTTTTTTTAGTAAGAGCAATGATTTACCTGAATGACTGTTACTCACACCTGGCAGCTCCTGTCTGGAGACTGTTCTGGCACACAGTGGCACATGTCACCTGCTTTCTACTAAACCTTTAAACTGGATACAAGCACAGATGGAAAAATGGACAACATGGCAATGAGTGGCATGAGGAGACAGTAACTAACAGCATAAAGTTAATACAGAGAAGGTATTACAATAATGTTTTTGTACAGAGCATTAATAACCATTAAATGTGAAGCTGTGGGCAGCACTTTTATCATCATGAATGAGGCATATACTGAACTCAAACCTAAATGAGCTTTTTCACCAGTCCTGGAAGAGCAAAGGCTAATTTTCTACAGAATTGTGCCTTTTACATACTCACAATGAGCCCCCTTCACTCTCCATGCATCCCAATACTTTCTCCTCCTTTCTGACACTATTCCCAGATCTCCTTGTCCCACAGTACCAGCTGGGAAAGAAGGAGCATGTTTTCTGCCCAGCTTTTAGGTTATGATAACAACCAGGCTAAGCTAGCCACTTAGACTAGGAAACTCCTGAACAAAGGTGTGGCTTTCTTCTCTTTCAACAGGAATCACAGAACATTACTCGAAAGATCATCTAGTCCAATCCCACTGCCATAGCAGGATCACCTAGACCAAGTCACACAGGAATATATCCAGGTGGGTCCTAAACATATTCAGAGAAGGAGACTCCACAAACCCCCTTGGCAGCCCCTTCCAGTGCTCTGTCACCCTCACTGTGATGAAGTTCCTTCTCACATTGATGTGGAACCTCCTATATTCCAGCTTATACCCACTGCCCCTTGTCCTATCACTAGATGACACTGAGAAGAGCCTGGCTCCATCCTCCTGACACCCGCCTGCACATATTTATAGACATTAATGAGGTCACCCCTCAGTCTTTATTTCTTCAAGCTAAAGAGACCCAGCTCCCTCAGCCTCTCCTCAGAAGGGATGTGTTCTACTCCATCATCTTTGTGGCTCTGTGCTGGACTTTCTCAAGCAGTTCTGTGTACTAGGGGCCTAGAACTGGACACAATATTCCAGACGTGGTCTCACCAGGGCAGAGTTGAGGGGTAGGAGAACCTCTCTCGATCTGCTAACCACTCCCTTTCTGATCCACCCCATGGCCATAAGGGCACATTGCTGGTTCATGGTCATGCTGGTGGCCACCAGGACCCCCAGGTCCCTTTCTATCACCCTGCTCTTCAACAGGTCAGTCCGCAGTCTATACTGGTACCTGGGGTCGTTCTTGCCCAGATGGCCAGACTCTACACTTGCCCTTGTTACAGTTCATTAAATGTCTCCCCACTCAGCTCTCCAGCCTGTCCATAAAGTCTCTTTGTGATTACTAAATTTCATAGAATTTACAAACATATTCTCAGCTTTTGAAGTCTAGCTTCAATGGGATTTGTGATAAAACCAGCTCTCAGGTTTAGCTGTTACAAGGAAGGAAGGCAATGGAGGAAAGTCTCCATTGAGGGGGGGCACTGAGGGGGAGAAGAACCTCTCTTGATCTGCTAACCACCCCCCTTCTGATCCACCCCAGGATGCTGTTGGCCATCTTGGCCACAAGAGCACACTGCTGGCTCATGGTAATCCTGCTGTCCACCAGGACCCCGAGGTCCCTTTCTCCTACACTGCCTCCAATTCTCCTGAGCCTTTGTTACCCTTGAAATTTATTCTGTCAAAAGCATTCACTGTGCCTTGGAACCAGGATGAGCTGTATGTTACTGGAATGGCTTCAAAACCATCTGCAGACAGAAATTATTTATAAGGTCACAGCTAAAATAACTTCTCTTGCTACAGACTGTTCTGAACACAGCACAGTACTGGTGTACACCCCTCCTCACCAAGACAATGACCTCCACAATGGCACTGGTTCTGTGAACCAGTAACACAGAAGTGTCTGCTTTTCTATAGTTTCACTGAAAGCTAAAAATACTACTGTACACACAAGACACAAGTACTTCCCCTTAAACAAAAAGGGCTTCTTTAAATACACCGCAGGTAAAACTAAACCTAGAGGCAATGTAAGCCCCTCTGCTGAGCGAGGTGGGTGCCCTGCAGACAGAGGATACAGAGAAAGCAAAGATACTGAACACCTTCTTTGCCTCTCTCTATACTTCTGGGAGATGTACTGCTATCAAGCCCCAGACTGCTGAGGCTCCAGAGGAAGTTGAGGTAAGAGAGGAGCCTGCCTTGGTTGATGAGGACTGGGTCAGGGCTCTGAGCAACATGGTCTAGTGAGAGGTGTCTCTGCCTAGGGGAGGAGGGGGTGTTAGAACTAATGATCTTTAAAGTCCCTTCTAATCTAGACCATTCCATGATCCAGCAAACAACAGAATGGAAAACATTATTGCTAAATATAGCAGTAAGTGCCTCTTTGTACCATCAGGTTATGCACCATTTCCATCTAATACAAATAAAGTCCTGTCTTCTTTATTTTCAGTCCTGGCTGGTGTTTATTTCACCAACATCTATTTTCTTATCTCATGCCTCTAACTGGAGGGCTTCAGGCTAGTGCCATAGTCTAGGGGACAGGAATTGTCCTTAATTCCTTCAGCAAATATTCACTGGATATCTTTGCTGATGCATTTTTGCCCTGAACTGCAAAATGCCTGTTGTGCATTTGTAAAAGGTATCTCCATTAATGCAAGATACTCAGCTTCGTTGTGTTTACACAACAGGGTGAAATGAGACATTTTCCTTTGTGCCTAAAACATTACTTTGGCAATTTATCAACACATTTCACCATCTCATCTCTATGAGGGAATCATTAGGAAGGTTATGTTTACAAATAGTCTGCCTTGCTGCGGGAACCTAAGCTCTCAGGCAGGGCAGACATCACGGAATTATTGAGGCTGGAAAAGACCTCTGAGATCACCAATTCCAGTCCATGACCTAACATCACCACATCAGCTAGACCATGGCACTAAGTGCCATATTCACTCTGTCCTTAAACACCTCCAGGGATGGGGACTCCACCACTGCCCTTGGCAGTCCATTCCAGCATCTGATCAGCCATTCCATGAGGAAGGGCTTCCTAACATCCAACCTAACACTCCCCATGTGCAATTTCAGGCCCTGCTCTCTCGTCCTGGCACTAGTTTCCTGGGAGAAGAACCCACCCCCTCCAGACTACAACCTCCCTTCGTGTACTTATAGAGAGTGATAAGGCACCCCCTGAGTCTCCTCTTCTCCAGACACCCCCAACTCCCTCAGCCTCTCCTCATCAGACTTTCCCCACAGTCCCTTCCCCAGCCTCCTTGCTTCTCTGGACCCACTCCAACCACTCAATCTCTTCCTTGAAGTGAGGGCCCAGAACTGCTAGGGTACTCATGAGGAGGCATCACCAGTTCCCAGTACAGGGGGAGAATTACGTCACTAATCCTGTTGGCCACACTATTGCTGATACAAGCCAGGATGCCATTGGCCTTTTGTGCTAATTGGGCACACTGCTGGCTCCTGTTCAGCTGGCTGTCACCCAATACTGCCAGGTCCATCACTGCCAGGCCACTCTCCAGCCACTCATACCCTAGTCTGCAGCTGCAGGGGGTTATTGTAGCCAAAATGTAGGAACCTGCACTTGGCCTTGTTAAACCTCATCCCAGTGGCCTTTCCTTATGGGGGAGTTGACAAATTCATAGGACTCTCTGCAAGACCCCTCATTTAAACATTTACAGTAACTCAAAACTAGTGAACATCACCTTCTGCAGACCAACAGACAGCTGTGAAAGGTACTTGGACTTGGGTGGTTGTCCTAGTTCACAAAAGAAATATCTTCCCAAGTTCTGACATACACACCATTTACAGTATTCACATAGCTAATCTTGAACTAAATTTAAGTTTTCCAGAAAAAAAACCCAAACAGCAAAAAGAGGGCTATAAAACTGTAGTGAGAAGGCTAAGGTGATAGTTTCATAAAGAAATGCTTCCAGTATACAGCCCACAGGAAATCCTGTTGACTGTACAATAAAAACTGCAGCTATTAGGTTTCCTTCCATATTTTTCTGGGTAACCTGCACTATATAAGAACATTAATTTGCTTAGATGGGAACAAATACCCCAGTTCAAGACAGAATGTGCATTCACAAAGTGGCTCCTATTAAATTAATGCCTTTATTAAATAAAAATACATGTAAGAATTACATAATATTTTGAAATAAATAATAATCTGATTCTTCTTTAATACTCATAATTTACTCATAATCTGATTTAATTTAATAAATTAAAGCATTAATTTATTATCAGGATAATTAATCTCTGTGTGCAGGACCCATCACCTCCCTGATGAGGAAAGGCTGAGAGAGATGGGTCTCTTGAGCTTGGAGAAAAGGACAGTGAGGGGTGACCTCATGAATGTGTATAAAAACACGAAGGTGTGAGGAGGATGGAACCAGGCTCTGCTCTGGGGCATCTAATCACAGGACAAGGGGCAATGGGTGTCAGCTGGAACACAGGAGGTTCCATATCAATATGAGAAGGAACTTCTTCACAGTGAAGGTGACAGAGCACTGGAACAGGCTGCCCAAGGGGGGTTTGTGGAGTCTCCTTCTCTGGAGACTTTTAAAACCCTCTTGGATATGTTCCTGTGTGACTTGGTGATCCTGCTCTGGTGGGGGGATCGGACTAGATAATGTTTCGAGGTCCCTTCCAATCCCTCATATTCTGTGATCACCTTACATTGCAAATTTGAACTGCAAACTCACAGGTAGCCAGAAGACCTATTTTTATTCCTAAATCAGCATCTCATTTGTGCTAGCTGCCTTCTCCCCATTTTACACACTATTTTTCATTCCTTTTTTCCTGTTTCACATTACCTCTCAAACCAATTTAAATAATCTAACACTTCCTTGGAATAAATGGAATGGATTTACTAGTGAACATTCCTCCCAGACACAGCGTTTGCTTTTTTTCTCCCCCCATTTTTATTTCTTTACATATTGAGATTACTCATCACACTGACACTATACATTTGCTCCAGTCACCTTTGAAAATAACTTTGCAATTTTTTAAAATGGATTTTGTATTTTTTAGTGGCAGCATCAACATCAATGCAAAATTTTACATTAGACAGCTTCAGCACCTTCTCATAACTATGTTTCTAACCCAATTATTAAAGAGGGACAGCGTTACAAACAAATCCATCTGCTGTGGTACCACTGTTCTCCACACTCATTACAAATAACATAAGTTAACATCTGTTCATCTGGATTAGTGTTTCGCACCCAGCCTGGAAGAAAGAGAGCTCCTCTGGCCATCATAGTAACAGTGCAATCAAATTTTTCACAGCGCCTACACTTTATTTTGTTTGTCTGGGTGCCATTAATCACCCGTGGGAGCTGATGTTCTTGAATAGATGATTCTGTGTACATAGCCCGCAGTTGTTTTAATTCATCACTAGCCATTTCCATCACTGTCATCTCAGCAAAAGCCTTTGGACTCAATGTCCCTGAAAAAAGCTTCTGTTTTAAGTGGCAACTTTTAGGGTTCTTCAGGTTAGAGATTTTGCTTCTGATGCAATTCTTATACTTTTTGTCATTTTTAGCATGAAGAGCAAAAACACGTTCTTCAATTTCTGTAGATAGTTCTAGGCATTTGTCGGTTTCTTCTCTGTCTTTGGCAGAACTAACCAATGCTTTATAAAGAAGATCTGTACATTTATGCCTCAGGGCTCTCATCGGGTCCTGCTGCAGATCTGCTTCCTTAACCAAAAGTTTAGAATCTCCACTCGTGGTGTGTTGTTCCTCAAAAGAAGGCGGCTGATTCATGCTGCTTTCTGTGTTGTTACATACCAGATCCTTAACAGTTTGAGGCAGAACCAACATTTTAGAACTAGTAGTATCTAATGCTTTCTGCTGACACAGTCCTTCAGAGAACTGCTCTCTAGGAACCAGACTGAGATGTTCGCTTTCCTCTTTCACACCCACAGAAAGTGACTTCTTAACTTGCACTGATCGAGCACAGTCATTTTTGTAAAGTGCTTTCCACCTTGACAATAACCGCTTTGCTTTCCTTTTCAGCCCCGCTGAAGGGCAGCTTTTTATTACTCTGTACACAGCCTTGGCAACTTCTGTTCCCTGAAGGTGATCTACAGTCATATCCACATCTTCAAGCTCTTTAAGATGATCCTCAATATCTTGGAAATTGTTCTCAGAGAGTAGTTTTTCAATACAATGTGCTCTGTGTACAATATTTTTCTGGTCAGATGTTTTTAAATCTGAAAGCAAAGAAATGTTTATCGTATTACTGCAGTTACTGGGTTCATTAATTTCCTGTATCTTCTCCTTTTAATGGTTTTTTTCCACTGTTTTATTTGCTTTTGCCAGCTTTCTTTTGAATGTGTAGTACAATTAGTGCAACAAATGCAAAATGCAGAGGAGCCTGGTCTCTAGAAAAAATGCAGGTGAACACATTTGTCTAACTTGTGCGAGAAAAACACTGGTGGAAAGGAGAGCCCAGAGGGACTTCTTTCCAGTGAGGGTGATGGAGCACTGGAACAGGCTGCCCAGGGGACTTGTGGAGTCTTCTTCTCTAGAGACTTTTAAAACCTGCCTGGACATGTTCCCGTGTGACTCGGTCTCGGTGAACCTGCTGTGGTGGGGGATTGGACTAGATGATCTTTCAAGGTCCCTTCCAATCCCTACTGTTCTGTGATTTCTGCAATTACTGAACAGTAAGCAGCTGAACACATCTTACTGGGAGCTGCAAAGTAAGTAGTAGAGCCTGATGTAATTCAGTGGATCCAAAGCCCCAGATGCCACTCAGCTTCCTACATGACCCTCAACCTTTCTTTTGCTATGTGAGATCATGTTATATCTGTTCAAAAAGGTTCTCTTTATAGCTGGTAACAAAGCAGCAGTTTGGCCTGGTAAACTTTTAACAGAGGTCCCCACTGCTGTCCTTTCCCTTGTTAGCTCTAACATCCTGTTACAGGTTTCATCATCAAGGCAGTGCAGACTCCAAAACTGCAAAACAGTTTAAAAGTGGTGACATCCATAAACTACTAATTGCTTTTTTGGAAATGAAAAGAAAAAGGGGATTTACGACTCATGGCTTGAGTAAGATTTTCCTTTTGATTCCCTTTTCTCAAGCCCTTTGACCAAACATGCTCGGTTGCAAATTTACACAGTGCTAACACTACTCACACCACTGCCCAGCCTTATTGGCTGAAAAGGAGAATTAAAAGTATAGTGCAGAACTGAAATGTGTACTAAAGGTTCCTCTTTTCTAAGGAGTTAGTGTTCCAATCTTGTCAACAAAACCAGGGGTTTTTTCTTAAGCTGCATACACTCTAGAAAATCATCTCCTGACACTGACAATCTAGCTCCACATACCCATACGTAAAGGAACTCATAAGCAGCTTTCTTTTACCATCAGTGTTTCCATGATGAAATCTCATGAGACTTTGGGGAGAGGAGGGCCAAGTGATAGAGCTAGGTAGTCTGCACGGTCTGTTGCTCTCTATGACCATCACCCAGCTAACTTGTCTTCTGCATTATAAAAATAACTGCAAACTTAAGGTGGGGCCTCAGAGCTCCACAGAAACACAGAGGGAGCATAAAACTTCATCTGTTTCTCACAGGCCAACCTGACCTCTACTGTGAGCACTCTCTACATTCACTTCACCTGTATTTGAACAGCTCATTCTTGGCTGACACTCTTAAAACCTGCAACACCTCAAAAAAAGGCTACTAGAGAAACTGACTGATGACTCGAGAAGTTTCAGAAGAGAAACAGGATCCTAACACTTACTTACACTGAACCCTGTGCATCACCATAGCACATAAAATTGCATCTACCCATTTCACAGAATGGTAGGGGTTGAAAGGGACCCCAGAGAACATCTAATCCAACCCCTCTTCTACAGCAGAAGTTCTGCTGCAGGAACATGCTGAGGCTGTGAGAAAAAAAAGAGGTGTTTTCTGAATCGGGACAGTCAACACTGCAGCAGGACAGATTTCCTGCCTCACGAACACTAAGTAACTGACATTAAAAAAAATTATGATTTCCTTATTTACTGATTTTTATGCAAGCTAGGGCAGAATTGGTGACACAGTTGCCTTAGAGTCAGTTCTGCACCTTCCAACATACTCCAAACAGAGCTTTCTTTGGTTGTTGTACATGTATGTATTGGATTACGCTACACATACCATAAAATATACCTACCCAAACGCAAGACGACTTAATGCATTTTCAATATTTAGTATATATGAATCACAGAATCATGGCTGGAAAGGACTGCCAGGATCATCATGTCCAGCCCTTATCCCAGCATCTCCCTAACCCATACACTATGGCCTCAACTGCTCTAGCTACTCATTTTTTAAACACCTTTAGGGAATGTAACTCCACCATCTCCCTAGGCAGCATGTTCCAGTGCTCAACCACTCCCTCAGGAAATAACTTTGTCCTAAGATCCAGTCTAAACCTTCTTTGGACACACTCCAGCACCTCAATGTTATTCATGTAGTGAGGGGCCCAGAACTGAACATGACATTTGAGGTTTGGCCTCACTATAGTGCTGAGTACAGGGGGACAACCTCCTTACTCCTGCTGGCCCTGCTATTTCTGACACAAGTCAGGATGCTTTAGCTGCACAGCTAAGAGTATGCACTGACAGCTGGGATGATCTACACAAAACTTCTGAGGGGAGCAAGGACTGAATTTATTATGAAGGTTATCAGACAACTATTTTACAGGATCAGAAATAAAACAGATTCCAAGATTTAGAAAGAACATACAAGGTTATGAAATGATTTCTTTTACTAGTGCTGGCTCCTTTCAATGGATGAGGCAGAGCTCTTATTTACTACAGGGAAATGTGAATATAATTTCATATTCAGTCCAGATGCCAATTATCTCTCCTGCTTCTCTACTAGATGCATAACATAATTTCCTCAGACAACAAGTTTTTCTTGTTCTTACATGGAGAAATGAGAAATTACTGGTGCAGTAGTAATACTGGAATGTACTTTCTAGACAAAGTTCACCAGGAACCTAAGCATAGCAAGTATGAGTTCTTTCCTGCTGAGATTCCTGTTCCTTGAACTTTAAAGTTTCTGCTGTAAAATCAGGGATTGGGTGTTTTGTGAAGCAATAGCAAAGCTTCCAGGGACATGTATAAAATGGTTATTCAGTAGAAAGATTAGTGGGAGTTTGTGATACCAGACATCTGCCACATTTTCCTGTGTGACTTGATCTAGGGGATCCTGCCTTAATAATTTGACTTAACAAACTTTCGAGGTCCCTTCCAATCCTTGATGTTCTGTGATTCTGTGATCTCTGACGGCCTACTTATGTGTGATTTTTGAACTTTCTGCTGCATCAGCTAAGCAAAATCATCGATTGAAATATGAGCTACTTCAAAAAAGAATTGAGAATTAAAAATACAGTCATCTGCAAATATTTACCATTCTTTCTAGTCCTCAGGGGACAGGAGTGAGCCTTACTCAGGGAAATAACCTGCTTGCTCAAGCTCTTCAAAAGATCAGCTGCCCAATAAAGATCATGATAACCCTTAAACCCATAGGTCTGCTTCTCTAATAACCTCTCAGTCCTAAGCGGTTGTTCATAACATTCAACATCCGAGGGGTGGAAAAGAAAGAAAAAAAGGAAAAAGAAAAGAACCAAGAGGAAGTGGCAGCTGGGGGAAGCCTCAAAACTTTCTGAAGTTCAGAAAGTGTTTCACAGACAAGCTGCAATTCTGAATGGGAAATTATTCACTTGAGGGAGCTGTAGCACAGCAAACCGACAGAGTCCTGTGAAATGTGCATCCCAGAATCACACAGAATCATCACTTAGGTTGGAAAAGACATTCAAGACCATCAAGTTCAACCATTAATGTAACTATACCAAGCCCACTGAGAAACCATGTACTCGAGCACCCTGTCTACTAATGAGAAACTCTGTCCTGTTATGCGAAAAGACAATTTTCCTATGGTCTCTAGTAGGCTTCACACTTCAGGGTGTCTATTGCCTACATTTGAAACAAATACCCTTTAAGCCCAGAGGTGCTGGGATCCAGAGATGAGGAAAGGAGTGTATCCCTTATCCAGTCATTGTCCCATACACTGCTCTTTCATTCAGCATTTTCTAAATTTGGAATCTGACCACTTTTCTACCTGATTTAATGCTGTTTGGCAATGCTGCTGAACAAATATTGGTGAAATTACCTGAATGGTACTGAGTCAGCACTGTTCTGCTGTCTTCCTAGTTCCAAGAGGTCAAAAATCCAAGAAAAAGGATTTTTTTCTGGTGTCAATGTATTTTTACTATTGTAAAACAAATAACAGTATCACTATTTTGTGCAATAGAAGATAAACAACCTCATCCCTCCTACAACTACACAAGGCATTTTCATCCTCCTTAAATTTAGCTATGCATAAGAACATCTCTTTGAATTCCAAGTGTCTGATGAAGGTCACAAGGTAGAGGCTGACATGTATTTACAATCTGAGACCATAATACTGTTGCAGATTTCTTGCCAAATCATTAGGAGCTTTTACACTGGCTGCATGGTTTAATGAGTCACTTGTGTATACAGGAATAAATTACAGCGATCAATAACATTCTTGTAAGTCAGTTTGCCCCTAAGGAAAGAAAACCAATCAGGCTACCCTGGGTTTAAAATATGGTTACCCTGTAAAAATACTAAGTGGAATTAGAACTTTGCTGAACAATAAAACGACTAAGCAGGAGAAAACAAACCAACAAACGCAGACTGAGTCTCCTGGGAAAAACACCACCCACTCCAAAACCATTTGTGATCAATGCCTCGTCTTTGCTACGCTCCCTATCTAGTTCAAAGCCACAGCCTACTTTACCTTAGCATTGCTAACTAATGTAGACATTTAAAACAGGCCACGTTCCCATGCGACTTGATCTCAGTGCTCCTGCTGTAGCAGGGGGATTGGACTAGATGATCTTTCGAGGTCCTTTCCAATACCTAATGTTCTGTGACTTCCTGCTGATAAAGCAAGCCAAACTCAGTACGCATCCATGTAAGGGTGGAAGAATGTCTTGGAAGGATGGAGAAGGCCAAACACCAGCCCTCTTTTTCCTTATTCCCTTCCATTATAATGTAATTATTTTCTTCTCCAAGGAATTCTGTGTAATGAGAAGAAAATCTAGACCACAGCCAAGACAAAGTTCAAATGCAGCCAACTACTAATAACAGCCAATAATCTTGCTGCCAAAACCATGGTTAATGCTATAGCAGAGATGGTACATTGCACAGTTTTGTTGCTTTGGTCAGCATAACCTCCATACAAAACATAGAAATTATCAAATAACAATAAACCAGATAATTCTCACAAACAGCCTCCAGATCCCCCAAAACCTATTTCTTTACCTACAGTGGGAGAGAGGCTATCAAAGGTATCACCAAGAAATAATTTTCAAGAGCTTTTATTTAATCTTGGCAAAAAACAGAGCTTTTCATGACTCCCCGCAGGATTGCTCCATCCCTAAAACTTTCTGAACAATACAGAAATTCATCTTCAAACAATATTTACACAAATAAAGCTAAGCTAATACAATAACCACTTGAGACAATACAACAGTACTACGGCCAGATGTCCATTATCACCGACACCAAGAGAGTCACCTCTAGGTCAAAGATTTAGAAGCAGCAGGAACTCAGGAATATGGCAAAACCATTCCCCAAACATGTCTCCTTTACCTGCAGAACACTACTGCTGAGGTGACAGAAGCAAAATCATGCATCTTTTATTCTTCTGTACCCAACAGAACAGATCCACAGTTAGTGAGAAAAGTAAAATTAAGTAAAAATGCTGTGTAAAATAGTGTTTCATTAAATTCTCCAGGACATCTTGTGAAAGAGTTTGTGTGTAAGGAAAAGTAGTCTAATAAAACAATAGCTTTGTTCTGCATCTTTTACATCAGTGGCTGATTGACCTACAGTGCTCTTAAGTCATCTGGAACTATACTGTCTCTACTCTGTTTTCTCTCATTGAAACCACTCTCCCACAGCTTTCTTCCCCAGAGAGGAAGTTTGCAGGGGAATAAGGGCAGAGAACACAGCATTCACAAGAGAATGCACACAGCAGACTCTTTCACAAGGCAATTTTTTTAATCCTGATTTGGAGTTGCTTCTTCCAGAATCCTCATCGTTAATTAAAATAGAATTCTTATGTCCTTTAAAAATAAAATAATCAATAGGCTGCAAAATGAAGTTATCAAGCCTCAGGGATCAACCTAAAAGTAGAGCTGTCAGCACATTTTTCTAATAAGATCAAACAAACATGCACAGATTTAATGAGATGGGAAAAGCTACTGCCATCACCAGACTGCCTAGCCACTGGCTTCATCTGACCTCAGTATATAAGCTGGAGCTCAGGAAAAGATTAAAAATCATTACAGCTACACCAAAACTAATAACATCTCTGACTTGTCTCACTGCCAAAAATACCCGAGGAAGTGCTTTATGAACAGCTCCAGCTGTTCTGAGCTCTAGGGGGTCCAGTTGATGTTAGAGTGGGCACATGCATCTCAGCAGAGGAGCCTGACCCCCGCCTGACTACAGCTTCCCTTTAGGTAGCTATAAAGAGTGATATGGTGCCCCCTGAGCCTTGTTTTCTCCATGCTAAACAACCCCAGCTCCATCAGCCTGTCCTTGTCAGACTTTCCCTCCAATCCCTTCCCCAGCCTTGTTGCTCCAGCCCATCAATCTCTTCTTGAAGTGAGGGGTGTCAGAACTGCCTCCAGTACTCAAGGTGAGGGCTCGTCAATGCCCCGTACAGGGAGAGAATCACATCTCTAGTCACTACAATAATGATGTTACTTGTCATGTTCCTACTTGGAATTTGAGCATGTCTTCACTGTTCTCTAAATTAGTTTTGAATCTTTTGTTCATTTACCCTGTTGGAATTAATTGGATGTGGTTTTTTTTAAACCTACTCAAGTGTAGAACTTGTTGTGAGTTGCAGATTTGAAATTGGCTTTAAATTGACAGATCTCATCTGACATTCCTACACATCCACTTATTTTTCAGTCTCCATAAATAGTTAACATTCTCCTGCAGATGCAATGATTTGAAACCAGAAGAGCGTTAATTTAAGCAAAACTTTCCTAAGGTGGATCTTATATCTTCCTCTCATAGAATCACAGAATCTTTTAGGTTGGCAAAGACCTTTAAGATGATCAAGTCCAACCATTAATCTGGCACTATCAAGGCACCACTAATCCATAACAATAAAGCACCACATGCACACATCTTCTAAATACCTCCAGGGATGGTGACTTAACCAGTACCTTAGGCAGCTTGTTCCAGTGCTTGACAAACCTTTCCATAGAATCATTAGGGGTTGGAAGGGACCTCAAAAGATCATCTAGTCCAATCCCCCTGCAACAGCAGGATCACTAGACCAAGTCGCACAGGAACACATCTAGGCGAGTTTTAAACATCTCCAGTGAAGGAGACTCCACAACTTCCCGGGGCAGCCTGTTCCAATGCTCTGGTAGCCAAACTGTGAAGAAGTTCCTTCTCATATGTATGTGGTCTTTTCCAGCCTAAATAATTATGTGACTCTGTGAAAATGGGCTGTAAGATCATAAGGTCCAACCATTAACCCAGCACTGCCAAGCAGGCTGGAGTAGGCCTCATGATACCAGCATTACCAGACACCACAACAACCTGCATCTCAGACCCCAGCCCAAGAAACCAGGTGGAAATTTGCCTACAAGCACTCCCATGAAACAAGTGAGTCCGTGCACACAGTAACTGCTCCCAAGTGCCGCTGAGTAGCATCCTGACTAGGTAAGTCTGTGCATTTGCTCCAAATCCTTCACGAATCACAGAACCACAGAATGACAGGGACTGAAGTGACCTCTGAAGGTCATCTAGTCCAACCGCCCTGCCAGTGCAGAATCACCTAGAGCAGAGCACACAGGAACACGTACAAGGCGTTTTTCGAACGTCTCCAGGGGAGACTGAATAAGCTGTCCAGGCAGCCTCCTCAGGCCTGTTCCTCCCACACATCCTCAGGCCCTTCTTGCTTAAAATTCTGTTTGGGAGCAACATTTCGCTCCTCCGCAGATGCCGGCACACCTCGGGCAAGAGGAAGAGCAGGCACGGACCCACCTCTCAACACCCACCGCTCCGCAGTGCGCTGTGACCTCTGCACCAGCTCCCCTTCAGGCCCCGAGGCCCGGGCCGGCACCGCGCGTTTTCCCATTAGTGCAAACCCCGTTAGGGGCGTCTGTGTCTGCCGGGGGTCGAGGCGGTGCAGGGCTCCCGCACGCCGCGGGCCGCCTGTCGCGGTGCTGCGGACCCCGCTCGGCTCCGCTGGCCCTGCGCACCTCAGCCCCGGTAACACAGCACGGAGCACCGACTCCCCGGCACTGCCTACCGCTCCCATTGCCCTCAGAGGAACGCACCGCGCTGCTACCGCCCTCCTCCTTCCTCCCCCGAGTACTCCGCGCCCTGGCAGCGGGGCCGCCGTTACCTCCGCTGCGCGCCTCAACGTGGCCCCCGCCGTCCGCTTCCTGCGCTGGGCCGGGACGCACCGCCGCCATCTGTGCGAGCGGCTCGGCTACGCCTTGACCCCGCCTGCGGCTCCCTCCGAGCCGCCGCCGAGAGGCCTGGTGTAGGCCGTAGCCTCAGAGCGTGGGCAGCCTCGCTTACTCCCGCAGTAGGCGGGGACCCAGGCGGCAGCTGCCCTCGGACAGGGTGGGCACGGCCCGGAGCAGAGTCAGGCGGGAGCTCCAGTGCGATTCCCGCAGCAGGGCTGGAAGCGCCTGGGCACAGCAACCACTGTAGGAGTCGTTAGCTTTCCTAAGCAGTCTCAGACTCCTGGGCCTGTAGGAAAGCTGGAGAAGCACTCTTTACGAGGGCATCTGCTGATAAGACAAGAGGGAATGGCTTTAAAGAAGGTAAATTTAGATGGCACCTTGGAAAGAAATTCTTCACTGAGCCTGGAGAGACACAGGAACAGGTTGCCCAGACAAGCTATGGATGGCCTCTCCCTGGGAGTGTTTAAAGCCAGATTGCATGGGGCCCTCTGCAAACAAACAAGAGATGTCCCTGCCCATGGCGGGAGATTGGAACTAGATGATCTTTAAGGGCCATTCCAACCTTGGCCATTATATTATTCTAAGATACTACACATGGTAACAGCTTTTGGATAAAATGAAGTGTGCTGGATGTACCAGATTATGCAGCAAACACCTAAGTGTTTATGCATTTTAGTCAAAGCAAAGGTATAAAAATCGAAACAAGGCCAAGTGCAAGCTTTTGGACTTGGATTAGGGCAACCCCTGGTATCAATATGGGGTGAAGGTAGCTCTGTGGATAAGGACTCAGAGGTTATATTTTTAAACCCAGGTGTGTGGGCAGGCTTGAGTGTCAAGACAAAGGGCTGAGAGGGCTCCTTAGGTTTAATTGATCCTACTGACTGCAGGGGTTTGACCCTTAAAGGTCCCTTCCAACACAAAGCATTCTGTGATTCTATGGTATTTGTAATTATATTTGTTTCAGTGCTTTCCTCTTTGACTTTGTCTCTTTCTCCATAGTAATTCAAAATTATTTTATAAAAGATTCATGCTTCTTGAACTTTGGCTTTGCAGCATATGTACAGCTTTCAGCTGCTGAGGGTAGTTTTGATTACTGTAAAAAGTAGGTGTGATTTTCACAGAATCATAGTTATTGAGGCTGGAAAAGACCTCCGAGATCATCAAGCCCAGCCCTAACATCACCACAATCAGCTAGACCAGGGCACTAAGTGCCATAGCCAGGCTGTCCTTAAACACCTCCAGGGATGGGGACTCCACCACTGCCCTTGGCAGTCCATTCCAATGTCTGATTACCCTTTCAGTAAGGAAGTGCTTCCTAACATCCAACCTGGCACAGTTTTAGGCCCTGTCCTCTTGTCCTGACGCTCCCTACCTGGGAGAAGAGCCCGACCCTCACCTGTCTACAACTTCCCTCCAGGTAGTTGTAGAGAGTGACGCGGTCACCCCGAGTCTCTCGTCCAGGCTGAACAACCCTCTTGGTGTGTTCCCTAACTAGGCCTCTGTTGCCCCCTGCTGGCAGTTAGTGGAACCTTCCAAGTGCGTTTCAGCACGAGCATCACGGCCGGCAGACACTCACCTTCTTCCGGAAAACTGTCTTCACGTAATAAGCATCACCAGGATTAATGAGCACTGGAACGGGTTGCCCAGGGAGGTTGTGGAGTCTCCTTCTCTGGAGATGTTTAAAACCCACCTGGACATGTTTCTCTGCGACTTTATCTAGGTGATCCTGCTGTGTCAGGGGGATTGAACTAGATGATCTTTCGAGGTCCCTTCCACTCCCTAACATTCTGTGATGCCGTGAAATTCTGTCATGAGCTTAGAAGCAGGTCTTATTGCAGCACTCAAGAGTTTGCAGTTTTATCTCATTTTGGAGCTGCCAGGATGAGGGTCCTGCATGCTGGCTTTCCTTAGTCCTGTATGCGCAGAATTCCTTATATCCTCCTTTGAATGTGCCCTGCTCTGCCTGCTGCAGAGGCATGGAGCTCGCCTGGCAGGAAGGCACAAGAAGAAGCATGACTTGATCCTTATGATTAGCTTCCTTTGAACAGGGTTCAAAACTGATGATGGCTTTCCCAGAGGCGGATTCTTCACTCAAAGGACTTTTCAGGACTCTCTGCTAAATTGTCTTTGATCTAATGAATAGCTGTACTTTCTCACGTATAAAACAGAAACAATAATGCTCTCTCAAAATATAATAAATAAAATAAACCAAAATATAAAAATTATATAACTATTACATTTCATACACATGTGTGTAACGTATATATGTACAACATATGTTTGCATGGCTTTCCAGGTTAAAAACTTCCTACTCTAACACCAGCAACTTCCTTAATGGCCTCCAGCTGCATCAGGGGAGGTTTAGATTGGCTCTTAGGAAGGACTTTGCTGAGAGAGTGGTTGGGCTTTGGAACAGGCTGGCCAGGGAGGTGGTGGAGTCACCATCCCTGGAGGTGTTTAAAACCTGAGTAGCTAGAGCACTTGAGGCCATGGTCTAGTGGTTATGAAGATGTTGGGATAAGGGCTGGACTGGATGATCCTGTAGGTCCTTTCCAGTCATGATGATTCTATGATTAATATATTTTGATGAATTTCATTAGCACCAGTCCATGCAGGTGCATTACCTAAAAAAAATTAGCAGTTCAGAAGTATATGTGAGTGGCAATCAGTCACTGAAAGCATCTCTTCATTATCTTAATGTTTATGATACTTAAACACTGCAGTGGGAAATCCTTATTTAATGGAAAAAAACCCTCCACTTTACCAGCTGGGAAAATGTTTTAAGTTCCCTTCAATTGCAGGTTACAAGAGAACCATCTCATGGGAACGTGCCTCAGCATTTCTATGTATTCAAGGCTGACAAAATCAAATGTTCCTTTAATTATTTCAGCCGTTGAAGAAATATGATTTAAACTTTCTTTTATACAACCTTCAAGATTAAGGGATCACATCTGTTGGGTAATTTTTGGATTATATAGGATAGGTAATTAGCTAGAAGCTCTTTCTTTTCCATTACCTCGTAGGCAGAGTGCTGTCTCCAGAGTTCATCATCAGACTGAAGAGCTGCAAATGATGTTATCGACGTTCAAGCCACTTGATTGCAGCATCCTTGCAGCATTTGCAAATACTCCCCAGCACAGTTGCCTTGCTGTCTAGAATAATCAAGCTGATAATGAATTTCACATTTCACAGTAGTGGAAAACTGTCAGGAACATTTTGAGGCGTTAATGACTGTGGGCATAATGTGCCCTTTAACTGGTTTTGTCTGCAGGAGAAACGTGTAGCTTCTGTCCTGAGCCTTTGGAAGAGTGTTGAAACCAATAGCAGTTCATCTGCTGATGCACTGGTATGGTTGATGTGCAAGTCTGTATATAATGGATTTATTTTATTGCCTCTGCAGAAGCTATCTTTGACTTTATTCACACTAGAAAAGGTTTTGGTTTTGTTCTTCAGAATTTATTATGCTGGAATCATTGTTACGTTCGGCTGTGACGCAGCCTGTGCAACCTGATGATCCATTGCAAACAAACTAGCGACGATTCCCACATCTACTACAGAAAGACTTGTGGACAGACATCACAGTCTACTGATCTCTGCAAATAATTTTCTTACTCCTTCCATGAAATACAAAATATTTTCTCTTTATCTTGTCTTTTAGATGGAATGCTACTACTAAAGTAATAGGCACTGTCAAGATTCATAGTGGGCTACGATACAACCAGTGAGTATTGACATGTCTGGCTCCATATGAAACCACGTGAATTGTATACTCTCTATTTAAATAAAGAATCTAAATCTAGATCTAAATAATCTGCTACAGATTTAGATTATTTCAATCTAAACAATCTTTAGGTATGAGGCCTTCCATGGGCAGCTTCTCTCTTTCCATGGCAGATAACTGCACGTCCAAAAGTTTTCAGGCTGCAATGTTCTAGGAAGACTCAGTTCACTCCACTTATGTATTTCAAATATATAATTTCCACTGTCATGCTCCAGACTCATAGGCTTCTTTGGCTTTAGGGGCACTGTGTGTGTGTAAATTATTGATGTTTGAAGCTAGACACAAAGTTTTATTTCAGTAAAATTGATCTTTTATTTTCTTGTTCTTCCTTCAGGACAGTTCACCATTAGAGTCGTATAAGGAGGAGCGAGTTCAGAGTGCCATTTGTTTCACTATTCTGCCTCATTCTCCGAGTGTCCTGAGATCAGTCAGCATCCAATCCAGTGCTGAGGGAACCTCCTCCCTACTCTGAAACTCCCAGAGTCTCTGCCCTGAGATTAAAAAGAGAACTTGGTTTTCTTATATCCTTATTCTATCATTTCCTCAGCACTCCCAAAGACAGCGGGAAATAAAGGCATGTCAAAGCTGAAGTCCACGTACAGTTCTCAGAGCACCTGTTTCATAACACAGACTATTTCTAACAAAGGTCAAGCAAGGATCACAGAGCTATTGTAAACTTTCCAGTTTATTTATTAAACTTTTCCAGTCTTATTTACCCTTTCTTCATCTGCGTGCAAAGTGTTCCAGATATTTCCAGTCGTATTTACCCTTTCCGCGAATGTGTAACGTGTGTGTGTGAGCACAAGCACAGGAGGGGTGGCACTTTGTAATCTGTGAAAGTTCTGCTCACCGTCCTGTCCCAGGGCATGTTGGACAGTCTCCACCTAATGCTGAAATTTGAAAGGATATGAAGGAAACTCTCAACAACGATACGTTTTTGTTTTCAGTTGTGTAAGGAGAAGCCTTACTGTGAGTTCACCAGGCTGTCCTGTCTGCTGGGGAACAAACCCCTTTCTGTCACAGCTCTGTGTGATTGCAGGCCTGCAGTCTGGCAGTAGGCGCTTTGTTCCAGAAGGTCCGTGCACACTGTAAAGTTTCTTGTGCAACTCGATCTAGGTGATCCTGCTGTGGAGGGGGGACTGGACTAGATGATCTTTCGAGGTCCCTTCCAATCCCTAATGTTCTGTGATCCTGTGATTAAGTGTCAATAATGGGCCATTGTGTTTGCTCTTTTTTCCAGTGCTAGTTGGTAACATCATCTGGTGACAATGAACATTAGATGCTTATAAAACAATAAAGCAGTCATTTCTGAACAGGGATTTGTGTGACTCAAAAAGACAAGGAAGACAAACTAGGGATTTTATACAGTTTATTAGTAAGGAATACGAAAGTACTCCTTGAAGTCACAACTCCACTTACAACATGCTTAGCTCCATCAGAAGGAAATAAAGCTCCTTTCTTTGTTCTTACTTGTTGAATAGGTTGCATAGCTACACACTAAGAAGTTAACACGTCACCAGAATTAGTAACATCCTCTTAAACGCTGTTTTGGTTCCTTGTGGAGCAGAAGGAATGAAATGGAAGAGTTAAGAGCAGCCTTGAAAAGAACTTTAAGGAATAAAAGCAATTAGACTTTGTAAAAAAGCTAGACAAATAGTTTAGAAACCCTGACCTTGAATTAGAAAGTCCAGGAGTGCTACACTCAAAGAATGCATTAGAATTAGATTCTAATTCTCAAACAAGTGAACTCTGCATCTTGCACGTGGCAGTGCTTCTGTTTGCGTTGCTGCTGCATTGGGTTCAAGGAACAGGTTTTATCATTTTGGCTTTTTATATAAAGAAAATTATAAAAAATATGATACTAGTAAGGCAAATATTAAACACCAGATTAAATCCAGTAGACTCAACTATTAATTATCAGGTATCTTCTGGGCATAGACCAGAAATAAGAATCACATTGTCCACTCCAATTTCTCCAGTTTTCCCCTTCCCACGTTCTGATTCAAAAGTGACCTGTCGTAGGAAAAGAGATGTCTTAGCAGTGAAAATGTGTTTTATCCAACCATTTAAAAACTCATACTGTTAATTACCTATAGTGCTATATCTGCAGAATGTTTTATCACAACATAGGACCTAATGACTTAAATCCCTGCAGTTTTTCAGTGTTACTGGGCATTTCAAATAGTTTTAGAATCTTCTGTGCAAGACTTACAATACCAAATGTATTCCTTTACTAAGTTTACTTACTTTCATTGTACAAAGAAAATGCAAATTGAAATACTTCCCATTACAATAATGTGGTTCTTTTTACAGTAGGTGACGAGGCTGCCCAGGGAGGGAGGTGGTGGAGTCACAGTCCCTGGAGGTGTTGAAAAACTGAGTAGCTAAAGCACTTGAGGCCATGATCTATCAGTTAGGGAGATGCTGGGATGAGGGCTGGACTGGATGATCCTGTAGGTCCTTCCAGCCATGATGATTCTATGATCCGTTTATTTTTCATCTCTTTGGGTCCTTAGGGTTTGGATGGATGTACTACACATACACATTGTCTCTCTCTCTCTACAACACGTGTGTATGTATATAGTGCATTCACCATATAGAGTAAGTTCATTTTTATGAATAGGATGTCTAAGTTTTTATTTTATATTCTGATTCTCATTTATGTAGTGGCTTTTCTAACTCGTTAAAGCAGTGCCAAAAGCCCTGAATAGGGCTTGAATTTAATTTATACTCATGGTATTCAATTAGACAGTACAAGTCTTTACAGAGCACTGAAACTGTTCAGGCACATAAATGAAAACAAGGCCCTAGAATTTCAAGGAGAAGCCTGCCAAAGTCCAGATTGAGGCAACTTTCAGCCATACATCAGTGCACAGTGTCTCTACTGCTACGACGTCCTGCCCCTAAGGTGATTGCCTGCACTCAATTATACATCTCTCCTTTGGCTGTAATAATGGTCTGGTTTAGTGTGGTTTGAGAGCAGTCTCTTTTTGACAAAACAGAAGGTTTTCTTATTCCAGGCACATATATATGCTTCTGCTGCACAAGGTATTGAGGAGATATTTTGATTGCTTGCATTAATTTATGATCTGCTGCAGGCTGTTTACAAGGGGACAGGATTACTGGTGTCAGTGTCCTGACCAATTAGGGTCACTCATTTCTGAAATTACAACTGGATTAGAACTTTCCTGCCTCCTGAAATACATGTTGCTGTTTCCCATTTCAGAAAAGCATTTCCACTGCCAGTAAGTGATGCCTATAAAACAGCTGGTGGGACACTTGAGGATGAAATGAAGCTGTTATGTTGGTAGTACTTGGCTTATAAAACACGTTATACTTACGTTGTTGGTTGTTTCAGCCCCCTGAAGTATCTCTATTTTCGCAGTTCTCCACTGTTCATCTTTGCTTGTGCTCTCCTCCCAGACAGGAGCAGTTTTTTTGTTTCCCAGGAACACTCTAAGTTTCCCCACTCTCTCACCAGCAAGCCGATAACTGAAAATCAAGCAGTAGCTGCTCTTTGGTTTGAGGTCAGTGAGGAGCAGTTTTAAACGCCCCATATCCTTCTTGTGCCCCACAAAAGCTGGAACTGCCATGTAGTAGCCATCACCTTGTAGCCAAACAAAAAAAAGGGGAAATGCATCTTCAATCACTTGTGTTGTTGGCAAATTAAGAATGTATCTGCTAAGAAAATATGTGCAAGCTGTGCTGCTTGAACAATTTACTATCAGTCTGGAGAAAAGCAGCAGGGGGTGTACTTTGCAAGGAATAGCTTTCACTATGTCAAATCAGTTTACAAAGGACATGAGTTCATATTTCACTGACAGTTACAGTCATTCTACCTTGCATTACATTCCAAAGGCACAAACCTCAGCTTTTAAACTCTAACACCTTGAAACATGCTGCCATGCCTTTGTGGTCAGACCACATCCAATGCTTGAGCTAGCTCAATACACTCCACTGTCCTCTGCAGTAATGCTGAAACCCTAAATGAACTAATAGCTTATTCCTCAGATCCAAGTGGACTAATAAAGTGACAGAGATGTGTAAAGTGATAAAAACATCTAACCATTAAGTGATAAAAACCTCTAGACATTAAAGTCATAATTGGCTCATGTCCATTTGTGGAGGTGGGGTAAGTTCAGGGTAAGGTCGTCCCAGAAGTGACAGCACAGGGAAGAGACTTGGGGAAGTCTAGGGAGTGGGGGAGGAAGGATTAGCAAAGAAAGACTGGTATGGAAATACCTTCCCTTAGAAGGAGAGAATGAGTAAATATGCATTTAGGAACTGGAGCAAGCAGCCTGCAGGGTCTGCAGGACTTAGCCATCACCACCAGTACCTACTGTAGCAATTTCTGTGACATTTCCTGTGTCACAGGGGAAGTTCCAACCTTTCAAACAAGCTTCTTCAGGCACACATATCTATATGCATCTGTACAGCAGTCACACGTTGCAAGCATGGAGCTTTTTCACAGGTTATAGTAGCCTTACCATTAATAACACCTCAGGTGTGAGCTGTACTGGAACACCCACCTACCTTTGGCTCAGTCTGAGGACTGCTGCTTTTAGTTGGTCTTGCAGAGTTTGAAATTCCTCAGCTGCTTTCATAGTGCTGTCTAAGCCATGTGAGTGAGTGCATTGTCACAGCCATCTAAGTGCCAGTTGTGTAACTGAGCAGGTTTCCATTGCCCTGGACCTTGCAGTTCTGAACAGTTACCATCATTTTCCTAGTATTTTGATTTGTGTTGAAATACGTTGCCAATTGCCAGCTGGACATTTCAAATACACAATTTCTACTCCCAGCATTCTCTGCCTCTTTTCTTCTATTATAAAGTGTTGTAGTTTGTATTTGGTGGGCTTCTTGCCTGAGGGGCTGGGGAGTGTGTCACTTGCTCTCAGCTCTGTGTTCGGCTTGGAATTCCAAGCTGAAATTTTTCAGCTCTGTGAAACATAGTATTGACTGATTTGGAACTTCCTGTTTCCAAATAATTCTTCACTTTTCAGCTGGATGTTTTGGAGAGCAAGCACATCATTGGGCTGGGCACAGCAGCCATCTTGCCATTGGAACGTGGTAAATTGAAAGAAAATGGGAATTTCAGAGATCAACAGAGGAAAAGTTTCACCTGCAATCTCCTAAAAATAGAGAGTTTTCCTTATTTCATGGCCCAAAGAAATTGGCACACTGAAAATGGCTGCTTTGGAAGCACATGGAGGGGGGGAGCTGGTCCTTAAGCGAATAACTGGCACTGAGGAATGGCTGCATGGACTAAAAGATGGACATTGCATTTCACTAGATAAAAAACTGCTGGAGGTTTCTTTTCCCTGAGGTAGCATCTCATCCCAGTCATGTAAGAACATCCAGTTAATCTCTGTGTGTCTTCGTGTTGTGTGAATTGAATATGTCCTCTTGTTCATTCCCCAAATCGAGCTAAGTCTTTGGTTCTGCCTGCAACTTTTAGAAGTGGTTTTGAACCCTCTTTGTTTTTTTCCAGCCCATTAGCACATGAACGAAATTAATTAATTCATCTCAGACCTGATCAGCTGATGACATATATATATATAAGCCACTGACAGAAAAGCTAATTCTCGATTCTATTTTCCTCTCCATTCCCCATTTATTGGAGGGGGTGAGCCATTAAAACATAGCTAGAGGATGTTTAAATACCTCTATCTCGATCAGCAGGATTCCAGTCAAAGTCATCATCAGCATCTTGTTTCCATTCACAGACCCCTCGACTAAAGCTGCAGTCAACTGAAAGCAAAAGAGACAGTGGAAACTCAGAGATCAGAGGAGAACTGGATAAACATAATTTGCTTTTTGTTCAATTATTCATACTGTCTATACAGTTTTGAATATGTAGGTCACTCCGAAATGATTTACAATCTGCATTCAGATAGTTTTGACCTTGATTAATTTGGAAAAAAATCACAGCATTAGAACTCACCAAGTAAGTATGTCTTTAAGTCATGGAAAAATCTGTTGTGCCATTTTACTGCCAGTCTCCCACTTGTACCCGAGTTTGTGTGCTGTGACTTCTGTGTACTGAGTGCCTGCTGGTTACCATGTATAGTTGGAGATGTTAGTTTTGAACTCTATCATCATGAAAGGTTTGGGATCTGCCCACTTTAGAGCTCTCCTCTCACCGTTTGTTACACTGCTGTAGTTGTGATCAGCTGAAATGCTCAAGCTCTAATTCCTTCCATTGAGAGAAGCTGGCCTCTCATGACAGGAATCCTTTATGCCAGCACTTGATGCTCAAACTACATGGAGCTGGGATTTGCTCAGATCAGTTGACCTTTAGACCACAGTGAAAAAGGGTGTCATCCAGAGCACACCACAGCCTTTGTGACTGTGCATTACGTACGAAGAGAAAGAAACTCTGTGTGACACAAGCATGAACAGGTCAGAAAGTCGCATGTCAGCCACTGGAATTTCCTCAGAAAGAAGTATCCTTCTTGTCCTTCTCAGGTATTTTATCATGAGACAAGCACAATACATGGCATTTAGAAAGCTGCACTCTACAAATGCACTGCTTCTGAGACTACTGCTTTCTTAATCAGCTCTAATGCGTTCATCAAACCTTTGTTTTATGTTAAAGGCTTTGAAACTGCTGCTGGCTTGGCTAGTATGTTGTGTCAAGAGGACACACAATACACAGGAAAAGAAATAGTGGACAATAAAATAATCTACCTTCTTGCTCTGGTCTTGACACTGGAACTTTCCTCTGTGCCAGGAGGGGGATGAAGGCAGCTGCTTCTTTCACATTGGGAACTAGGGAAAACAACTAGTTAAGTGTTAAGTCATCACGGGAACAGAACATGGAACTTTATTCCTTCATACCGGTTGTTACCACTTCTTTACATAACCCAGTGTATATGTCTTCCACTGCACCACCAAGCACCTTCCTAAGCCCAGTTAGGCAATGGAGCTGCAAGATTCACAAGATCAAACATAGCAGATGACCTTGCCTTGGCATGGTGTAGCTTTCTTGCTACAGAGGCATTTAGGTGCTGGGCCCTGATACACATAATGGTTGCTCCAGAGGACACAGCACCATCAACCAAAGGCCCCACCCTGATTCCTTCTTTCTCCTTGCTTTTATATCTGGGCTGGTGTCACACAGCCTGAACATCCCTTTGGTCAGTTTCGGTTGGCTGGCCTGGCCCATCCCTTACAGCCCTCCTCACTGTTATGAAAGACAAAAAACCCTTGGTGCTGTGGGAGCAGTGCTCAGCAGCAACCAAAACACTGGTGGGTTACCAACACTCATCCAGCTACTGCCACAAACACAGTAACATGAAAGATGTCATGGGGAGGATCAACTCCATCCCAGCTACCCAGTTCAAAGACATACAAATATGATGCCTAAGGACATGATCTGGCAGCACCTGGCAGTGCTGTGTCAATGGTTGGACTTGATCTTAAAGGTCTTTTCCAACAAAACAGTTCCGGGATGCAGTGATTTTAACTGACTAATAGAGAAGTACACTTGCTAAGAAATGTTAGTTTCAACCTCTTTGTGCAGAGCCTGTGGAAATAACTAATGACATGTGAGATAAGGAAAAGATCTGCTTTCGCTGTCAGAGGATTCTCTCCTTTACAAGCACAGATGCAGATGATACCTGTGATACACAGATACACACAGGAGGAGCTTAAATGTGCCATTATAGAGATGTGAGTGAGGATCCTCACATTTGTTAGTGAAAAGCCATGCAAGCAGCAGTAAAAAAAGCACAGACTACCTCAAGAGCACCAGATATAGGAGCTATGGAAATGGGAATGAGTTTGCTCAGCCTTGCATCATACATGCCATTTGAAAGTCACAAATGCCAAATATTTTAAATCATTACTTTCACATTTCTTCGGGGGGAACTTGTTCCCATGAGTTCCCCTGACCTTGGTTTGCCATTGAAATACTTCAACATACAGCCAGAAACACATGCTTAGTTTTAAGAAGGCACTTAGAACCCACTGCAATCCAGAGCCTCCCAGCACGGTAAAGACTGTGCCATCCAACCTTTCTTCTCCTTCAGCACTTCCACAAGTTCCCCTCTATGTACTCCACAGAAGACACACACTAGCAAAGAGGCCCTGGAGGCACTTCCATCTGTGCTGAATTGAGCTGAGAAAGGAGACTCAAGCAATCTTAGGGGTTTTCTGATGAATTGCCAGATGCATGTCCTCTCTTGTTGCCCTTGCAGCCTTCCCCTCACCCAGGCCACCTGGATAATATTCTTACTTAAGGCAAAGATTAATAAATCTTTCTCCAAATTAATGTGTCTCCATGTGCACATTTGGGAACAAGCACATAAAGATTAGGTGTTAAGTTCACTGGCATGCCATAAACTTGGCCTAGGACTCAGTGGAAGAGGCTCGGGCCATGAAATCCTTTGCCAAAACCAAGAGAGCTATTAACAGATGATAGTTCTGGAACGAGTGGAGCAATTTTACAGAAGAGAACAGCTGGCAGAAAGATTTATTTATTGAGTTACTGAATTACACTTGATTTCACTTGAGGGATGCACATGCAGGTGTAGCTGTGTGCTGCAGGTACTTCAACTGAAGAACTGGCACAAACACACAAACAGCCACATTTTTGTATAAAAATCTAATCTTTCAGTGTCAGGAACTACACTTGGCTTCTCCACTGAGTGGAAGATATCACCTGCATATTATGAGAAACTGCAAGCTTCAGCTTACAGAAAGATTTCCAAGAGTGGAGTGTTCCTGCATGGTACGTACATGTGCTCCTCTCTAGGCAGGAGTCAGGGTCACTCTTTAGAGTTTTTCTGCAGGCAGATTCACATAAAAGGGAGATTCAGTACCTTTAGCCTCACTAGTAGCTGTGTTAGGTTGCTTTTCCTTTTCTAGGAGTGCATTCTTACAAAATGGCTGCAAAGTTTTGTGCTGACTTTGTTAGTGTTTATGCATGGGTTTATACTGAAATCAGACTTTTTTAAAATGAAGTAACTTACAAAAGACATCTCCTCTAAGGCTTTGCTCATGGTCAATTTGATTCTCAAACTCTTCCTTCTCCTCTTTGTCTGACTCTTCTGCCTTCTTTTCTGTAGTAGCTTCAGTTTCTTGTTCTTCCTCACCATAGCTCCCACCAAGATTAATGCCACCTTCATAGTCCAATAACTGCACGTGGGTCTTAGGAGACAGTGTCACAGCTGCTTCTGGGATCACATTCTTGATTGTTTCATGCTTTTTCACACTCTTTTTATGTGCGAGAAGTTTCTTAATTGTGTCCTTAGCTGCTCCAGGGATTCTTGCTATTTCCTTCACTGACTTTTCAGGGATAGCTAGAACCAAGAAGAAAATATTAATATTCATTTAAGGAATCTAACATCATTTATAAGTGGGCACTATGATGTCCTTTACAATGTCCAGAGACCCATACAGCCAAACTCTCTACTATGAGGTGTAAGTCCAGCTCTGCACAGAACTGAATACACATGATCTCCTTTAAAAGCTGATAGAATCTGTAGGTTTGTGTGTTTTCTGCAGAAAAGTTTGAAGTTTGGGTTTAAAAAGTTGAAAAGAAAAGTGGATGCACCCCCAATCCTCCCCTCTTCTCCCCCCTCAGCGACTTCTGCTTTCTTCTCCTTCGCCTCTCTCCATCATGGACTCTGCAGAGATGCGTCGCTGCCGCTAAGAGAAAATGTTGTTGCTTCTCAAATTGAAGAAAATTTATGGTGAGTGGGAATAGTCACCTGGAGAGACTGTAAGAATTCTGAGCACTGAAGATTAATGAAGATCGAGACTGAAGTCAGACAACCAGCATGATTTGAGACAGAAGATACAATGAAGATAGAAGCTACAATGAAGACAATAATGATGCTTTGGACATTTATCTCAGTACAGTGTAAGAGTCTGTGACAAAATCCTGTATGTCTGTGTCTGTATCTTGTGGGAATGGTTTCTTCTGGTATGTGGTGGGGTGAGTGAATTAAAATGTCATGGTGCCTTTCTTCTCCAAATTCAGTCAGTTGTTTCACTGCCTGCAGATTCATCAATGGTTTTGTCAAACCCTCCCTTTGTGTCTGACGCTTTAGATGGGAGGTCTTGGTTGAAGTATTGTCAGGGTCTCTGACCCATGACATTTGTGGTGATCCAAGTGGGATGCGTGGGGATCCAAATAAGGACCCACACAACACACTATACTGCTGCTACAACCACGACAACATGCATGTGTTTTGCTCTGTTGTATAGACAATCATAGAATCAATCACAGATTCATAGACTCATTTGGGTCAGATGAGACCCATGGGATCATGGAGTCCAACCATCAACCCTACACTACAGGTTCACCCTCAAACCATACCCCCCAACACTACATCTAAGCAACTTTTAAACACATCCAGGGATGTGTGTAAAACTTAGGAGTGGGTGAAAGTCAATCTGTAAAACAAGAAAAATATCTGAATTTGGGGTTTCTCCTATTATGCCACATAACAAAGTCAAATGTATTTTTAGTGAGGCAAAATCTTCACAGCATTAATTGGTAAGAGGGCATTTTAAGAGTCACACGACGGCCCCGGTTTTCAGACCATGCTTTCCCTGTGAAGGCACTGAGTTTCAAGACACAAGCCCTGCATTTCTTTAAAAGTTACTTTTTCTTTCTCTAGAATCATCAAACTGCAATCGGATGCCTGAATGGGACCATTTTTCATAGGAATCCAAAGAGAGTTCCTTTGAGGCAGTGAGGTGGCCGGCTCTTCTCCATGTTTTCTTAAGACAGGAAAACGACTGATTTATATGAAAGGAGAGATTTCACTTAATGAAAGAGATGATTCTCCCTTTCTGCTCTGCACTGGTGAGATTTCATCTCGTGTACTGTGTCCAGTTCTGGAGTCCTCCACATAAGGAGGACAGAGAGCTCCTGGAACGTGCCCAGAGGAGAGCAACTCAAATGAGCAGAGGGCTGGAGCACCACCTCTCCTGTGAGGATGGGCTGAGCAAGTTGGAGTTTGTTGAGCCTGAAGGAGAGGAGGCTCCCAGGTGATCTTTGTGCAGCTGAAGGGGGCTACAAGAAAGCTGGAGGAGGGCTTTTGACATGGGTGCGTAGTGAGAGCGGAAAAGGTTCCAGACTTGAAGAGGGGAGATTGAGGTTGTCCATGAGGAACAAATTCTTTCCTGTGAGGGTGGTGAGATGCTGGAACAGGTTGCCTAAGGCAGTTGTGGCTGCCCCATGCCTGGCAGTGTTGAAGGCCAGGTTGGCTGGGGCTCTGAGCAAACTGATCTAGTGAAGGTGTCCCTGAATCTGCAGGGGGTTTGGAATCAGATGATCTTTAAGGTCCCTTCCAACCCTGGCCATTCTATGATTGATTCTATGATGCAGGTAGATATTATGAAAAGCTTGCCTGCTATCCTTGCTATATGATAGTAGAGCATGGGAGCAAACCACTTAGATGATTTGAACTGTATCATTGGATAATTAAAAAAATTGTTAGACTACCATTTGTCACAAATGTGCTAGATATGATCTGCCTCAGAGCAAAAGTACTGACTAAAGTCACTTCCAGATGTACTCTGATGTTATATGACAAAGACTAATGGCTCTTTTGCTGATGGCCAAATCATAACTGAGGACTAAAGCCAGGACTACTTCAGATCGGTTTGTTCAAGGTATGTGTACAGTACAAAGCAAATTCAAAGGAGAAATTATGGTAATACTGCAGGTGTTGCTTTTTATCATCAACATCTGCTACCGCTCAACATCAGTCGAGGAGCACCGCTGTGCCAAAACCAGGTCTGGAGGAGTTTATGTGACAAACAGGCAAGTTTCAGAAAAGACATAAATCTGAGGAGTTCTAGCTTCTGATAACAATTGCATCCCACTAGAGTTAATCAAGTCCTTGCCTGCCGTAGTACCAGAACTACTGAGGAAGAGACTGTCCTTAGGATTTAAGGTCTATGTCAATGGACTTTGATGCTTGAGATAATGAGGTTTTTGAATCAAATGAGCATTTCATGGCTGCTATGACATGACCAGTCAGTATGCAATTAGATGCTCAACCCTCTAACATTGGCTACAGCCTGAACCTGTGTGGGTAAGGAAGAAGGACTGATGAATAGGATAGCACAACCATGTCATAAACTACTGACAGCCTTCTGCACTTTGAATCCTTTATGTGCAGTACCTTGGAAAGAATTAATGCTGAGCAGGTCCACTGTGCTGCAGGAACAGAATCAGACCCACTTGCTGTGCTCACATGTGTTTTGAGGCTGCAGTCAGAGGTACAAAACAAACAGATACTAACAAAAAGAAAACAGTTGAGGATGTTGTTTTTCTTTTCCTTTGGATAGCGCTTGTAGCCTTGCTTGTCAACTCTATACTAATGCTCTGCTAACAGAGCCTTTCCTCTGGAGGATCATGTCATGAAGGATGTAAGCTTTCCTGGTTCCAGACTCAGAATGCAGCAATAAAAATGAACAGGAAAGCTTAATTCCAATAAAAATTCCTCTTGACAATCAGTAAGAAACTTCAGGCAGCTGGTCGAGGGGCTGTGGGGATTTTTAAGCCAGGACTGACTGCTCAGCAAACCTGAACATCTGCTTTTACTTTCTGCTTTGAAGTCTTCCTAGTGAAATGAAAAAGTCTTACAGCTCCACTTAATAAACCCTGGGGTGTCAGAGAACCAATCTCCTCATATGTGCAAAACTAAGCAGTGCAGAAAATCAGCTGACTGCAGTGACAAAAAGAGAGGGATGAAACTATAAATGCCGACCTGTTTGCACACTCCTGTTTGCTGCCGCAACATGAAGTTCTGCATGCTCATGGGGACAAAGACACCAATCATGTTTTAGGATATATCATGAATATCCTAGTTGCAATCAGCTTTAGAGTAGCTGGAGGTGTGGATTTAAGGCTTTTGATGTCTACCCACCAACTGCAGGAGTTCAAGAATAGACCAACTCAGTCTTTTCAGTTAAATCCACTGCCTGTGGATTTGCCTGAATCATCTTCTGAAAATGTGGAGTGCTACAGATGAGGCAATGATCCCTGAGTACTCTTCACCACAAGACATGTATGCAAAAGCTCACAAAGATTTGTACATGTATCCATCCACTTAACTGCACAGAGAATTTTGGAAAGTGAGAAGAAATGCAGTGTGTTTTATCCTGCACTTCCTCATGGAAAGGGTGGTCAGACACTGGAATGGACTGGCCAGGGAGGTGTTGTCAGGTGGGTGTTCTGCTCTTCTCCCAGACAACTAGTGACAGGATGAGAGGGCAGGACGTGAAGCTGTGCCAGGGGAGGGTTAGCCTGGATATTAGGAAGCTTTTCCTCATGGAAAAGGGTGATCAGACACTGGAATGGACTGCCCAGGGCAGTGGTGGAGTCCCCATCCTTGGAGGTGTTTAAGGACCAACGGCACTTGGTGCCATGGTCTAGTTGATGTTAGGTCATGGACTGGGCTTGATGATCTCAGAGGTCTTTTCCAGCCTCAAGAACACTGATTCTGTACCTTCCATTAGTCAGCACATAGATTAAGGCCTCCTGCTCTTATATAGTTAATGCTTATTGCCCTAGTATGAAAATATCTCAGCTTTCAAAGGCATTTAATTTCTTTGAATTAGATATAATTAAAGCAGTAGGTTGGAAAACAAAGGAAAATGGTGGCTGGGGGCTAGAAGTAAATCTTTTCTGTCATCAGTTGATGTTTGAGATTGAAGGACCACACAAACAGCTTGGTGTTGGATGTCTAATGACCAAGTTGTGAGAGTTGATTTGAAAAGACAGAAATCAGATGTCAACCCCCTGTCTCTGTGCTGCATTGCATGAAGGAAAATACTTGGGGGATGACACAAGAGAGGGACAAGCAGTGATCTGCTCTTCTCCCCAACACCTGCGACCACAGCCAGCGCTGGCTGGCGCTCTGAGCATGAGGGACCTGCAAAAGTAGACAGCAGGCACCACACTACTTTCACCTTCACACCTAGCAATGTATTTAAAAACGTGGTGACAGACAGGCCCAGGAGACTGGCTTGAAATTGCTTCTGTAGCTTCCTTTGTAGCTTCTCCATATGAAAGTTGGAGTGGGGGTGAGGAATACAGACAACCAGTTCCACGTTTAAAGCAACTATGTAGATGCACAAAGATTAGATCAGCAGGATGCAGCTTCAGAAATAATTCTAAAAGTCCTTAACCACTTTCAGATAGTCTGAAAGCTTTCACAGATAGGATAAAACACAGATTCTAGACTACTGCTCTCACTTAAGCACGGTGGAGTATCATCTTCCAACATATACTCATAGTCCACTTAGCTTTCAGATGCTTACCATCTTATTTAGGGCAGGATTCTTTGATAAACCAAGGCCAGTTCGTCAGTGTGGATTGTGCTTAACACATGGCTACAGTGGTCAGCAAGGCTTCCAACAGGAAAAACGTGGCATGGCAAAACACTTAGGGTTATTCATTAAAGGATGACAGGAGTACGTGGCTCCACAGAAAACTGAATTCATAGAATCACAGAATGTTAGGGACTGGAAGGGACCTCAAAAGATCATCCAGTCTAATTCCCCTGCCCGTGAAGGATCACCTAGATCAAGTCACACAGGAACATATCCAGGCAGGTTTTAAAAGTCTCCAGAGGAGAATCCACAACTTCCCTGAGCAGTCTGTTCCAGTGCTCTGTCACCCTCACTGTGAAGAAGTTCCTTCTCATATTTATGTGGAACCTCCTATGTTCCAAGCTTACAGCTGTTGCCCCTTGTCCTTATCTTTGGATGCCACTCAAAAGAGCCAGGCTCCATCCTCATGTTACCTGCCCTTTCTATGCTTATGAACATTAATGAGGTCATTCCAAGCTAAAATTCTGTGATTCTGTGAAATATATGCTGGAGACAGCTCAGAAATAGTCTCCAACACTGCATGCTTATGGGAATCTTGAATGGCACAAGGGTGCCTGAAAAATCACAGGTCATACCCATACCAGTAGCACTATTTGCTGCCTAATGTAGCTTTCTCATAAGTTACTGTATTGATATACAAACGAAATGAAAGGATTCCTCATACCTTCAGTGCAAAAACAAACTTTACATTACCTCCCTCATTATGTCCTTTGGTAGCATGAAGGGATGCAGCCATAGAAATTTATTAAAAACTATGCTAACAATTAAGCTCTGTATTAACAAGTGTTTCATTTGTCATGAAAAGCCAATACTGGAGCCACATACGAGGGTCAATCGCTATGAAGAATTAATGTTATGAAATTAATCCTATGAAAACTGATTCCTACCTGGTGGGATTAATTATGTGGAGACATCCAATGATACTCACCAGCACAATCAAATCCACTTCCTCGGTAGCCCTGTTTACATTTGCATTTGAAGGACCCTTGGGTGTTGAGGCACTCTGCATGTTGGTTACACCTGTGTGTATTTGTCACACATTCGTTTATGTCTAAGGAAAGAAAAATATGCTTCAGTGAAAACTGCCTTGAAATCTAGGCTTCATGACTGTCTATTTGTGCTGGCCATCTGTTTCCAGATAGTCCAGAGACCATCTGAGGTAGAAGTACTCATACAAGGACACAATGCTTAATATATGCTCCAGCAGTCCAACTACTGGCATGTGCATCCACAGAAAATGTAGAGCATCCCAGCACAGGCAAAGTGAACAGTTATTTTCTGACTCAGAACAGGGTTCAAACTGTAGGTTCTGTGGATTCTTTTGTCCCAATACCAAATAAATATAAAGAAACCCCATAAATCCTTCTTTGTAGGCATGGACAGGAAAGATGGATGGTGTAGGAACAATAAGGAGTGAAGGATTAAAATTGATAAGCTAAATCTTACCTACACAGTCATAATGGCCATTGACATATTTCAGTTCATAACCAAGTTGGCACTTGCAGTAGTAGCTTCCAAATGTGTTAACACATCTGCGGTTGTATGGGCAGACAGCTTTGCCACTAGAGCATTCATCAATGTCTAGAGCAGGAGAGGAGGTGCTGGTCAGATCCATGAGAAGGTAAAATGGGAAAGCAACAACTAGTTGCCCCTTGTCCTATCATTGGATGCCACTGAGCAGAGCCTGGCTCCATCCTCCTGACACCTGCCCTTTCCATATTTATCAACATTAATGGGATCACCCCTCAGTCTCCTTTTTTCCAAGCTAAGGAGACCCAGCTCCCTCAGCCTTTCCTCTGTTAAACTCCCTTCATCAGGGAGCTGTTACACTCCCTTAACCATCTTCGTGGCTCTGTGCTGGACCCTCTCCAGCAGTTCTGGATCTTTCTTGAACTGAGACACCCAGAATGACTGGGTTGCGATACAGAAGCACTGCCTTGTCAGATGACAGCGTAAAATGGTACCACAGAACAGTACTAAGTATTAGAAGTAAAGCTTTCTTCAGCACAGAACACCGCTAGGTAAAGTGATATCTAGGGTTCTGGAAAAAAACTCAGGAGATGTTACTGTGGATCATCAAAATAAAAGAACATCCCATCCAAATGGAAAGCCCAAATTCTATGGCTCATTATAGGACAGATTCCTGTCGGCAAAGCATTGTATTTCATGGCCTCTTAGCCACAGGGAGAAAACAAATCTGTTAATGACTCCAAGTCATGTCAAAATTTGGAGTCCCCATTACATACTGGAGATGAGACGTGGCCAATAATACAAGTGACAGGGGCTAACTGCTTCTTCAACTTTCCCTAGAATCTTCATGCTTTGGAATCCTTTAGAAAAGAAACTGAGAGTGAGCTCTAACCATACCAATGCATGTCTTTCCATTTGGTCCCAACTGAAGGCCACCTGATGGACAAAGACACTGCAACTCCCCTTTGACTTCTTCACATCCATACTGGCAATTCACCATGGCACATGTCCTAGAACCTGAAAACAGTATTTAAAATTGCAGCAAAAGCAAAACTCTGGGCTGAGATCACACACTGAAGATCAATTTAGTTTTGAATGAACATAGAAAATGAATGAGAACAACAAAAATCCATGTATTGTAAGCTGTTTATACATTAAAACATGAACAATTCAGGAGTCCTTGAGATAGATCTTGTCCTCCCTGCTGTTCTTTCCTTATCGTCCCTTATTTCTCCTTTTGTCTCTAATCCCAGTTCCATTGAGTTCTTACTACTACTACCTGTTAGGGGTACTGACAGAGGTACTTTCCGAGGGCTGGAGCACCTCCCCTATGAGGACAGGCTGATCAAGTTGAGGTTGTTCAGTCTAGAGAAGAGGAGGCTCCCAGGTGACCTTAGAGCAGCTTTCTAATATCTGAAGGGGGCTACAAGCAAGCTGGGGGAGGGCTTTTGACATGGGTGTGTAGCAATGGGACAAAGGGAAAGGGTTCCACACTTGAAGACGAGGTGGCCATGAGGAACAAATTCTTTCCTGTGAGGGTGGTGAGATGCTGGAACAGGTTGGCCAAGGCTGTTGTGGCTGCCCTATCCCTGGCAGTATTGAAGGCCAGTTTGGCTGGGGCACTGAGTGACTTGATCTAGTAAAGGTGTCTCTGCCTCTGCAGGGGAGTTAGAACAAGGTGATCTTGAAGGTCCCTTCCAACCCTGGCCACTCTATGATTCTGACCTGTGATTTGAACACAAAACACAAGGCGTGTCAGCTCTGAGTGCTATTAAATTAACCTGTTTAATCAGTGATAAAATTATTTCTCTTAGGCTGATTAGTCTAAAATCTGTGGCTAAGTTATTAATATTGAGCTATAGCCTGGATCTAGTTTCCTGACTTGGTTCAGACATGTGGCAGCAGCAAGTGCTTGTGCTCAGTGGAGCAGAATTGCAGGATGGATGGGATCAAACTGATGCCGGGCTTAAAGGGTAGTTTATTTTGGCTGTAGTTCCAGCTTCTCCCAACTTCAGCTGTCTGTTACACAGTGGCCTTACTGAAAACTGCTTGGTACATGATGTCAGCAGATATACAAATTACCTTGGATTAAATGGAAGCAATATTGGTCTATTTCTCAGGCATCTCAGGGCACCGCAGCTGTTGTCTGCTGGTGGTACACACATGTGTGAAGAGGCACAAACATGAGCTGTGATGCATGGAAGATAAACCCTTGAAAAGGTCTGGTCCCAGGAACCTTTCATGGCAATTTCAGTCCCCTACCACAGGAAAGAGTAGCAGTTCTGGATTTCCTAACTGCCCCAAAGCTGCTGACCTGCACTCCTGCCAGTGTTTTCCAAGGCTGGGTATTTTGTCAATTATCCCCAGACTGATAGCAAACTGCCTGCTGAATGGAAGTCTCCAGGGTTAGAAGATCAAGGCCTTTCAAGTTTATGGTTTTTATGGTTTTCTATCATCTGCATCCCATGCAAATGATGGACAAACACCCCACACAACCAAGTCCATTGGTTTAGGACAGATCTCTCAA
Source organism: Rhinopomastus cyanomelas (assembly GCA_013400115.1). Classification (NCBI taxonomy): domain Eukaryota; kingdom Metazoa; phylum Chordata; class Aves; order Bucerotiformes; family Rhinopomastidae; genus Rhinopomastus; species Rhinopomastus cyanomelas. Next base: position 266,273 of record VXBP01005690.1, on the reverse strand, counting down.
GCAGATTGTTCTACTGCTGAGACCAACTAGCTTTCTTGTCCAACTGATGTGTCTGCTCCAGTCCAGTGGACTCCATAAAGGACTGTCACCATGTTACCTAAGGTTTTGTGAAATTCAAAGTCAAAACACAGGTATGAAACGGGTCGGGTGAAGAAAAGAAGCACCTTCTACAAACAAAGCACTGTTACTAAAGAACAAGAAGCTTCTTCAGGCCTGAAAAATCAGGTTGACCAAGGAAGCAGAAGGCTCTTTTTCTTCACATGCTGGCTTAAACACAAAAGAAAATAGGTAGAAACAGTTTAGATCAGCCTTAGCTCAATGAGCAAATGTTTGCAAGAAGCTGGTGGCAACTGGAGAAGGATATCAACATACGGATAAAATACATCAGTCAGGGAGCACAGAAAGGTAAAGCAAGAACTAACAATGTGAAATCCAGCACAGTAAAATGTAGCCTGTATCAGAGCTTCGCTTTCATAGGTTGACTCATCCTTATTCAATGGATGAAGTAGCAGGACTGTGCACCAAGGTTATTCTAGCTGTCCTTCATCTAGAGTCATGCTGTCAGATTTTTATTTTCAGCAAGACAGAAGTCCCTCTGAACACCAAAAGGTAAGTATGATCCAGTTTACTTTACCAAGGTACTGCCAATAGAAAGCCTCTTTCAGCTGCTGACAGCACCCAAGTGTTGAGGCAAAGACTCTATCCCAAATAAGATAAATCCATTCACCACAAGAAGAAAATCTGCTGGAATAAAGTGTGCTTAGATGACTTGGGTGTGCCTGTGCTAGCAGCTCCATTACTTACTTGCACACATGCCATCTGGCATAAGCATGTACCCGCTGCGACAGTAGCACTTGTAGCTGCCGTGCGTGTTCATACATCTGTGTTCACAGGGACGTGGTTTCAGTCCACACTCGTTCAGGTCTGCAGAAGTCAATGGAATGAAGTGAGTTGTGGGTTTGTAGACGCTCATTCGTTCATACTGGTGGATAATATTGCCTAGTGCCTTGAACTCCCTACAGTAACACTGCCTGGATTGAAAACAAGTGGGCCCTTTGCAAGCTGAGGATTCAGCAGACCGTGTGGCTGAAAGAGTTCCAGCAAAACTAAAATACACAGACTTCTGAAAAACTCATGCAAAGTCTGGCCACAACTGGCAGCTTGTTAGGAAGAGATGAAGGGTTCTGAAGAGAATTGCTGTGGCCTCTTCTCTGGATTTCTGATTCTAGCTGGAGATTTCAACTTTCCAGTTGAACTGGAGGGCAAAAGCATGAGATTAAGAACAGTAAATCAGCCTGAGATAAAGTTAAACAAAGGTTTATTTTTTTCCTGAGCTACACACTGGCACCAAGGATATCAGCAGCAGAAATGAAATACAACATATCATAAGAATTACGTGGCTTTAAGAATAAAATGACAAATCTAAAACTTCTCTACATCCTGAGGAAAAAATGTATCCTAAATACTTCTAAAAATCCAAGATTTAAAAGGCTTTATGGAAGCTAAATTAATGTCAAATTCCTTATAGAGATCCTTCACAGGGAGAAAATTAGGATCCTACAAATCCATACAAATTGTATGGGATAGGCAGAGCAGTGCTGACTCCTAAGACAAGGGGACAATGTGTGTGCTTGTGACTTCTGTAAACTGACAGCTCTACCACTTCATTTTGAAAACTGATTAGTGCACAGACAAAACTCATTAGCAGAACACACCGGCACCCACATCCCATCCAGCACATAGTTAACAGCACACATGATCAATAATAGCATTTCAATAAGGATGCAATTCTCCAAGCACACACTGAGCTTATGTAGCTTCACTTCCAGTGGGGGAAGCATCTGTTCTCATGTCCATGTGTTTTGCAGATTACAGAAAAAGCTCTAGATCATTTAAAGCATGAATTCTGTTGGAGTTTGTTACAGCTCAGTCCAGGGAAATAAAAAGGGTTGCTTTCTGTTACTTAAATGTAAGCTGTTTGAAAAAGGACAACCTACCAGCTTGCAAATCATACTGGATTTTTGTGCTGCTGTGGCTCCACTGAATAACTAAGACTCTCTTAAAAAAGCAACTAAAAAACAAACTAAGGAACAAAAGTTCTTCCACTTCGAACATACAGTTTAAGACTGCTTAGCTGCACAAAGCACAGAAACACAGAGATAGCACACACAGCTCTAAAAGAGAGCCTAGGGAGATAAAGCCAACTTAGATCAAACTTGGTGGCAGACTAATACAGTTCCCTTATCTATGTTATTTTAGTTAGGTCATGTTGAGTTTGCTCAGCCAGGAATTCTGCTGCAAGGATAGACCAGTAAAAAAGAAGTGGCTTTGAGCACTCTTGGCTGCTATAACATGAATACTGGTATTGGTGTACTACTGACACAGCTCTAGGACATTTCTGGCCTGTACCAGCCCTCAGGTAACTAAAAATCCTGGCCACGCTTCAGAAGGAAGAATAGCCCCAGGAGCTAACAGGAAGTTTTCACACGTGGGTCTGTGCAGTGCTTCCACCCAGCCTGACAGAATCTGCTATGGAGGGCACATCAAACACAGCTGGAGTTACTGCACAGAAAACACCTGAAACCTGGGGGCTTCTCACTTGCCTTTTGGTAACATTTAAGCTAACTATTTTTGAGGTTAACCTCTGTGTTTGAAGTTGCTTTGGAGTTGTAAGTAGCTGAAGTTGTGATAATTACATATCGATTAGCCTCAACCATGGCTGCTATTTCCCTTTCCTCCCTAGTGGTACTGAGGAACTGACTTCTTTCCTAATGTGTTAGCTGAAATATTTCCATGTGTACTTGCAAGCTTATGGAGGCAAAGTGGTGGTGCACCCAGTGTTTCTGAGCATGCAGTTCTAAACACTCCCAGTTCTGACCCTCAGAAATACCAGTCAGCATGTGCAAACAGACAGCGTGGGCCCAGGCAACTGGAGAAATTACATATCTAACATAGAACTGCATGTCTTTCTGGTGAGGCTAGTTAGAAATTAAGATGGGTTGTTAGTTAAGAAAATACCGTGGGTTCTGCATTTTATTTCCATCTTTTCTCTCCATGCTTTAACCTTCTGACTATGATTATGAAGGCTCACCCATGTCATCAGCCTACAGGAGTCAAATGACACAGGTTAAAACTTCTGTGTGTTGAAGGAGGCAGAGGTCTTGCCTAGGATGCTGGAAATGCAAGAGCCTTAAATTCTAAACTCTTGTATGTAAACAAGAAGATAACCTGGTTTCCTGTTTTGGAAGATGATACAACCCATATTACAAGACAAGGAGATGGTACATCAAGAGCCAGCTTCCCAGAGTAATATCGCTATGTGCACAAACCTTGATTACAGGTTTTCCCTATAAATCCAGGGAAACATTTGCATTTGTTTGGACCCATGCACTCTCCATACTTGCAGCCATGTCCACAGATAGCTGGCCAGGTCAGGCAGAAGAGGGAAAGAGAAAGAAAAAGTTAGAAGTACTCTGAGAACTGCTAAGTTGCTTAAAAACTTGTTGCACAAATTCAACATCCCCCATACTTCTCCATTTAGCTCGAAAATGGTAGCTACTAATCAGCAACTTTATTTCTGCTTGAGAAAAGGGACACTAGCACAGATTTCATGAGTGTGCTTTTCTGGAAAAGAAAGGGATTCCATTTGGTTCTCTCCCCTCTGACTTTCTGCTATGCTTATGATTCCCCTTGGTTTTACATGCTTGCCTTCTTCCTAGTGAGAAGTAGCTAGTCAGCAGTTTAACTTGCTACACATAGTATATCACAGAATCATTGAGGGTGACTTTTAAAGGTGCATTCCAACGTGGATGGTTCTATGATTCTGTTCTATGAATGATGAACACTCTGGATTAGCACAACCAGTGCAGAGCTGTGGGGAGGAATAGGCAGAACATGTTACTGTTACCTTCACAGTGGCCTTTGTTGTTCTTTTTCCAGCCGTAGCAGCAATCCAACCTAGGACCGTAGCGACACACCCCGGGCTGGCTCACAGGCCCCAGCTGCCCACGAACTCTTGAGCTGCATAAGGAAGGACAAACATTAGCTCCAGCAGGCAAACACACTACAATCCATTGCACCACATAGTCTTTTTCATGCTTCCCTTGTGTTTTATCTGCTGTCAGGCATTTTTGTGTCTTCAAACTTAGGGCAGTGATCCAGGACAGGAATGCAAAGTTGCATTTGGTTGGAGACACAGAGATAGGAAAGTTTCACCTGCAGTAAGGTAACTGCAATAGAAATCCTTTGCAATGAGAAGCATTGCAATGGCAGAAAATACCCGCAGGTCTCCTGCTAGAATGAGTCATTTTTGATGTCACTGAAGTCAAGAGGGCTGCCCCAGCTTCCATCACATGAAGAACCTGGATCAAATACACTGCACTGTGATAGCCTGACACGTGCTGTTACATACCTGATGCTGCTATGGCTTTGGATAAAGTTAATTTAATCTGCCAAAAAGCCCAGGGGGCAGAACAACAACTGCAAGAGTCAGAAAAACCTGCAAAGTGTTGGACAACCTGATGGAAATCCACATCTTGGTATGTCTTCTAGACCTACTCTATGCTGCAAGAGGTGCTGTAATTGCAATTTTCTTCTGCTGCTTGCTGTTCCTTAGGTTCTCCATTACCACATGCCTGCCCCTTGAAGAAATTACCTTCTTTACCTCAAATTCTGTCCTCAATGCTTTTTCCTGGCTGTAATTTAAAATGTACTTCCTTCAGAGAGACCAGTGTAATGTTCCAGACACAGAAAATACCTCATTTGTGAGAGCTCCAAAAAGTTTTGCTGCTGATGTATCAGGTCATATCATGCACAGTTCTAACCTCCATGGTGAAGAAACAAGAACTTTATATAGTATTTATGGTGGTAGGAGGTATGAAGAATAACTTGTTTTACGCAGGTGAGAAGAACTTGGCTTCATTTGAACAAGCCAAAAGCTGAGAGAGGATCTGATTCCTTCCTACTATGCATGAGGCAGCTTCAAAAAGAAGAGCAGAGCACCAACAGCCAAGAAAGCAGTGAGAGTCTTGAAAAGCACTGAAGAACCAGGAGAACAAATCCCTACCTAATTTTACAATATATAGCCTATTTCATGAACTGAGAAACACTGAATGTGGCCTGTAAAGCCAGAAACAAAGTCGAGAATGAAGTTACAGCCCATTCACTCAGCTGCTGCTGAAAAGAACCCCAAATTCCTCTCTGGAAATAAATGAAACTGGATCAATTCAGAGAAAAGGATTCAGGTGCTGGCCAGGACCAAGTAAATCCATAACTAAAGAGAAAATAAATTTTGGAGTGTGGTGTGAGGACAGACCTTAAACTACTACACTGTACCTTTGACATCTTGCAGCTATGTACTAAATCAGACATTACAAAACTCTTGTGTTTACAATAAAACGTATTGAAAAATTTCACCCACTCCACTGATGAAGTGCCCAGGGAGACCCTTCAGCAGAACAAAGTTGATTAGCAGGGTAGGACTGAACACAGAATCACAGAACATTAGGGATTGGAAGGGACCTCGAAAGATCATCTAGTCCAATCCCTCTGTCACAGCAGGATCACCTAGACCAAGTCACAGAGGAACACATCCAGGCGGGTTTTAAATGTCTCCAGAGAAGGAGACTCAACAAATCCCCTGGGGCAGCCCGTTCCAGTGCTCTGTCACCCTCACTGGGAAGAAGTTCCTTCTCATATTTATGTGGAACCTCCTACGTTCCAGCTTACACCCATTGCCCCTCATCCTATCACTAGATGACATTGAGAAGAGCCTGGCTTCATCCTCCTGACACTCACTCACTCTTCACATATTTATAAACATCGGTGAGGTCACCCCTCAGTCTCCTCCAAGCTAAAGAGACCCAGCTCCCTCAGCCCTTCCTCATAAGGGAGATGGTTCCACTCCCTTTATCATCTTTGTGGCTCTGCACTGGACGCTCTCCAGCAGCTTTGTCCTTCTGGAACTGAGGGGCCCAGAACTGGGCCTAATACTCCACATGTGGTCTCATCACTGTAAAGCAGAAGGGGAGAAGAACCTCTCTCCATCTGCTAACCACCCCCTTTCTGATCCAACCAAGGATACTGTTGGCCCTCTTGGCCACAACAGCACATTGCTGGCTCATGGTAATCCTGCTGTCCACCAGGACCCCCAGGTCCCCTTCCCTTACACTGCTCTCCAACAGGTCCATTCCCAACCTGTACTAGTACCTGGGGTTGTTTTTGCCCAGATGCAAGACTCTACACTTGCCTTTGTTAAATTTAATCAAATTTCTCCATGCTCAGTTCTCCAGCTTGTCCAGGTCCTCGTGAACAGCAGCACAGTCTGCTGGGGTGCTGACAGTGCACTCTGCTCCCTCATCCAAGTCATTAATGATTAGATTGACTAGTACTGGTCCCAGTACTGATCCTTGGAGGAATCCACTAGACACAGGCCTCCAACTAGACTCTGTCCCATTGAACACCACTCTCTGGATTGTATCCTGCAGCCAGTTCACGATCCACCTCACTTCCCTATTGTCCAGACCACACGACTTAATTACACAAACAACTGGAAGGGAAAGTATTACAAGTACAAAAATGGGTGAAAGAGGAGGAATAAAGGACACTTGAGTACTGAGCACTGGGACTTGCTTGTTCAAAAGGTTCTCCTCTGTCTTTGTTGTTCCATTCTATAAAAATAAGAAAATGGTTTCATATTGCATCAGTTTCTCAAAATTGTTTTACAACCTAGGTCACCCTGCTAAAAATGTCTGAACACCAATGGGTAGTCAAACATTTCAAATATAATAACTGGGCTGACAGCTGTGTAGACTGTAATCCTCAGCAGCAGCCATTTAACTCGTAACAGCTAAAATAAAAAGTGATAAAAATCCCAACAGTCAAAGAAGTTGCTTGCCATGTTCTCCTGAGCAGTGACCACAAGCAGTATAAGCCCTCTCTGAACCAAGTTATGGGACAGTAGCTGCTGCAGAGATTGAGCAAGCAAATCTTTAAAAGCCTGATCTGACCAGGCAGGTAGATAACAGTCAGGTATGGTTTGGGTGAGTTGGTTGTTTTCAGGTACTTTTAGCATCCTCTGTTCCACGGAAGTTTTCTCTGGAAAGGTACACTTCTGAGATTTGTGAGTTCTTACTTTTTCTTTCTCCCTTCAAGACACAGCTGCTGAATAGGTTTAGTGCACTACTTCCATCAGATCTCTACAGGACTGCCTTGTGCACACAACAGCTGCCTGCTGCTGGAGGAGGGGGGGGGGGGGAAGTCTCAATTCTAGTATAAGCAGCTTCCAGTTAATTTCAAGGACAGGATATGTTTCCCTTCTTTACTTTTCTTCTAAAAAAGCATCTAAACATTGTTGCTAGCAGAAAAACAACCAGCACCAAACCCAAACCTAAACTTGTGATATACTGATATATCCAGAAGGACAAAAAGACAGGCTCTTACAGTGATTGGAAAGCAATTCCTAAAAGCTCTATTATGACTGTGGGTGATACAGAGACACATTTGAATGCTGACTGACTTCTGGAGAAAAAAAAAGTTCACCTATAGTCACATTAAATAAAACCAAAAAAGCTTTAGCTACTGTCTTTTAATAATGGTGTCCAGCAAGTTTCAGGTACTACAATTCTTCATTGTCAGTTCCTCTCAAAATACCAGGTAAAGTTTGATTTGGGCTTCCAGAATTTCCTTCTTTAAAGCTCCATGTGCCTAAACTCATTAAAAGACGTTCTCAGACAAAAGAAGTTAGAAGTCCTTGTATGAAAGCTACAGTCCTGTGACAAAATTATTTAAACTTAACCTAGTCTTTCAAAACTGATTTTGTTAACAGTTCCCATTCCTTTTTCTTAGCTGTTCAGAGCAGATAGGATTTATCGCTTTAAATTAAAATCCCTTCTCAAAGTATTCTGTTAAGACATTTGAAAATCTCTTCCTTACCCTTCCCCATAATTGAGAAAACATGTGGAAAAGACAATCTCAGTAGAAAAGATGCCACTGCCATCACAGAACATTAGGCATTGGAAGGGACCTCAAAAGATCATCTAGTCCAATCATCTCCAGAGAAGGAGACTCCACACCTCCTTGGGCAGCCTGTTCCAGTGGTCTGTCACCCCGACTGGGAAGAAGTTCCTTCTCATATTGATGTGGAACCTCGTGTGTTCCAGGTTGCACCCATCACTCAATATCAGCTTGGACACAACAGGCTGCAGAGCAATTTGTGTTAGGTAGGTTGTAGGCTTCCTACTGGTTTTCCAACTTACTGTGAAAAAGCATCATTTCTACTGCACACCTCACTGTGGGCCCCAGTTAACGCCAAAGCATACTTTCTTCTGCAAGGAGGTAATGCTTTTGTTCTGCAGTACCTTTCGAAGCATTTGAAATTCAAATACATGACAATATGAAATAGCTAACACAAGCACTGAAATGGAGTACTGCTTTGAGAGCAAATGTGCTGTCTATAACAGCAGGGCTGGAGCTGAAGAGAGTCTGCAGAGCCCCTGCATCTGCTGGGGCAGCACTCTGTCACTTGTTGATCATAAGTATTCCCACTCACAAGTTCAAAACTGATCAAACAAGCCACACATCTTCAAAGCTTCATCCCCAGCTGCTGTCAAGTCTTATATTAGTTCTTCCTTTGCTTACAGCATCTGTGGCCTTTCATGTCTCAGAGAACTGGGATGGGGAACACTGGAACAGCTTGGTCTGGTGTAAATGGCTTTATCCATCCTCTCTCCTAGTCTCATTCTGTCACTGCAGAGCATTAACCATCACCACAGGGTGATTTTAAAGCATGTGTTTACCATAGAATCAAAGAATGCCTTAGACTGAAAGGGACCTTCAAAGTCCACCTAGTCGAACCCCCTTGCAGTGAGCAGGGACAACTACGTTAGGTGATACAAAGTCATACGAGCAATCCAAAGCCTAGAGCAGCTCCCACCTTCCCAACCGCGATGTCGCACTTCTCAGCCGTCAGGTCCTCACAAGAGCAACCCAGTCACCACTTTCATGTCAAAGCTGTGGTGGCTCCGCAGGGAGCGGCCACCCGCAAAGCTTCGCCCCTTCAGCGACGCGGAGCTACGGTTCCCACCCGAGCCGAGCTGAGCCGGGATTGCCCCGGGGACCAGGAGACCTGCGGCCGCGGGGAGCGGAGGGTCTCGCTAACCCCCGGGGTCCAGCCCGCTGTCCCCCCACAAGGCAGGACCTGGCCCCTCCCCACAACCTCCTCGCTCACCTGCCCGCGGGGACCAAAGCAGGGGCCAAACCGGCGGCGAGGAGGGCGGCAAGCAGGGCTGACCCGGGTACCGGCACCATCGCCCGACCGCTCTGAAGCGGTCCCAGTGCCGGGGCGGTGCGGCGCTGGGTAGGGAGCGGCGAGCGGCGGGACGGCGCTTTATAACCGGGCGGGGCGGGGCCGGCTCCAGCTGCGCCCGCCAGTCGCTTCCCCACCGGCTGCCCGAGGCGGGCCGGGCCGGGCCGCGAAGCGACCCCCGGCGGGGCGCGAGGAAGCGGGAAGGGTCTTGGACTCACCGAATGTGACCTCTGAGGGTCATCTAGTCCAACCCGCCTACAACAACAGGGGCATCTCTAAGCAGAACAGATTGCTCAGGGCCCTGTCAAGCCTTGACCTTGAATGGCTGCAGGCCTGGGGCTTTCACCACCTCTCCAGGAAGCCTGTCCCAAGGGTCCACCACCTTCAGATTAAAGAACTTTTTCGTCATGTCCAGCCTAAATCTATAATTTTCCATCTTCAAACCATTACCCCTCATCCTACTGTTCCCTGCCCTTGTCAACAGTTCTTCCCCAGCCTTCTGACAGGCCCCTTTCAGGTACTGGAAGATTACTATAAGGTTCCCCCGGAGTCTTCTCTTCTGGCTGAACAACAAGGAGAACAACCCTAACTCCCTCAGCCTGTCTTCATAAGCGAGGTCTTCCTGCTCTCTGATCATTTTTGTGGCCCTCCTCTGTCGGAGCAAGATGACACCCAGGATAAAGCCCAGGAGATTCTGCCCTGTGGCTGCAGGCACGAAGCCACTGCCCATGTACCCCTGGGAAAACAGGTGTGGCTGCTGCTCTGAGATACTTTCCACTTTCCGCAGTCAAAGGTTCAGACTCCTAAGACAGCTTCCCCTGCGCTGTGTTTCTATTCAAGGACATGGAACTGCTGCAGAGAGTCCGGTGCAGAGCCACAAAGATGATGAAGGCAATGGAACATCTCCTTGATAAGGAAATGTTGAAGGAGCTTTTTAGCCTGAAAAAGACGAAACTGAGGGTTGACCTCATTAATGTTTATAAATATGGAAAGGGTGCTGTCAGGAGGATGGAGCCAGGCTCTGCTCAATGACATCCAATGATAGGACAAGGGGCAATGGGTCTAAGCTGGAACATAGGAAGTTTCATATCAATATAAGAAGGAACTTCTTCCCAGTGAGGCTGACAGGGCACTGGAACATCCAGGGAGGTTGTGGAGTCTTCTTTTCTGGACATATTTAAAACACGCCTGAACATGTTCCTGTATCACTTGATCTAGTGGATCCTGCTGTGGCCGGGAGATTGGACTTGATGATTCGAGGTCCCTTCCAATCCCTAATGTGCTGTGATTCTGTGAAAATAGTGAAATTCCTTTAGTCCGTTGGGATAACTATGTTCTGTAAAAAGACCATCTGCTACATATATGGCCATTGGAGAGAAAGCTTTGACCGTGGCCAGAGACTGATTTCCCCTGTAAAAATCTATTATTCCTGAAGATCTTAATGATTTCACATCACAGCGGCACTTGTTCCTGTGTTCTCAGCGGACAGGCTTGTTGCAATGCTGAATGACAAGGCTACACTTCTGTGAGCACGTGAGCTAAAGTTTCTTACTGTGTCTTTTTAGTGGGAGTAAGTGTTGGTTTAGGTTCGTTTCTAACCTTTCCTATCAAGGAAGTATCAATGATCTAATCTCAAATTAAGACTTGCAAAAGACTAATGAAATTGAAGCAGAAATACTGCAGCTATAATGCATTAAGCTTTAGATAGAGTGAAAATAGCTCAGTTAGAGTGGTAAGGCCTGAAATTTTGCTATAAGAGCAATCCTAACTTTGTCCCTTTTTTTAAGGTGACTGGAGTTTCCATTTGTACTGCCAAGTACTTTCAGATCAACTGTTGTTGTGCAGGAAAATAAACAGAGGAATAATAGTAAAACACTCATTTCTTGTTCCCATCAATCACTCTATCAGCTTTAACAGACCATTTCGGGACAAAGAAGTCATGAGTGGAACTTCTGAATTGGGTTACACTCATGATTGCAAAATGAATTGTGCTTAGATTTTGCTTTGGCTGGTTGAGTCACAGAAGTCATTCATTTAGTGTTGCTTCAGGGTATTTTGAGAAACAAAATGAAGTTGAAAGTTGAAATTCTTGCAGCTATTTAAGTGTGATCTGGGGCTTTAGGAAAACTATACAATATCCAGAGATTTATGAGATCTGGTAATATTGCTTCACTGACACTATGAGCACAAGGAAAAGTCAGTAGAGTAGTTTGGTAAAAGTGGAGCACTAATATTAACAAATCTCTTTAGCTGGAAGGTCAACTTTCTTTTCTAGCTTAGATTTTTCCTTTACTTTTTTTATCATAGAAGTGTTTAGGTTGGAAAAGACCTTCAAGAACATCAAGTCCAACCATTAACCTAGCTGTCCCATGGCTGCTGCTAAACCATTTCCTTAAGCTCCAGATCTCTCTTAGCCAGGACCAGGGTTTTATCTCCAACTTGCTTAATACCATAGCACAGTGTGCTCTTTGCATCCGTTTGGTATCTGATGACATTCCTCACATCACTGCCATGGTTAAACTCAATCCCCTACCCATGTGGCGATACTTGCTGTACATTTCTGGAGCAGAGGGTATTAATCCATTGGCAGTACCATCACAGATCCCAGATATCCCTAAGAAAGAATTAGTATCTAAAACCAAGTGCTGGCTTCTAAGAAGCTTTCCTTGTTTCTTGAGAAAATAATGGCAAGCACGAAAGCCTACTGTTTTGCAAATGCTTTGCATTTTATTATATTTAAATAATTTAAAATCACAGAGTCAAGATTTAACAGAGCCTGTTAAATCCGTAACTACTACACAGACAGTAGTTCATTTTTCTAAACATGTAAGTAAGAGGTTTTAAATATTAGATTTATATCCACAGTCTGGATTTCTCAGAGAGGTTAGAATGTTATTTGGCAGGATGAGTTTGATGACTTATTCACAGAATCACAGAACATTAGGGATTGGAAGGGACCTCAAAAGATCATCTAGTCCAATCCCCCTGCCACAATAGGATTCACAGGAACACGTCCAGGCGGGTTTTAAACTTCTCCAGGGAAGGAGACTCCACAACCTCCCTGGGCAGCTCCTTCCAGTGCTCTGTCACGCTCACCATGAAGAAGTTCCTTCTGATATTTATATGGAACCTCCTATATTCTAGCTTACACCCATAGCCCCTTGTCCTATCAATAGATGACACTGAGCAGAACATGGTTTCATCCTCCTGACACCCACCCTTCACATATTTATAGACATTAATGAGGTCAGCTCTCAGTCTCCTCTTCTCCAATCTAAAGAGACGCAGCTCCCTCAGCCTTTCTTCGTAAGGGAGATGGTTCCACTCCCTTTATCATCTTTGTGACTCTGCACTGGACTCTCTCCAGCAGCTCTGTGTCCTTCTGGAACTGAGGGGCCCTGAACTAGAGACAAGATTCCAGATGCAGTCTCACCAGTGTAGAGTGGGAGAAGAACCTCTCTCAATCTGCAAACCACTCCCCTTCTGATCTACCCCAGGATGCTCTTGGCCTTCTTCAGGAGAACATGAGAAATAACTTAGTGAAACCTGACAAATTTTATTTTGTCTACAAAGACAAAAATAGTTAAATAAAGGAAGATAGTGAAAAGTTTGTGTGGCTCGTGGATAAATTTATGTGTGGAAATATTTAGCTGAGGATAGTCTGATTCTCTGGCACGGATATTCATTACTGGTTCAGTTGTACCAGCTATGCTTTTGCAGTGCATCTGAAGGTTTCTGCTAAAATCCATAAAGTTAATTTTTCAAGCCCTGTGTGAACCAAAGCAGGCTGAACAGAGTGAGGCTGGAGATTTATTTTTAAAGTGCAATTCTAAAGAGCAGATGTAGACACACCCTTGGTGTCTGCGTTCTGGGCAGTGCTGGTGCTATAATAAATAAATACTTGCTTTTTGGAGAAAATACTGCCCAAGGAGCTCCTTCAAACTCTTGGGCGTTTTACCCGGCCATTTACCCTTGTCTGTGTGTGACTCCTTCCACAATCACTTTCCGCTTCTCCAGACCTTAATTTTCAATTCTTAAAAATATGACTATATATTTTTAATGAAAATAGTCCCCTTCCTGATCTCTGCACTGAAAAGAACTCTCATGCCACATAAATGTGTAGAAAGTGTTTTTCACTTCTAGATGTCGTCTAAGTGAGCGTGTTTGCCTGTTTTCACTCTGTCACAGAAAGTACACCGTGCCTTCCTCTGGATGACAAATGACTTGCTGCCTGGGTGGCTTCTTTTGTCAGCCAACATAATCTCAAGATGGCTTTTATCATAGTGATCAATGTGTTCTCAAGCAGAAAATGGCATTTCCAGTAGTGTATCCTACTTGGAATGAGACTGTGTGATCCTGCTGTGGCAGGAGAATTGGACTGGATGATCTTTTGAGGTCCCTTCCAATGCCTAATGCTCTGTGATTCTGTGATTTATGTTTCTGATAATTTTGTACATCTATAACCTCCTCTAGAGTGGGATGTTTCATACTTTATCTTCTGTTTTCTCCTGGCTTATCCAGTTTCTACACATTCAATTTGAAGTTACACACTGACACCACCACTTCACCTACTGACTCTCTGTTCTTCAAACTCATTGATAAACCTCTGGAATTAAATTCTAACATTAATCTTTAACTTTTGCTATCATATTCTTGTAGTTTGCTCCTCATCCTTTGCAGGTATAACTGGAGTCATCCCAAACATCAGGCCAGAACAAGAAGTGTCTGTCTGTGAAATGGCTTTGGTGCGTTGTTGTGATAGGTGCTCAATTCTTTATTAGTACTGGCTGTGGGCAGAACAGAATCCATTGATTAATATTTTGCATATTTTGATCTTTTGATTTGGCAAAATAAATTATCTTTTCTAAGTTTCTGGGCTACTAGGAACCTGGGCAGAATTGTCTCTCAGTCCTTGAGAATGCAGTGACTTTCTAGTACAACATACGTTTTAATTCTTCTTGCAGCTTCTTCTGATGCTTATAAAGGTGGCTATGAACCAACCAAACTGCCAAAGGTTAGGGTTGTGCTGGACACTGACAAATGACAGATGCTCTTTAATAATTCTCTCTTCCCAGAAAGGGAAGAGAAAGGGAATAAAGGAGAGAAATGTATGTGTTGGGAAAAAACCAAACCCTAAAACGGCTTTAATTAAACAGCAACAATAAATATATACAAATGGATATTGAACAAAACACTCTCTTCTCTCCACCATGGCATCTACATCACCATCACTGGTGATGATGGAGGACAAGCACCAGAGAGGTCCCAGACTGGACTCAGCAGCACATGGGAACTGGGTTCAGGAGGTAGATTTTGGAACTGGTAGATTCAGGAATGGACAGACTGGGATCAAAGGCAGAAGAACGGATTCCTCCTTTGACACTAGGCATTGAAGAAGAGACCTTAAACCATGTGATCACTCAGCTTTATACTAAATATGATATATATGGAATGAAATACCTTGTTGGTCAGTTGTGGTCCATCTGTTCTGTCTGCCTTTTCCACAGGTGGGACCTCCTGCTTTACGGCACCCCAATGTGGGTTTCAATAGGAGCAAGTATGTAAGAGGCTATATAATTATATAGCCTTTCTGCACCCCAACTCATGGTAGTAACTGTAAACATCAAAAGTCATCACTTGTAAAAGCAGACACTCTCTGCCCAAATATGCCATTAACTTCATAAAGTGCAGTGACTTAGAAGAGACTGAGCTGTAAAGTAAAATTACTGAACAGAATTTGTTCTGTTCTAACTCAACATAGGACACAAACATTTGTTCAGTATCAATAAATCATGAGATAGGAAAAGACAAAAAGCATGCAAACATTTTCTGATTAAAATTATACTGCAAAGAAAGAACCTCAGAGACCTTTTATTGCTTTAATATTCTGGCCACTGCCTAGCAGCTGGGCAGGAATCATTCGGACTCTGGACACTGAGAAGTCGAATTAGAGTTTTGGATATGTTCTTATTCTTTGTCTGGTCTTTCTGAATTTCTTCGACATTTATTTGTCTGGAGGGTGTCCTGTACCTCCTTTTCTCATAAATGTTGTGACTACTCCTGCCCTTATACTAATTTCAATAGAAGCCAGAAGCGATCAAAGAAAACCAGAAGACACGCAGATTTAGGTCAAGTGAAAAATATATCTAAATTGCAGTATTTTATAAAAATGAGTTTGTTTTGCAGTAATAACTGCCCACATAAACTTTCACTTGATGCAGTTTTGCATTTACAAGTGCGCATTCGCATCCATTACTTGTGTCAGCGCTTCTGAAAACTCTTCTTATTGGCTTTTGTCTCACTCTGAGCTCCAGGTAGATCTTTTGAGCTGTATTTCATGCAGAATTAGGGCTGTCCTCTTGAAGCAGATCTGCTGTCTTCCGCTAGAAGAAGGGCTAAAAATCTTCACAGACTTTTGGAGTTGGAAACTATTGATTTCTGTAGGTAGTACAGGCGTAATTCTCTACTCAGCCTTTTAGTACCATGTCACTTTGTCTTCCAGAGTGGCACTTCATCTTACTGCTGCGTTTGCATTGCGGAGTTGACACCCATCTCTTTGGCCTTAAGCACTCTGCCTTGGAACTTTTTCCTCCAGCATGTATTCTTCCCCTTTAAACTTTGCACTTGAGCCAGTTATTTCTTAAGCTTGTATGTGGATATATATTGTTATGGCTATTCATACAACAAACATCTGTTTAGCATCGATCTGTTGCTGATACACAGAGCATGCAGAGCTAAGTGTATGTCTTAGGTCCCTCGTGGGAAATTGTTTTGCCACAGTTTTTTTCTTCTCAGCTGTGTACATACTGTAAAGAAGTTTGTACTCTGAAGCCATTGCATTTGTGTCCAACTGCCTTTTGCTCTCATACATCCCTGCTTTTCTTTCCTTAGAGATGGCTTTTCAGAAACATCTGCTTTCTATTAGTCTCTGTGTGAAACAGAAAACACAGGGCTCATTAAGAGGTTTCCATGTTTAACCTTTGCATGGCAGCTCTCAGAGGATGAGGACCTCCCAGCTTTTTCTTGAAGACCTTTGTTACTTTCTCACTATCAAGCAGGCTTTTGGCAGTTCTTCCGTGATGCCTGGTTGCTTGCCTGGAAGCTCTACCTCCTGAAATACCCTATTCTCATAGCTTTCAGTCTTCAGGTCACACTGGGCGATGCGGTAACCACAGCATCTGGAAAATGACTGCTGTCAAAATAATAGCTGTTGTGCTGAAACTTACACAACATTTCAGAACTTCCTCATTCACACCACTAACAAGCAGTTTGTTCCTATGAAACAATGTTCAAGATGAGCCCAGCCAGCTGACGAAAGCTTGAGTGCAGTGTTTCAGCCTGATGGTAGGTGTTGCTTCATTTCATCTACAGTTACTTGTGGTCTAAGCCTCAGAAGATGGAAAAGCTCTGCTCTTTCCTATTGTCTAGGAAATCTTGTGGAATGCGTGTTTGAAGAAAAAATCCTTCATGGAAGGGGAAGTAAACAACATTATACTGATGAATATTAATTTCTAAACAGCTTTATTGTCTGCTATAAAGGCTTTAGGATGTGAAGGTGATCTGGCTGTGACACCTCTCAACCCATTGATCTCCAGGGTTGATCTGGCTGGCGAGGTGGGTGTCCCTTTCCTCCCTCACCATGTGTGTTCCTCCCCAAGCTGTATGCTTGGTTGTTGAGGTTGACCTTCCTTGATAGAGATATGTTATTATTGGTCAAGGTACTGCCCTGTTAGAACCTTCAAACAAGATCAAGGTCTGTTTGTGGGAGAACGTAGAGTAGTCAAGCTTCCAAGACTGCTGGAGGGTAGCAAGACACTGTAGACAGATCTAGACAGGTTGGGTCAATTGGCAGAGGCCAACAGGATGAGGTTCAGCAAGGCCAAGTGCAGAGAACTACATTTTGGCCACAATAACCCCCTGCAGCTACAGACTGGGGGATGAGTGTCTGAAGAGCTGCCTGGCAGAGAGAGACTTAACATCCAATCTCCCCTGGTGCATCATCAGGTTCTGCTCTCTAATCCAGTCACTGGTTGCCTGGGAGAAGAGCCCGACCCCCACCTGTCTAAATCATTATCCCATGATATCATTATCCCAGTCTAATGATGTTACTTCTATTTTTGTTGTCATGTTTCCAGCACTGTCCTGTTTCAGAATTCTTACTCTAGGAATAAAAAAGTTCTTTATTCAACTGGGTAGATGCTTCCTCTCTGGCCTCACTTCCATCTGCTTGCAATAAGCTGTAGGATTTTAATGCTATTGTGTTTTAGGAAACAGGGATCACCCTATAAAGTCTTGAAGAAAATAGTCACTGTAAATCAAAAGTGGGAGGCAATATTGGCTGATGGTAGGATCGAGTAGGCAGCTGTATACTTGCTGGATTTGCTGTGTAGTGCTGCATCCCACTTGTGTCTGCTCTGCTTAAACATGCAAGAGTGCTCAGTATTTCTGTGCCTGTTGTAGACTGGATTCTCTGCTTGTCTAGGTGGGACTTGTTCCAGTTTGAAATGTAAATGCTTCTCCATTGCACAGCATTTGCTATGGAGTCTTCTGTAATTCAGTGCAGATGGATTTATATGCCATCTGGCATGTAAGTTTTTTCCCCCGTTGCTTGTTTGCCCAAGCAGACAGGTGGGAGTTGGTTAAGTACACGTGCAGGCTGGTGGATGCCAGATACAGAAACAATCTGTGTGATGTACTCTGCAGAGCTCAGCAGGGCTAGTAACAAACCCAGACTCACAGCCCTCACACCAGCAGTTACAGCAATCGCTCCAGTGTGATGTTACTGGGTACCACGTGTTTTGTGTTTTGTCATTCCTATCCATGAGGAGTAACTTCAGGTGGCTTCTAAGAATAAGTAATGGCTAATCCTGCTCTGCTGAAGAAAAAAACAAACTATTTAAATTGGGTAGACTTTAAAGACTGCTCGATGGCTGTGCTTGCCTGTCATATTGCCCCACTTAATCACCATTTTCCTGAAAGTGAGTGCCATGTGGGACTGGACACTGGGATGTTCCTGTGCGACTTGGTCTAGGTGATCCTGCTGTGGCAGGGGGATTGGACTAGATGATCTTTCAAGGTCCTTTCCAATCCCTAAAGATTCTATGTACCTGGTGAATGACTACATACAAACATGCAGGTAAAGTACTAGTGCAGGATCAGTCTTACTGTAACAAGTGTTTTCTAACACCACCTCCTGCATGCTGATCGTGCAAAGTTTCTAAGCAGGTGAAGGACACTGAAGCTTTTGAGATAAAACTGAGGACTGATGACATTTCTTGACTTCAGCTTTTCCTCTGTCTTGTAGTATCAGTTCTTCTATAAGAAGGAACTTCTTCATGGTGAGGGTGACAGAGTACTGGAACGGGCTACCCGGGGAGGTTGTGAAGTCTCCTCTGAAGACGTTTAAGATGTGCCTGGATATGTTCCTGTGTGACTTGGTCTAGGTGATCCTGCTGTGGCAGGGGGATTGGACTGGATGATCTTTCGAAGTCCCTTCCAATCCCTAATATTCTGTGATTCGGTGATTCTCCCTGCCCTGTGGGTCAGACTAGCGTTTGCCAGAGCCCTTAATGGGTCTTGTGAGCATCAACTTTAAACAGAGGGGTTTGCTGCTTTCCTCAGCCACAAGGAAACTGTTTTTCATGGTAATTATGAATACATGAGCACATGTTTAATATTGCAAATGTCTGTGTCTGTAGTAAAATACTGGTCTCAAGGTACCATTTACCCCCTCTTTTGCCCCAGAACAGGAAGGAGTGTGTTCATATTATTATTGAGTCGAGGATACAGAAACTAGTGGGACTAGTTCAAATACCTTGAAGCTTTTGTGAAATGTTCATTTCTGGTGATTTTATATATTATGCTGCTCATTAAAGGTGTGTGTGCTGCTGTATTTTTGTGCTCATTTCACCAAAGTGAGGGTTAATTTGTAGTAAACCTCTAAAGGTAAATGAAATGCTATAGTTGGAATGTATTAATTCCACACAAGTCTGGCACGTGAGTAGGAAACTTTGACAGCTAGTAAAGGGTGTTCCAATTCTAGTCCACTCATTAACAGCCACCAGGAGACTGGAAAACAGAAGAGGATCAGATCCTAGTCTGGGATGTATTACAGTTTGTCTTCTCAGTGGGAACTAAGCATGTGCATCTGAGGCTGGAACTTGGCTGTATGACCTTGCTGTATGACCAGCCTCATGAGACAAACATATAAACTATATTGTGCTTGTTGTGAGACTACACTTCTTGGAAAAAACCCAAACCAAAACAAGTTCTCAGCTGCGCAGTCATCTGTTCTCCAACTTAGTGATAACAGAGGTGAGGCAGTTCTTTGTCTATTCCTTTTCTGTCTCTGTAGTGGTTAGAGTTCTTCTGCACTTTTCTGAAACTTAAAACTGGCTGGATGTGGTTTTTTGGAGCTGATTGAGGCTTTTGAGGCAGTTCTTCTTTTCAGTAATTTGTGTCCTGTTTGAGCAGGAGGGTTGGACCTGATGGCCTTTGAAGGCCCCTTCCAACCCCAGTTTATTAACTGTGTGAACTGCGTATGGATACCAATGACTGTGACATTACTGCTAGCATCCACAGAAGAATTGCCAGCACAGAGGAAAAGCAAAATGTAAGAATCAGCCCGACAATTTCACAGGTGACTAGAAAGCTCATTGCTAGTTTAGCTAGACAAATGCCACCTAATTCAGTTTTCCCGCTGCAAACTGTGAATGCTCTTTCCTTTGCACTGCTGCCTAGCCAAGTAGGATTCCCAGGAGGGATGAGAATGGACTATGAAATGTTTTGCCTGCGGGAATACGTAGCGTGTGCTTCAGCCCTGTGTGCATGTATGCATGCGCATCTCTTGCTGATGTCAGGGTAGTAGTTGTCAGTTACAGACACGTTCATATCTTGTATCACTATTCACATAGTCTTGAAATTTAAAGTCTGAAGAGAATGCCTTTTGGAACAGCAGACATCCTTCCAGCTCCAGGTGCAGAGGAGTGTATCCAGGAATGCTCAAGGCTAAGTGCTTTTCAAACTGCAGGTTTGCTGCCTTGGGAAAAAAGAACTGACCATTGTTTAAGAGTTGGCTCGGTGTTGTCTTTGGTTCCTACTCTGCTCAAAGACATGGTGTGGCTCTGGGCAAGACACCAGGACCCTTTCATCTGTGAAGGAGAGGGTAAGTCATACAGTGATTCGTGTGACTTCACTTTCTACTAGACCTGGGAGATATTTTAAGTTATCCACAACTTTTAAAAAGTCATGATCAGCAGTGCTCAAGGCTGTTTCCTCAGCTGGGCTGTTGCTCCAGAGTTAGCCAAAAGTGCTGGAATTGTGTCCAAGAAGCAGCCTGGAGGGAAATCACACACTGACAACACTAGTCGATATCAGAGGAGCTGCACTCAAGCACTCTCGTGGAGTAGCTGGCCAGTCACTTTGCAAGTAATTTTCACATTGTCTCATCCCAGCAGCCGTGCTGTGAAATAAATGAAATAGGAGTCAGGTGGCTTTTCCTCCTATTATTAGCCCCTTCATACTATTTGTTTTAAAGAGGCCAGTAGTGATACTGACTTTTATCATCCACCTTGCTTTTCCTGAAGTAGAAACTAAATTCCTAGTGATTTTATCTGAAAGCATTTTTCATCTCCTTTTTCTTCTATAGCCACTTCATTGCCATGTGAAGGCAGAAATTTACTGACAGGTTCTGTCATTTACAACAGCACTTCACATCCAGTTCTGTCCTTGAGTGTCCTTCTGACTTGCTTGGCACTCATTGTGATTTTACTCGTCTCAATGGGTCTTCTTGTAAAGTAATTTCTGTATCCTATTGCTCTAAGGGCTGAAAATTTTAATCAACAGATGAATTTAATTACAAGTAGAAAAAGAGAGAGCGGAAATCATAGCACCTATGGAGAGAGTAAAAGGACTACTTAGAAATCACATATTAGAACTGGAGTTACATCTATTGAAATCTGAAATATTCATTGGTTCTTATAATACATCTATTGAAATCTGAAATATTCATTGGTTCTAATAAGAAGGACATGGAGATGCTGAAGCCGAACAAGAGGGACTCATGAAGATGATCAGGGGGCTGGAACTCCTCTTCTCCAAGGACAGGCTGAAGGAATTTGGGCTGTTCTGCATTAAGAAAAGAGGGCAGAAACCTTATTGTGAACTTCCAGTATCTGAAGAAGGCCTACAAGAAAGTTGGGCAGAGCTTTTTTCACAGGGGCTTGCAATGACAGGATGAGTGGTAATGGCTTTAAATCAAAAGAGGGTATATTTAGATAAGATGTGAGGATGAAGTTCCTCACGGCAAGGGTGATGAGACACTGGAACAGGTTGCCCGGAGAAGTTGTGACTCTTCCATCACTGCATGTGTTTAAATCAGGTTGGATGGGGGTTTAAGCAACTGGGTCTAGTGGGAGGTGTCCCTGCCCATGGCAGATGGGTTGGGACTAGGTGATCTTTAAGGTCCCTTTCAATGCAAACCATTCTGTGATTCTTTGGAGAAAAAAATAAAAGAAGCAAGCTTGGGTAAAATGAACCCCAGTTATTTTCTCCTTCCCAGAGGCTTTTACCACCTCAATAACATCATTGCTATGAAACAGCAGCACTGGGATCTTGCAAATTTGAAGGTGTGAAGACATCTTCATAGGGAAGAGAATCATAGAATCAAAGAACTGTTTAGGTTGGAAAAGACCTTTAGGACCGTCAGGTCCAACCATTAGCCTAACTGAACCAAGCCCATCACTAAACCAAAACAAAATCAATAGTAAAGAGTAATGCTGACCTAAATTCAGCTCTGAAATGAGCTTCAGTCAGCTATGTTGAGTAGATGAGGGCTAGCATGCGGCCCGTTCTATTAGTCGTAACCTCATCTGGAATACTGCATTCTCATCAGAAACTTTGTAAAGACCTTGGCAAAAGAAGTCTTAAATGGAAAGGTGGAGGGAGTGTGCCTGTGTGCCAGTAATGACTTCATGTACTTACAGCAGTGCTGATGTGCTGGTGGCTACAGTCCTATAGCTTCTGCGACAGGTAACAGCTAACCCTGTAACCTATTTTCTGAGCTTTATTGCTCATTTTTCATACCGGTAGTAGCTCTTACTACAGGGAAAGGAAATTGCTGTTTTGCTGATGTTCTGTTTTCAGTATAATTAATCTTTAGTACTTACTTCAGGTTCTTTTTTTGCAGCCCATCATTCATCTGCTCTTAGTACATCTTCAGGAATTCTTGAATTAAGGATCCCACAATTTGTATGAGCCTGTTTACAGCATCATCAGATGTTCCCTTTTTCCTCATTATAGTCTTTTGAAGCTTTTGATTTCTAGCCAAATATCTGACACTAAAATCACTAAGATGCTTCTAGCTCATTTCTAGAAATCAGCTAATTAGAATCCCTTAGGGCCCCAAAGAAAAGCCTCTTATCTTTTTACATTATAGACAATTTACACAGTTTATTAGGGTTGGAAGGGGCCTTCAAAGGCCATTGGGTCCAACCCTCCTGCTCAGGCAGGATACGAATTACTGAAACACAGAACCACTTAAAAAGCCCAAATCAACTCCACAAAAATCTTATTTTGTCAATTTAATTTCTGCTGTATCCATGTCTCAATGTTCTGTGAAGTAATATTCCCATTCTATTGCTTGATTATGGCTTTATTATTTTGTTATTATTATTATTTTATTGTTTATTGCTTTATCTCAGATTGATCTTAAGAGTCTTCAGAATTTCTCAAGAATCCATCTCACACCAGTAGTCTGAGAAGATTTAGAAAGCGTGATTTTTAACATTTTATTTCTCTTCATATTTCCCTCTTTTTCAATCTTGACATTGAAGTTGAGCTGGTCAGTCTTTTAATTTCCAGTCAGTCTGTACACCCCAAAGATGAAGGGAGTGGAACATCTCCCTGATGAGGGATCTGGGTCTCTTTAGCTTGAAGAAAAGGAGACTGAGGAGTGACCCCGTTATTGTTTATAAATATGTGAAGAGTGGGTGTCAGGAGATTTGAGCCAGGCTCTGCTCAGTGGCATCTAATGATAGGAAGAGGGGCAATGGGTGTGAGCTGGAACAGAGGAGGTTCCACATAAATATGAGAAGGAACTTCTTCCCAGTGAGGGTGATGGACCACTGGAATGAGCTGCCCAGGGGGATTGTGGAGTGTATTTCTCAGGAGACATTTAAAACCCACCTGGATGTGTTCTTTTGCAACTTGGTCTGGGTGATCCTGCTGTGTCAGGGGGATTGGACTAGATGATCTTTTGAGGTCCCCTCTAATCCCTAATGATTCTATGATTCTGAATATTGCTGAAATACAACACTGCTGTGTAAGCGCAGCAGAGCTGCTTTCTGTTGACCAACACCTTGAAATTGTTGTGTTGCTCTGAACTTGATGACCTCAGAGGTCTTCTCCAGCCTCAATAATTCTGTGATTCTGTGAAATAAAGAACTGCCAATATCATACAGAAAGGGTCTTTTGCTGTGTTTTTTCCTGTGCTTCCATAGCAACATGAATTCAGCTATAGCTTTCCTCTGTTTCTGATATAAAGCAAAATGTGATTCATTCATGCTTCTATGTCTTCTTGGAGCCCGCTCTGGTCATACCTTCACCACCACACCACACAAGCTTCCTGGCAGCAACATCCCACTTCTTCCTGTGGAAAGCACAGTCCTGCACCTGTGAGACACTGTCCCAATGATGACCTCAGAGGTCTCCTCACCACCATGTCCATGGTCTACCTCACCACCTGCTTATTCCTATTCTCTTTTTGCTAAGAGTAGACAGTTCCAAGAGCAGCTGTGTTTTGTTTCTCCACCCCATACAGACCATGTGCCAAGGTTCCCGTGCCCGCCATGTGTGTGAGGAGCCTTTGCCCTTTGCCTCTTCCCTAAGTGTGTTTCATGGGGACTGAACCGGAATCCTGTCTTGTGTCCAGGCATTAGTGAAAGCAGTCATTTGTTTAGTAGGTTGTCAGGCATTGAAACAGCCTGCCCAGGGAGGAGACTGAGTCCCCATTCTTGGAGGTGTTGAAGAGAAGGGTAGATGTTGTGTTGGGGGACAGGCTTTAGTGGTGACGATGGGGCTAATAAAAGGTTGGACTTGGTGATTCTGTGATCCTTGACATTACTGGAAAATCATAGAATCATTAAGGATTGGAAGGGACCTTGAAAGATCATCTAGTCCAATCCCCCTGACAGAGCAGAACCACCTAGACCAAGTCACACAGGAACATATCCAGGTCTCCAGAGAGGGAGACTCTACAACCCCTCTGGGCAGCATGTTCCAGTGCTCTGTCACCCTCGCCGTGAAGAAATGCAGCCTTTCTGCTGTATTCAACGTAATCTCTGACTGGAGGACACTGAAAGTAAAACCATTTTGTTGAGGGGACTAGCTGCATCTACACTGTCGGAGCAGATCTTCTGAAAATCTGAATGCAACACCAGCAACATGCAGAGCCTGAAAGCTCCTAGGGAAACACCTCTGGCATTTCTCCAGGCTATTATGCTATTGATTGCAAGTGCCCTTCCCCCAGGAAATGAAGACAGAATAATTAACTTTATTTAATCTTCAGAGAAGAAGGGAAATTCCAAGTGACTGAAAAGACAGAGATTAACAAATCTTTGGACTTCAAATCTGCTAGTGCTTTAGATAGAATTACGTGCCTCAGTGTGTGCACCTTCATATTCCCTAGCAGACAGGGAGCAGGAAGCAATTAAGCAAGTCTGAAATATGTTCCTGCACGTCAGTGAGGTCAAAGCAGATCACAAAGCATTTTTCACTGTTCGTACAACCTACCGTGGTGCTAGATGTTAACGACTGATGGCCTGACCCCAGACAACTATAGGTTGTGAAGTCTTGTTCTGTTGTCTTCTGTTCTTTAACCAGGTGAATTTTAATTCAAATAGATCTAAAGACGGAAGGAACTCGGGAAACAGTACTTTTTCAGAATCGCAGAACATTAGGGATTGGAAGGGACCTCGAAAGATCTTCTAGTCCAACCCTCCTGCCACAGCAGGATCACCTAGACCAAGAGGACAGGAACATATCCAGGCGGGTTTTAATCGCCTCCAGTGAAGGAGACTCCACAGCCCCCCTGGGCAGCCCGTTCCAGTGCTCTGTCAAAGCACCAGTGTTATCTATACCACCACCTGTACCATAAATGTTTTAATTTGCAGGATTATGTTTGGCTGCGTACGCCTCCAGCACACAGAACGCCTCCTTGTTGCATGGGGATAACCATTAGCCTTCTCAGCCTGCAGGTCTTGGTAGCATTACTGACACTAAGCCTAGCTGAGAGAAAATGAACTCGTTAACCTACTAGAGGTTTGGATGGAGAGCAACTGACTGGTTGTGCTCGTCCGAGGCCTACGAAGAGCCTGGGCCGCGGAGTTTCAGCGGTACTTGCGTGAATCAAGACCGCCATCTGATGGTTGCTCCCGGATCTGTTAGCACAGTGATTCCAGCGAGCGAGGGCTGTTCCGCCTCGACACGTCTCTTTGCAGGGTGGCTGTACTAAAATAAAGTATAAAACTGAAAACATTCTAAGTGCGGTGTTTTGCCACGTTGTGTACTGTGTACGGAGTCCCAGCTGGCAAAAATCCACAACTTTGGGTGGCTACGGCAGCTCTGAAGGGTAGGAGACCACAGGGAACAAATTAAAGTAGAAGTACAGCACGGCCAGATAAAAATGAAGCTGTAATACAGTCCCCAGACAAGAAATAATAGTCGTTTTGGCAGCATAAAAAGAAGCACTTTGGAAGCTGCTGCATCTCTGCTTGCCAAGCAAAATGCTGCAGTATAACTATGGCCAAGTTAATTCCTGAATCATAGCTTTGCTTGGTGAAGAGACAAGCGGTGAGGTTACAGCTACTGTAGTATATCAGACTGCTGTGACTTCTCACAGGAGATGGTCCAATCACAGAATCACACAACCTTAGGGATCGGAAGGGGCCTCGAAAGGTCATCTAGTCCAATTCCACTGCCAAAGCAGGATGTTTTATCTTCTTGTATCACTTCCAGACTTGGAGGCTTTGTGAAAACATGCTGTAATTACAGGATCACAGAACATTATGGATTGGAAGGGACCTACACATGCAAGAAGAGATCTATTGCACACACATTATGAACCTTTTCTCTGTGTGTGTTTATCAGTGGAAAAGGTTTATAGTAGCTTCACACGTGCTACTAAAGATCAACAATTTGGTTTTCCTTTATGCATTTATTTTCCTCTATTTTAGAGGGCAGTTACCACAGGAAAACATCCCAAGCAGTAGATCTGGACAGAGAAACTATTGGCTACACCTCGGTTGTCTCCCACAGTAGTCCTAGTGATCACTGCTTTGCTAACGCAGGAGCTGAGCTGGAAAAGCAGCTCTGGGCATACGTATGAGGTGATGGCCACCATTTCCCCTTGCTGGGGCCAGTTCATTCTTACTCCTTTATTTTGATATCTAGGTATCCAGTGGGGCAGGATCCTTGCCAAGCCTTACAGGAGTTGCCCTTACACTGATACCTTTGGTTTCTGCATAGACACCTTTTTGCATGAGTCTCTGCTTTTAACACTGCTTCAGATTTTAATCTCTGCAGTATTCAAGTGTCTCAGTCTTAGATTCTTATTTTAATTTTTTTTTTTTGGCTTCCATATGAAATGGGGAAGGCTTTGCAGGTTTTTGTGTTTTCAAAGCCTGGTTGCACAGGGAAAGACGAGAAGCATGCAGATTCTACAGCTCAGATTCTGAAGCCCATTGAGGTGCCTGACTCCTACATGGCAGAAATTCCTCTCTGTGTTGGAGGGTCTGAGTGTGACTTCTTTGGAAACACACAGAAAGCACGTGTTCCACTGAGGAATCTGGACAATGAGTCTCCTGTGTCTCCAGTAAAAATGGTCTTGTGGGCATGACCCGAATGGCTGTTTGGCAGCACAAGTGAAGACAGCAAGCCTAGGGTTTTTAATGGGGGGGTCTAACCTGATCCTCCCTTTCAGCATGAGCTACTACATTGCTCTCAGAAGAGGCAGCCCAATGGAAGACAAATTCCAAACGGTTGCATTTTCAGGAGCTGTGAGTCAAAGGGAAAGGAGAAAGTGTTCATAACAAGCATTTTTAAGAAGTGTACATTGGTGCCATTACTTCCAGTTTCTGAAGTGTGTATGAAGTGGTGAGTTTTTCCTGAATTTCACTGTTTTGACTGCACTTGCTGAACGAATTTTGTTAATCTTCACTTCAAGCACAAAAGCACATCTGCTACAGCTTCCACACATCTTGCTTTTCCTTTTGACCCATAAAATATTCCATTTAATCGTATCCCATTTAGCTCAGCTGTTTTAATTCTGGAGACTACAATACAATAATCTAAATAAATTGGGACAGACCAAGATTTTTAAAAAGTTTCCGGTGTCTTGAAAGTGGGAGTAAAGCCTCATGGGCAACCTGGCATTGTGATGGAACACAAAGTTCACTAAAGATGCAATGTGAAAAGCTAGAATAATATAGATAGGTTCCAGATATCACTGCTGTACTTCCTTACTTCCATTTAAGTTTCACAGAATCACAGAATGTTGGCGATTGAAAAGGACCTCAAAAGATCTTCTAGTCCAATAGCCCCACCTGAGCAGGATCTCATAGATCAAGTCACACAGGAACATGGCCAGGCAGGTTTTAAACATCTCCAGAGAAGGAGACTCCACAACCTACCCTGGGCAGCCCATTGCAGTGCTCTGTCACCCTCATTGTGAAAAAGTTCCTTCTCATATTTAAGTGGAACCTCCTCTGTTCCAGCTCACACCCATTGCCCCTTGTTCTATCACTAGATGCCACTGAGCAAAGCCTGGCTCCATCCTCCTGACACTCACCCTTCACATATTTATAAACATTAATGAGGTCACCCCTCAGTCTCCTCCTCTCCAAGCTAAAGAGATGCAGCTCAGCCTTTCCTCATCAGGGAGACGTTCTACTCCATCATCTTTGTGGCTGTGTGCTGGACTCCCTCAAGCAGCTCTGTGTCCTTCTGAAACTGAGTGTCCCAGAACTGGATGCAATATGACAGACGTGGTCTCACCAGGGCAGAGTAGATGTTTAAATCAACCTTTTGGAAATCTGATTAACCTTCAGAAAAGCAGCTCAGTTTTTTCACTCTTCACATACTGCTATAGATTAACAGTGCTAGACAGACTCGACTAAACTAACAGAAGCTTCACTGAGTAACAGCGCCTGGCTTATCAGATATTTTTGCTGCTTTTTCCTCTCAGCCAGAAAATATGAACATGTACCTGGTGGAAATGTATGTGGTGCTCAACAGCCTTTTTAGTTTAGAAAAGGAGGTGTTTGAGAAAGGAGTAGATAGAGCACATGAGGCCATGTTCTCGGTCTGGGGGTTAGGGAGATGTTGGGATGAGGGCTGGACTTGATGTTCCTGGAGGTCCTTTCCACCTATGATGATTCGATGATTCTATAGTTCAAGAAGACTCATCTGTCTTTCACTTCACACACCTTCACCGCTGAAAGAGAGTTCAAGGAAAATCACATTTCAGTTTTCAAAAATCTGATGCTTAAGAATGCTTTTGTGGCTTGTGCTGCAAAATAAGGGAAAAAAAACCCTAAAGGCAGCTGAATATTTTGTGGCTTAATTTTGAGATTCCCACCAGTGTCACTAAGAACACAGTTGGGCTTTGACTACTGTATCAGTACAACTAAGATGACCTAATAAAGCCGATTATTTTGGTGTTTGCTGCTGCTTGTTTCTTTGAAACAAAAGCAAAACCTCTTCCAAAATTGCATAATATATTCTTTTAATTAAAAACTGCTTCAATTAATTTCTGCACAAGCTCTACCAGAATGAGTTCCAACTGATTCCTAATTACTTCTCATGACATCTGGATACTGCAGTAGTGCATGTTTTAAGAATACATGTGCTTGCATCGATCCTATTCTTATGGATGAAGCTAATATTCCACCACAAAGGGGAAGAAAGCGGATGTTTCTGCCGATCCCATTGTAGCCGACACGCACACTAGGTGTGATGTTAGGAACCTAACAAAGGAGAAGAAAGAACGCTGCTGCACTGGGAATCCTGCCCACAGCTTTGATCCTTGGAATACAGCTTTGGAAAACGTGGTATGCAGTGAGAGATGAGTAGCAATATTGCCCTGCAGGTGGGGAAAGTGAAACACAGAGGCTGAAATATGTCAGGCAGTAGCACAGTGGCAGAACCAGTAATGAAACATAAATATCTTGCTTTGTCAATTTACTATGCAATTTGTTCCAAGTTTTTGGTCAGGTCCTCCTGCAGTGTTTCTAGCTGATAATATTTATGTCAATACTAAATACACATGCCACATTTGCATGTGGATCATTGTGCATGCCTTCTGCTTGCCTTGGGAGCCCTCCCAGAGCTCCTCTTGCTCAGAGGGAAGCTAGCTACCTGCCTGTGGGTCAAATACAAATCACAGCTGAAAAGGGGTTTAGAAAACACTTTCTAGCTGTCTTGGCTGTGGGCTTCCCAGTGGAGATCGGAGCCCATCTGTGCAAACATCCTTCTTCGTTTCTATGCTGGCAGCAGTTAGTGGTCTCTGCTTAGGAGTGGTGCCACTAGCTGTGTCTTATGGGGATGGGGAAAGATGGATGCAATGTGTCCTTGCAGGTGTCACCCCGTGGGCCCCAGACTCAGAGACAATATGAGCATGAGGAGCAAAGTGGGGAAAATTAAGTACCCTCAATGAATTCCTGGTTTAACAGCCCTGTTCATGCTTGTATTTCAAATACCAGTGCTTGTGTTCATCAGGCAATGTGTGTGTTCTCTCTTTAACACCCTTCAGAGAATCATGGAATTATTGAGGCTGGAAAATTTCTCTAAGATCATTAAGCCCAGCCCATGACCTAGCACTCCACAACCTCCCTGGCCAGTCCATTCCACTGTCCGATCACCCTTTCCATGAAGAAGGGCTTCCTAACATCCAACCTAACCCTATCCTGGCACAGCTTCAGCCCTGCCCTATCATCCTGTCACTAGCTGCCTGGGAGAAGAGCCTGACACCCACCTGTCTACAACTTCCCTTCAGGCAGTTATAGAGAGAAGGTCCCCCCTGAGTCTCCTTCAGGATAAACAACTCCAGCTCCCTCAGCCTCTCTTCATCAGACTTTCCCTCCAACCCCTTCCCCAGCTTTGTTGCTCCTCTGGACCTGCTCTGGCCCCTCAATCTCTTTCTTGAAGCGACTAGCCCAGAACTGCCCCCAGTACTTGAGGGGAGGCCTTACCAATGCCCAGTACAAGGGGAGAATTATGTCCCTAGTCCTGCTGGCCACACTATTCCTGATCCAAGCCAGGATGCCATTGGCCTTTCATGCCACCTGGGCACCCTGCTGGCTCATGTTTATTTAGTTGTCACCCAGTACTGCCAGGTCACTCTCTGCCAGGCTGCTCCCCAGCTGCTCATCCTCCAGTCTGTAGTGCTTATTCTCATCAAAGATGTTGCTTTTAAGACTTTTTCCCTCTCTTTGGGTTCAAAACTTACAGTTGGCTTCAAATAAACATGGGTTCTTCTGCCCTTTTTTGGTCAGGATGAGAAAGAAGTAACATGACCTCATATGACCTTTCCCACAGGGTGTGTAAAAAAGGGGTAGTGGACATGTTAAGTGGGAGCACAGAAACTCTTCAACTCTGGTCAAGCCTGCAATTGTTTTCTAATGTCAACGTTCTGCTCACCCATCTCAGCTTCTCATTGCCACCACAAGCTGCTTGAAAATGTCACCCCTGGAGAACAGTCTGTTACCCAGTGACTGCTGTTTCATTTTCTCCATAGATCTGATCTAACAGTAACAATCCCCCTTTCTCCCAGAAGCTGTGAGTAAATAGCTCTAGAGTGTTGCTTTTCTTTATGTTAGCGGGGAAAACTGAGTAGGACACCACTTAAAGAACTGTGAGACTGGTTTAGTGAATCCTCTGCACCTTGTAGCTGTGTGATACTGTCAGGTAATTTAAGGGGCAGTGTCACTTGTGTCCATGTCATTAAATGGCTCCATGGAAAATTGCTTTCCTGCTCACAGCTGCATTTGTGTGCAAAGCGTCTTCATCACGATCCAAACATATGGTGAGGGAGGGGCATGGGAAAGGATGTCCTGATTTCCCCCTTTTCCCTCAGCAAGAGGGGGTTCCTGTGTTTGCTCAGCTGGGGAATGTTGATCCAGGCCCTCCTAGATTTTCTGTTGAAGTGGTACCAGCCCAGGGCTGTGGTAGTGCCCAGCCTAGGGCTCGTCCCATTAGGAAGGCAATGCAGCTTCTGCTTTCCTGAGAAGGATGTTTTGGAGCACAAACAACAAGTGAATATTCCGAGCCAAGATTCCGAGCTGAAGCACAAGACTCTTTCTGAGCTGTTTCTGTTTGCAGGGAGGGGATGGGGACGGGGGGTGGGGGCTGTGTCACAGCGTCTCGGTGCTCTTTGTTTAGGGCTTCTCCATGACTTCAGAGGAAATGTCTGGAAGGGAAAACCAGCTTTTGCCGATAGCTGGGGATGTGACGCTCGGGCCGGGTCCCCTGCCATTTCAGCATCCTCCTGGCGGGGGCAGCTTGTCTATACTTCAGGACAAAATTCATCCCGGCTGGGTGCAGTGCGGGGTGTGTCCGTGACGAAGGCAGCCTCTTGTCCTCACCCCCTTCTCCAGTGAGCTGTGCGGATTATGGACTGTATGTTTGTTCCCTGACGGGGAACAAACTGCCGCCCTCTTAACAAACATTCTCCCGTTTCCTCTCCTGCAGCAGCTACCGGTGCCGAAACACGGCATCACCTGCCCTTGTCTCCGGGGCCAGATGCGCCACTGCCCCCTCCCCGCCCTCCAGAGCCGCCCGTCGCCCCCGCTGATCGCCATTTCCCTCCGCTCTCCTCGCCGGGAGAGATAACAGGAAACGGAGGGTAGGAGCGGAACGCGACCCCAAAACAGAGCACGGAAACGCGTCGCAAAGCGACTTTTCCTCGAGAGCGGGCTGGGGCTGGGACGGGAGGGGAGCGGGGAGGGGTTGGGAGAGCCGGGCGTGGTCGGGGTTCCCCTCTCCGCCCCGCTCGGTCCAAGCGGTGCGGCGCCGCCACTGGCCAGCAGGTGGCACCCAAGGGCGCGGCTGCCGCGCCTGGAGCTCTCGGCCCTCCTGGCCTGGGGGCGGCGGCGCCGTGGGGCCGGGCCACGATGGGGCGGGTCCAGGGGCTGCTGCGTGTAACCGTTTCCCCACTGCGGAAACCCTTTCCCCACTTGCGATCCTCCATCCTCACTGCGAACTGAGCAGGGAGATGTGGGCGGGGCACGCTCGGGAGCTTTTGACAAAGGGAACCCGCCCCTGCTCCCGGGGAAGGGAGCGAGAGTCCGGGGGAGGCAGGAAGGGAGGGAGGGAGATGCGCGGGGTGTCTCGGGGGTTGGGGTGTGGTGCTCGCAGAGATGCGATTAGCTCCAAGTCTCCGTCTTGCTGCCGTCAGGGGCTTGCGGGGCTGAGAGAAGACTCTGTGGCTGAGGGGAATAGGAGAAGGGGGAGCTGCACCACGGCCGGGTACATTTTGGGAGGGGCGATGCCCACCCTCCCCGGCTCAGCGTCGCTAAACCCCCTGCAGAGAAGCACATCGACGGCCGCGTGTGCCCGCCCTGTGCGGGACGGTGAGCGGAGCTCGCACAGAAGGAAACTCGCATCCATGCAATAAAGGGGACATGGAGCCGTTCTGCTGCAGTGCACGGCCTCCCTTTTATTTACCGGCAACGTGTAGCATCCGGCTTTTGTCGAGGAGGAGGAGGGGTGCTGTCGCGCCGGGTATCCCCATCCTCGGTACTCCCACCCTGGCCACCCCCACCCCAGGTACTCCCATCCCGGGTATCCCCCGACGATCGCACCTCCCTGCAGCGAGCGGCAGCGCCCGGCGGGTTCACTCTGTCCTGGCACCAGCCCCGTAACAGCCACCGCAGCTCGCCAGCCACCGCCGCCCGCCCTCACGGCGCGGTCATTGTCACTGAGCCAAGAGGCAGAGAGCCACAGGCGCTGCAGAACCTCCTTCTTTCCCCCCGAAAGAGAATGTGAGCGTGGCTCAGCGCGAAGCATGCCAAGGAAGGGCACGATTTTTAATGCGAATTCCTTCAGTCTTTTGTTGACATCTCTGGCCAAAGCCCCTGAAAGCAAATGGCTTGCGTGCTTGGTGAGGCGGCGCGCCTCTTTATTTATTTATTTTCCAGGCTGCCGGCTTCTTATCGGCGGTTACACTCTGCCCTTAAATAGCATTTGTTGAGATTAGCGTGCACTCATTACCTAAGCTCAGCACCTTCATTAATAGCTGGGTTAATTCGCCCAGACATATGAACAGGAGAAACTTTAGAGCTAGAACCGAACTGTATGTTGGCCCTTTTTGCTTTTCATTTGCCTGATGCAGCAGAGAAGACCAGAGAGCCTGCAGTGTTTGGGGGCAACCAGGGAATGCATTGCTTTTCTTTACTAAGCCTTGCTTGCATACAGCTTTTGCTCTCATGTAATAGAGATAGAAGTCTACTCAGCTCCTCTGGAGGTCTACAGTTATTATACTGGCCATAAAGTATAACCCAAAAATAGGAAGAAAATTTCCAGTAAGTTTTTCAGCGATTAAATGTTGAATTTGAGCAAAGTGCGTAAGCTGTTCTCTGATCAACGTTTCCTTAGAGTGTGGCAACGTGGTACTCGCCAAAGATACAAATAGCTTGCATCAGGTCAGCAAACACTATTTCCTCTGGTCTGCTGAAGGAGCCTCCGTGCTTTGTCTTTGTCTCCTTTTTCTTGGCGTTTAGGATACTCCCACTTCAATGGCATCTCACTAACAGTCTGATAAAGTTAGTCCTATTATTTGTTTTTATGGTGTAGAGCCACGAGGAGCTAAGGGCTATGTTGCAGTATAGGACTGAAGAAGCGTGATCCTCTTAGGACCCTGTTTTTAGGCCTGGGATTTCTCAGTGTAATTTTGACAAGTATAGGTATCGGGGAGGTGCTTGGAGATGGCAGTCAGAATGTGGGATAAGTGGGAAGACACCTGAAAGCTGATAACATACTGAAGCCTACCTACTTATAGCCAGGTCACATACCCTGCAGGATGCTCAGACCAAAGTAAGACTTAGCAGGGTCTTCTCTCTGGATGCAGCTGATAAGAACATGCATTTATTTTCAAATGAGAAGTGTTGGACATTTTATGCAGCATCTCCCAGCTCATCTGGGAGAGTTTATCTGGGAATTGGGAGAGCTGGGGCCTGAGGGGGAATGCTCAGGCTGCTGCTGGAGAATGGGGGACACCACTGAGTCTGTCCCACTGTGGAAAATGCAGCTGAAGGTACAGAGAGGAAACACAGGCTTTGTATTTCAGTCCACTGGTGAGAACGCTTAGTGAAGGATGGGGAGCACAGTTTCTGTCCCGAGTGTGTATGTGTCTGTCATTTGATGCCTTACTTGATGCATAACTGTTACTAAATCTAGGATCAAAATTAAGATCTCCTTCTCCAGCTTTTCCTTAATTTTACAAGTATTCTGTTGCTTTTGTGTTTTTTTAAGATGAAACAGAATCGTGTCTGTTGTGCCTTCTGCTTAGCAAAATGCTGTTGGTGTGCGCTGGTGTTCGCTAGGTGCTCCTGTCAGCTTGAGTCTCCTGGGGCATGGAAGCAGTGGGAGCCTCGTTTGTAAATCTCCAAAGGCTAGTAGGCACTGAGAAGCACAGCTTAGCCAAGACAGTTGCTTATCTGGGCATGCACAGTGCTACAATATCAGGCTAGCAAGTTCAAAAATAAAACAGCTTCTGTACAAGTTGTGATTTTGTGGGTGTTGGAATATAAATTCCATCTAAATTTTACACTAGTGTGTTCCATTCACAAAGCTTCAGCAGTGTTCAGAGCCAGTTTTTACACAAGACATTCCTTGCACGTGTGCTATGCTTTCTTACCAATGTTTGTATTTGATTTTCATTGTTCTTTTATGCAGTTTCTTGTGTGGGTATGAATATGTGATAACACCCCACTG
Organism: Rhinopomastus cyanomelas; assembly: GCA_013400115.1. NCBI lineage: Eukaryota > Metazoa > Chordata > Aves > Bucerotiformes > Rhinopomastidae > Rhinopomastus > Rhinopomastus cyanomelas. The sequence continues at coordinate 230,983 of VXBP01005690.1, read as the reverse complement.
CCATATGGAGCAAATGTCATTAATTTATTGATCTTCTGTATTAAATCCCAGCTGAAACCCCCCTTCAGACAAGACGCTGATAGTTCTCTAATCACCTTTCTAACAACATCATGTTTGTAGTGAAGGTGATACAATTTGCCTCAGAGATAACAGGCAAAACCTGTAGGATTCTAATTCGTGTGAGTGTTTGCTCTGATTGCTCCTGGTGCTCAGTCATGCAGGTGTGGGAGCTGCACCCTGTCCCTCAACAAGCCCTGCGAGGAGCATTGCACAAAGAAGTGCATCAGGGCTCGGTGCTTTGACACCAGGTGAGGGCTGAGTTCGGAGCAGACAAAGATACCAAGAAGCAGTGACCTTGTAAGTGTCTCATTTGGGGTCCAGTTCCAAGAACAGCTGTTAATTTAACATTGGCTGTGAGAACTGTTGGAGCAAATGGCTTGGAAACGAGGTGCCATAGTGGGAAAAAACCCTGATGCTGTATTGCACAGCTGGTTTTAAAAAAACAGCCTCAACCCCCACCCCCTTCTTTGCAGCCACAACATGCTCTGTCATTGTCAGTGTCTCCCATGCATGGGGTGATGAATCGCCATTTTAGGCAGGCGGTTTATGGCTCATAAATACTTGGGTGTGTCAGTCTGTAATGGATCCCTTAGGAGAGACAGTTCTGTTTGGACAGTGGCTGAATACACCCCTCTGAATTCCCATCCCTTCAGCATAGAAAATGGATTTTAATGGTCACAAACAGATGGTGTTCATGAAAGGCAGAAAAAAAATCAGATTATAGCTTATGTCAGAGAGGGTGGAGAAAATAATCCTCTATATTTAAAGCTTTATTTTATTAGAAACAAGAATATAGCTTCAAGCAATTCTGGTACAATAACCCCCCCCCCCATTATTGCAAGCAATAAGTGAATCTTAAAGGACAAAGCAGGTCAAACTAGGTAGAAGGGTCTGAGCTCCAATTGTGCTGTTAATTTTTTAGCTTGCTTTTTTGGTTTGTTTGTCTTGTTTTTTGTTCAAATCAGTCGGATTTGATTGTCCCAATTCAGTTGTCCAGCAGCAGAAAGAATTAAAGTGTCCTGTATGCAGGATGATGTCAGAAAGAGTACCTCAACTTTTTCTATGTCCCTTAGAAATCTAGTTCTTGCATTTATTTGAGGGCAAGGGAGAACATTATTCAGTCTCGGATGACCCTGGAATAACTGTTTTAAACAGGATGCTGGACTGAAAAAACCACTGATCCTAGCTTTGTCTCAGATGCTTGTTCAAGCCTCTAGAGAGCACGTAAACACCCATTAATGCATATTTCATGTGTAATATAGCAATGAGTGTAAGGCCTGTTATTGACTGAGGCTCAGACGCCAGACTTACATTTTACTGCGGACGCCAACTCCGTGAGTGTGATCTATAAAATTATAATCCATACAGCACCTTAGCTGTTTGTGTCTGTCATCATCTCGAGTCACTATCAGCAAACACATCAGAGCCCTGGCATCCATGACTGGACCTCATAACCACTTTGTGGTTTATGGTGGCAGATTTCTTGAGGATCCTATTAAATTCCTGCCTTCACACAGGGATAACTCATACAGAGGAGTGAAGTTGCTGATTGCAGTCTGGTCTGCAGGGTCGTGTGTCTGAGCCCACCTGGGGATGGGCATTAGGGCTCAGACCCCAAAGTTATTACCTCATGCATTGCTACACACTTGGGTAAGAGTGGCTGGAAAGATGCACCTGGGGGTGTTGTTCAACAGCTGGCTGAATAGTTTTGGTCACCTCAATATAAGAAAAGGTCACCGCAATACAAGAAAAGGAGCCAGTCCAGAAAAGGGGCAATGAAGCTGGTGAGAGGTCCACAGCCTCAGAGAGGTCCACAGGGTCAGAGTTTCAAAATCAGCGCTAACGCACAGTGTTGTGAGCTCCTGGTTTTTATGAAGAAATAATCACCATGTCTGAAATGTTCCTTGAATTGAGTTCTTCTGGATCCATGTGAGCACGAGGATCTCAAAAAGAAAAAAAGGAAAGAAAAAGAAGTTGGAAATATGAACCAAATGCAAAACTGCTGAAAGAACTGAACAATATAAAATGGAAGATGCTTTTTAACACCCGTGAATTCTGTGGCCTGGCCAATAACTTCTTGGTGCTTGGGCTTGGCAAAATTGAAGACATTGCAGAAAAGTGTGGACAACAGCTCTTGCAGATCTTTGTAAGGGAAGAAAGAGCTGAGCAACAAAGGGGACATGAGGAGGCCTTAGTCTCTTTCTCGGTGGGTGAACATGCCTGTCATTGTGCAAAACAGAAGGCAGTAGTGTATGCCTGGTGGCCCTCAGAGCTTCAGGCCATTCACATGATTATTGAACAGCCATGGCTGGAGTCTGGAAGAACAGTGCATGGTTGGGTAATAACTGCAGGGCTGGTCTGTGTGATCTGGGCAGATGTCCCTTCCAGGCTGCATGCAGACAACCAACTTGTTTCAGTGAATGGTAATAACTTCTAGTCCCATGTAGTTGAAAACGGATGGAAAGTGATGACCTGGAGGTGAAAGGTGCCGTGTCCCATTCCAGTGCCCTGACTCACTCTGCCTTCCTTACAATGAGCTGTCTGTGCCTCTTGGAGAGATGCTTTTGCCTTGCTGTTTTCCAGCACTGCTTGCAAGCTGTGCTTAAAGCAAATGAACTACCTTCCAAAACCTCTTCCCTTATGGCCCCTTGTTTGTTTTAAGGGGCAGAGCAGCACAAAATGTGTAGCCTGGGACTGTATTGTTGATTACAAATATCACCTTGCTTCGGCTTCTCTTACCTTGAAAAGCCTGGAGCTAATGCCCTGAGACTGTACAACTCGTACCAGAGTGTGTATTGTGGGCTACCAGACATGAGTGAACACAGACTGTGAGCAGAATAGGACACTAGGGATTGGAAGGGACCCTGAAAGGTCATTGAGCCCAATCCCCACACTACAGCAAGATCACCTAGCTTGGTGCAAATCATTTCCATTTCACATTTTGTCCCTTTCTTACAGCAACGTCGGTCTGTAATTCCTGGAAGCTATCAGCTATCAGTATTTCAACCAAAGAAGTTACTTGCATAACTCCTTTGTGTTCTGTGTGTTTGCAATGTCCCAGAGACTACTCAGGTTAATACTGTTCCCACGTGAAAAGGAACAGGAGAAGCTTGTCTGTTTAACTGGCACTGGCCTAGCTAAAGTCAATGGTGTTAGTGTGCTGATGGCTGAGGTACGTGCACACGGAAATATGGTTCATTATTTCTGCAAGCATCACGACTATTGTGTGGTTCCCCATCCTGTCTAGGGTACCACACATCAGACAGATGCCATGTGCTCCATCAAGGTAGGATAGACTTACTGTGAGGAATCTACAACACACAAACTGTACTAAGAAAACAGTGTAAGTTAAAATTCCAAAACCACGGAAAGTGAGAAGAATCAAGAGTGACTAAATGAAGGTCCACCTTACTATCTCCTCTCCACTGTGCTTCACTTTTTTCTGCTCTGGAGTGTGTTCCTGTTTGCCTGGAGTACAACACCGAGGCACTAATCCTCACATGTGTGTTTGCTCTGCCTGGTTAGAACAATGCCTTCCAACTATTTATTTTTGTGAAGGGAATGTAGACTTCTGGAGGGCCCTTGTGCCTCCGTGTTGTGCAGCAAAGGTCAGGAGCCTATTCATAAGACTTCCAAAGTGCTATTGTTAAAACATCTTTTTGCTAAGTCGTCGTTTTCCCTTTCCTCTCCTCATTCAAAATAATACATTGTCGTTGGTGACTTACAGCTCTCTCCCTCTGAGCGCAGTGCATCCAGCTTCTCTTGATTTTTCCCAAGCTTCCTTCCTATTTAAACAAAGCCTTGCACTGGTCAGTTGGGACCCAGACAATTGTAGCTTTGCTGTAATGAAGAAAACCCAACGAATCCACAAAGACACCCCCACTCTGTTTTATGCAGTGATTTATAAGCACTGTAGTTTTATTGCTGTTGTGAGCTGCAGCATCACGATGATGTTCTGATATGGGCATCCTTGCAGGGTCCCCTCTGACCTTTGCGAGGGCCTGTCTGTGCCTGATGTGGCCAAAAACCTTAGACTTTCTGTAGATTGATCAGTTTATGAATCCAGCAAATGAAATTCAGTTGAGTGAGGAAGATGGGAAGGTGGCTACTATAATTCAGAAATGGTGTGCACAACTAGTCCTTGTAAGCTAAGTCCAAAGAGACTCAGAGTCGTTGCAGTTTGTACTTCTACAGCCATATGAAAATGGTCGCACTGGGAGGAGACACCCTCAGCATCACTACAGGCTTGGGGAAGAGTGGCTGTTGAGCTGCCTGGTGGAAAAGGACCTGGGAGTGTCAGTTGACAGCTGGCTGAACAGGAGCCAGCAGGGTGCCCAGGTGGCCAAGAAGGTCAACAGCATCCTGTCCTGGATCAGGAATGGTGTAATCGGCAGGAGGAGGGAGGTGATACTGCCCTTGTGAGGTGATAGTGTACTTGTGAGGCCACACCTTGAGCACTGGGTTCAGTTTTGGACACCATGGTATCAGAAAGACATTGAGGTGCTGGAGCAGAGCCAGAGAAGGGCAACGAGGCTGGGGAGAGGGCTAGAAAACAGGCCTTATGAAGGCTGAGGGAACTAGGGTTATTTAGTCTAGAGGAGGCTGAGAGGAAGACCAATTGCTGTATACAATTACATAAAAGGAGGTTGTAACGAGGCTGGTGCTGGTCTTTTCTCTCAAATTAATAATGATAGGACGATAGGGAATGGCCTCGAGATGCATCAGGGGAAGTTTAGATTGGATCTTAGGAATAAGTTCTTTCCTGAGAGAGTGGTTGTGTGCTGGCACAGGCTGCCCAGAGAAGTGATGGAGTCCCTGGAGGTGTTTAAAAACATGTAGGTCTAGCACCTCAGGCCATGGTCTAGGGGTTAGGGAGCTGCTGGGATGAGGGCTGGACTTGATGATCCTGGAGGTCCTTTCCAGCCATTATGATTCTATGATTTGTGCTACTGCTTCAAAAGGAAAGGCAGCTAGAGCTTAGCCTCTGGGCTGCTTAGCCAACACTGCCTCAGCTCATTTCTCAGGGTGACAGTCAGGAGACAGCAATGAACTCACCAGGGACAGAAATGGGCTCTTGTGTAAGTCGTGGAGGAATAACGAAACAAAGGATGCAATTTCATAGGAACCAATTTTCCTAAATTGTGTCTTGAGCTGTAGAACTAATCCTGAACGTGAGACATTGCTACTGGGTGCAGTGCTCTCCAATCTCATAAGAGACTTTCCTGCAAATCAGATGTAGGTGTTTCAGAACTGAAGATGCCAGCTCTGTCAGTTGTTATTTGCATGCTGGGAAAGCGTTTGCTATTCTGGGATATTTGTCTCTCTGTGCCTGTGACTTTGAGCTTTGTTGATGCTAGCAAACGCATTACGGTTATTTGCCCAGAAATGTGGTCTGCATTACACAACAGGCTGAGGCATTCAAGACATTTCTCTGTCCTGATATGCATCTGGATAACACAAAGGGAATAAAACACTCCAGCCAGCTCTGACAGTCAGCCATCTCTCAGAGCTAATGTGTGTTATGATGACTTTTACCACGGTCCTCCCAAGAGCTCCATGAATGTTGATAACCCGTCGTACTCATCTGACCCCTATGTACTGTCCTGTGGCACCATTAATGTTTCTAGGTAAATTATCTCAACCTTAGATTGCCATTAATCCCAAACTCACTGACATGACAGATTGTGAGAACCGAAACTCAACTCTTTGAACTGGCATGAGGCCCTTCATCTTTGAGCTGACACACATTGTCCTGTAATTGCTTCCTCCAAGAGATGATAGCCCATCTCATGATCTATTTCGATGTATAATTGGTAAGTTGTCGGCACGATGGGGCAGGATCTTGGAATTTGTGTGGCTAATTGTTTAAGGCAACTGGCAGGGTAATAATTCATAACATGGTAGGGATGCTCATCTCTTCTCATGGGTAATTAATGACAGAACCAGAGGGAATGGTTTAAAGCTCCAACAGCGTAGGTTTAGATTGGACATCAGGAAAAAATTCTTTGCAGAGAGAGTGGTCAGTCACTGGAATGGGCTACCCGGGGTGGTGGTTGAGTTACAATCCTTGAATGAGTTTAAAAGATGCTTAGATGTAGTGCTGGGAGATCTGGTTTAGGGGTGAACTTGTAGAGTAGGGCTGATGGTTGAACTTGATGATCCCAAGGGTCTTTTCCAACCTGAATGATTCTGTCTAAGAGCATGAAATCTTCCTACTGCTTTTGAGTGAAACTTGCAGTCTCAGAGAGCACGACTAGATTTGTTTGACATGGCACATTTCTTTCACATCATGGTAGTTGCTTTTGGTCTGTAATCACTGCACGGCACAGCTGTGCTTTCTATTGACTACAAGACACTTCAGTGTAACCCATTCTTTCCTGTGACTTAGGAAGAGTGAGAAAAAAACAACCAATCTGATTGACTGATCAATAAAAACTTGGGGTTTTACTCACTTTTTCTTTTGCTCTCTGAATTAGATTAATTGGAAACTTAGATTATTTAAATCTAAGTTTAGATTTAAAAAATGCAAATTCTTTCTGGTGAATGAAAGAAAAAGCTGGAGGATGTGACTAAAATGGTCTTTCTAGACTAGACAGATTCATGGAGAACTCTGATGAAATCAGGAACTTTGCAGACAAAACTATGGCAAAACATTATTTTCTCATCTCATTCATTATTATTTATCTCATAAAAGTTTGAGGGATACTTTGTGGTGTTTGGGGTATTAGTGATGTTTTACATTCACAAGAAGGTAAAAAATTGGTTTTTTTTTTTTGTCCTAGTGAAATATGTGAAGCTGGCAGTGGTTGTGAAGAGAAAGACATAGGTGGAGAATTTTCCTGTGTAGTGCATCCTCCTAGGTGGAAAGCTCCTTGACCTTGCTCCACACTACATGCTATGTAGAATGCAAATATCAAGACCTATCTACATGATTGAAGAGGGCATCCAGTCATGAAGAACTTGATGCATGATTAATTTTTCTTTTTGTACTTTTAAAAGTAAGCTCTTCAAGGCTTTTTTGCAGTGTAAGTATGAAGAAGAAGAAGCAAAACCAAACCTTGATTAAAATCTCTGCTCTGTCACCCTCACTGTGAAGAAGTTCCTTCTCATATTTATGTGAAAACTTCTATGTTCCAGCTTACAACCATTGCCCCGTGTCCTATCACTACATGACATTGAGCTCCATCCTCCCGACATCCACCCTTCACATATTTATAGATATTAATGAGGTCACCTCTCAGTCTCCTCTTCTCCCAGCTAAAGAGACACAGCTCCCTCAGCATCTCCTCATAAGGGAGGTGCTCCACTTCCGTCATCATCCTTGTTGCTATACGCTGGACTCCCTCCAGCAGCTCCACATCCCTCTTGAACTGAGTGGCCCAGAACTGGGCACAATACTCCAGATATGGTCTCACCAGTGCAGAGTAGAAGAGGAGAAGAACCTCTCTTGATCTGCTAACCACCCCCTTTCTGATCCACCCCAGGATGCTGTTGGCTATCTTGGCCACAGGAGCACACTGCTGGCTCATGGGCATCCTGGTGTCCACCAGGACCCCCAGGTCCCTCTCTCCTACACTGCTCTCCAACATGTCAGTCCTCAACGTATACTGGTACTTGGGGTTGTTCCTGCCCAGATGCAAGAGTCTACACTTACCCTTGTTACAGTTCATTAAATGTCTCCCCACTCAGCTCTCCAGCCTGTCCAGGTCTTGCCTGTTTGCATATGAAATAAAGGTGCCTTTAAAAGTAAGTCATTACTATTATACAGAATCACAGAACATTAGGGATTGGGAGGGACCTCGAAAGATCATCTAGTCTAATTCCCCCGTCACAGCAGAATCCCCTACAGCAAGTTGCACAGGAACATGTCCAGGTGGGTTTTAAACATCTCCAGAGAAAGAAACTCCACATCCCCTCTGGGCAGTCCCTTCCAGTGCTCTGTCACCCTCACCGTGAAAAAGTTCCTCCTCATATTTACGAGAAACCTCCTCTGTTCCAGCTCACACCCATTGCCCCTTGTCCTATCATTGTATGACACTCAGACATATTCTCCAATAATTTGTCTCTCTGGCTCTGCAGAATTGCTGAAGTTCATTTGTTTACTAAAATGGCTTTCCTTTTGGTCAACAGGGAGCAAGACAAATGGGGCAAACCTTTTATCCCAAATCTTTGCTCAGCTTAGCAGCCTCCTCTTACAGTAGTACAGCAGGAGGAGAACATGCTGTCTGAAAGTGATGGCACACACATGCAGCTCTCAGGGTTTCTCTGCTGGTGTAATGACTGATCGACATAATCAGAGCAGGATTCACCTGGTAAGCTCCTTGTAAGCTATCTTTAAATAATAACAGTGCTCCCAGTGCTCTAGAGTAATTGTCTCTCTGACTGCCTTTCATAGAACCTGCTGAAAGTGTGTATTGTCTTCTAGGTTGTTAAGAGCCTAACAAGTCTGGGATTCAGAATTAAGTCAAAGGAAAGGAAAAGGTATCTTTGAAACCTGTATCGTGACTTACCTGCCTGCAACCTAAAGTGCCTAGAGATCCACAGGCACATAAAAAGAGAGCTCCGCAAAGCTTCTTCCTGCTGTAAAAAACCCTGCCAAGTCTTCAGAAAAACAACTGCAGCGTGGAGAACGACACCCACCTCTCCTTCACAAAAGAGAGTGACCCACACACAGACCAGAGAACAGCTGGAAAGGGTTTGTCATGGACTGATAAACGTGTGTGTACCAATGGCCTGGTGGGGACTGCATGGTGATGCTGTCTCAGGAGAGTGTTGACTGGCATCAACAGAGCTCAGACCTGGAACTGAGGATAGCAAAGGTATCCGTGTGGTTGTGCACCAGTTTGTTATGGGAGAACTATGCTTCATGTGTGGACAGCTATTCTCTCAGGATTGTGGGGCAAAATGTTTGACGGCTGAAAATTATTTGTGGCTGTTTAAATGTTGGATGAAGCTGTGGCTGGAACTGGTTTTCATGTGTTTGGTTGATGGAGAGAGAGATAAAATGTGTCATAGGCAATTTGTTTGTAAGAAGAGCTGCTATATCAATTCCTAACTTTATTTGCACAGTTTTGAACAATTATCTTTGATAAATGAAGGGTGCTTACAGAATCATTTTGCTGGGAAAAGACCTTGAAGATGAAGTCCAGCTGTTAACCGAGGACTGCCAGGTCACCACTAAATCATATTCCTCAGCAGCACAGCTTAGAATCAGGAGTATTTCCTGAAATGGAAGAGCTTAACCATGATACTTGTACATGCAAACAAACTGAAGTCACTGGGGTAGTGTTTGCTTCATACCACCACAGCTTTGCCATCTGTTAAATCGCTTCACCCTGGTGCTGTGCCAGGTCATGACATCCATAGCCTACCTGGGAGCTCAGTCGAGTGGAGTAAAATCACTGCTTCACCACCTCATTTGTTTTCCTTCTGGTGCTTTGCATGACAAAACAAAATGTGTCATGGACTGGAAAAAACAAACAGCCACTTGCAACTTCCTCACAGTGTTGAGGATGAGGTCATGAAGGGGAAACAACCTTCTGCACTGATGTCTAGGAGTCTTAAAACTGTTGCTCAGCTCGTGCTCAAAACATCCACAAAAACATAGTAATAACCCCCAGACACATCCATCACCACTCCGAATCTTCCTCTGATTAAACTGCTTGAAATTCTAGTGATGAGAAGGAATGGCATTTGAAAAAAGTCACGAGAAACATTTGCAAGTTCACTCGTCTGGAACGGAGAGGTGTGAAGATTGCCCAGGGCAGCGGATCGATCATCACAGAGATTTCAGAGCTCTGCATTTCTGGTAAAGGGGATGATTGCTGGCAGCAGACTCAAATCCATCTACCCCTTGCCAAGTGCTTATGGTAGGGTCACAGAAAGGATTTCTCCTACTGCAGGTACATCATATGGTCTATTCCAACAGTCATTCCCTGTAATACAATCAGTAAAACTGGTCCTTCCATGCAAGTGGGGCAGCTTCTTGCCATTAGCCATGGGATAAGAGTGTGCACATTGCCTCAGCGAGCCAGTGCATCAGCTCACCATCTCATCTTGCTTCTTGTTACTGTTCTTGCTCATGTATGTTTTGGCCTGCTCTAAGTTACTCTTGTAGATGGAGGCAGCCAGTCTTCCAGAGCTAACAATCCACATCCTCTAATCTTCAGCTGTCCAACAGATGTTGGCGATGTACCCCATGGTCCAGGATGCCAAGAGGAGGGAAAGCTGCCAGAAGCAATTCATAGGCAGGATGAGACATTGGCTTCTGCAGGGTGTGATGGCTCCATGGAGATATCACTGAGGTATGTTGGGGTGAGAGCTGCACATTTGACCCTACTCATTCCATCAGGATGGTGTTAACCAGCAGCCCCTGTGCCCATATGGTGGCTGTGGTCATGAAGTGGCACAGTGGCCTGAAAGCTCCAGTAGAAAACTACTCCTTTGACTAACTACAGCTCAAGAATCTCTGCTATAGACTAAGGGGTGCTCCTACTGCCTTTTAAAACACTTGTTTTCAAAATGTTCTGCTTCCAGCGTACGAAAAATAAATCCCAGCTTCCTAACAGAGCCCTGAGCACCAAGGCTTCTGTGTGTAAGAAGCTCTTGTATGGAAATGGTGACTGACACATGTGAGCTACTGATGTTATTACTTGGTTGTCAGACTAACTGGTTGCAGACAAATTTATGGAAAATTCTGTGGGGTTTTTTTGTATTTCTTCTCTTCAGTGTTGATGTTGCAGCACTGGAGGATGAGAATGGAGAATCAAGCTGCTGACCTGCAGGACCACAACCCCAGACAGCTCTCACAGTGTTTTACATTGTACTCAGCACTAACAGAACTCCTGCCAAAACCAGTTACTCCCACCCAAATCTGAGTTAGATTGACTAACTGTTTTTGCTCTTTCTTAATACAAACTGAGGGAGAATGAATTTACCAAGTAAACCTCTGGGGTTTCACTACTGGCTACATCCTCAAGTACCCATTTGAGACCACTAGCCCAACATTTTTGAATACAAATACCTCTGAGTTTGAATATCTTCTTGCCCCTTTACATCTTTCTTGTTAGTAATAAATGAAAGGAACTTGTCCTTTAAAATGACAAACTTTCTTTTACGTGTCTCATATTGTCAGAAATAATGTTTGAAGCCTTGTTTACTCTTTGCTAGAAGTGACAGGTTATTTTGTTGGACAATTCTGAGAGAAAGAAGAGAGACAGTCCCACGTTAACAATCACCAAGGTGTGGCTACCATGGAGTCTACAAGCAAACCTGTTTAGAGTGACAGTTATTGAAAAATCTGGTAGGTCTGTATTTTCACTTTATCATCTACAGCCTTCAATTCATGAGGAAGGAGGAAAAATGTGATGCTTCTTCTCATAACAGTGGGATCTAGACAGGCTGGAGAGTTGGGTGGGGAGAAATTTAATGAACTATGATAAGGGCAATTGCCTCTGTCCTGTCTCCCCCACACACACAGAAGTGAGAGGTGAGGGGAAGACATAGCCCTGTGCCGGTGTGCTGGGGCAAAGCCCCCAGAAGAGAAAAGAGGTCTGGTTTGGGTTGTAAGCCCTCTCTTGTAGTGTCACCTAGTGCCCACCCATCTCAGGACAGGCCACTGGGAGGATTTTCTTAAAGCAGAATGCACATTTTCCTTCATGAAATCACAAATCTATACATCTAAAAATTTTCCGGTAATTTTCAAACTGCAGCAACGCTCCATGGTTGAGTAGGTGATATTAGAAGATTAGTTTTACATATGGTTGTTCCTGCACAATCCAAGGAAAGGTGACAAATGGAACATTGTCAGTCCAGCAAGAAATACCAAGAGAAATATCCTGGGGAGCCAAGGAAGTGTTGTCAGGCAGCAATGACATAAGTGTGCAACCCTTGCCAGCCTCCCTCCACCACGTACACAATTCCAGATTGCTGCTCTGCGAAGGGCCGCCACTCCCTTCCTGTTGAATCACTGTGCACAGGATCAGCTCTGAAAGCCTTTGATTTTTCATTTCTTCCAGTTTGTAAACTAGAATGGGTCCTGACTAGCTGGCATCAAACCTCGAATATGCACTTTGTTTATATAAACAAAATACTCAGCATTACAGATTGACTTCCTTCTTGTCCTGCTGTGGTACTCGGACTTTGCTCCTTTTCTGCAGCACTACTGGAAACAATGAAGGCTCCTGCTTTGATGACTAGATCATCCCCACCACAGAGTGGTTTGTTATCTCTTGCTTTTGGTCTGCATCAGCTCCAAGCTGCTTGTGCGAGTGTATATACTGTATTAGTTCCTTAATAAAGAATCTCTCATCGTAGGGGTCAAACAGGTGAGGAAACTGGTGGCTAACCGATGATTTTTGCTTGCTTGGCAGGTTCATTCCGTAAACAGCAGAAAGTTTTCTTCAGTCAACTACTGATTTGTTTTCAGAGTTGAAAATGTTAGAAAATCCTGCGTGAGAACTGGAATTTGATCTTCCCAAAGGAAACACTTGCCTTCAGTTTTCAGGTATTGCTTGAAATATGCTAAAAATCATCAACAGTTAAGCAGAGCTGCCTCCAGTAATGTTTTGCTGGCTTACAAAGGTCAAGCTAAAGGTTAGTTTGACTTGAGAGGCAGAACCTTCAAAAAACTTTTGAAAAACCTCATGTTTTGAGGCAGAACCTTCAAAAGACAGTGGCAGCTGTAATAACTCAGTAATTTTATGTAGCGATCAATATAGCAATTGAACGAGCATGAGAAGGGATATGTAACTCTCAGAACTCCCTGTAAAAAACAGAAGTATTATTTTTATTGAAAGAGATGTGTTTTTGCTTTGGGATAGACAATGTCCTTTTCTATAGCATTGGAAAAAACTTAGTGAAGACAAAGCACTTCAATCTCACCGTGAGGCCAGCTCAGCAAAATCAATTCTGTTGTCCATATGCAGTAATTGAACTATCGTGGACTCCAGCTAGAGCTTTCTTTTGGTTTAGTGTTGGAATATCTCACCCAAATTAGTCCTACCAGTTGTTAGCTTTATTCTAGGTGAGCAATGTGAGAAGCACAATCTTTCATTTATTCTTGTACTTCGTTTTAATGGGACTTCAAATCACACCCTGTTAGAAGTTCATTTTTCATTCTTTGTGTCTACCAAGTAGCCTCTTATCACAAATGCTCTCATAATTCTGAGGCAAATCTGTTCAAGCCTGAGTCTTGGCAAAGATAAGAGTTCCAAGTCTGTGTTAA
>VXBP01005690.1:0-216576 GCA_013400115.1 Rhinopomastus cyanomelas | reverse complement strand
GGGGTATATCCATTAAAGAGTCATTAGATAAAAATACACAATCAACTCCTCAGCAGGAGCAAGAACCCACTCACTACACCATGGGAGCGCTCTAGGCAGCAGGCTAAATGCAGGTACTTGTTTATTGCCTTTCCCTGCCTTTATCCATCCGTCCCTCCGTCCCTGCATGCTGGTGTGGCTTCAGTGTGCTGACATCAGTACGGCTGGGTGTTAGGTAAACCCAGTGATAGACTGCAGTGGGCTGCCTCCAGCTAAATCTGAAACTATTTAAGATCTTCCCAGGCACTAAAGTCAAGTGGTCCAAAGAATAACCCACATTGACTGCAGCAATTCCTTTTTTACCCAACAGCTGCCTGTTGGAAAGGTACCAACTCTCAATCCTTGTGCTAAGGAATGGCTTGTCAGAAAACTGGTTGATGTGAGCACATCTCACACCATGGGCCATCCTCAGAATTTAGTAGTCTAGACAAATCTATCCCAGTGGCCAGAAATGTTCCAATGCATCATTCCATTTACTAATGGAGACTGTGGAAGCTTTACATACCTGGAGTGAGGCTGCTGGCTTGCAAGTCCCAAGATGCTGATGAAGATGGCTCTTGGGCAGGTGAGCTTGAAAAAATGCCTATCATTATGGGCTTCCAGTTAAAGATGGGCTTCGGGATTTCTTTTGTTTTTGATTTTTTTGCTTCCAGAGGGAAGGGCTTCAAGCTTCAATAGGGGAGGGTTAGACTGGACATCAGGAAAAAGCTTTCACACAGAGATTGATCAGGCACTGGAATGTGCTGCCCAGGGTGGTGGTTGAGTCCCCATACCTGGATGTGTTTAAAAGACACTTAGATGTGGTGTTGGGGGATCTGTTTTAGGGGTGAACTTGTAGAGTAGTGTTGATGGCTGGACTGATGATCCCAAGGGTCTTTTCCAACCTGGATGATTCTATGATTCTGTAAAGTTTGCTGGTCAGTCTGTGACATAAGCCTTTATAACATCTGATGTATCCAGCTGGAGAGACTCTGAATCGTGGAGCTGTTGTTAATAAACACATGGTTTACTTATGTTTTTCTAATATTTTGCTGGTGCTATTGGTGCAGAGTAGTGATGTAGTCTGGAAATCAATCTCAGAAGGTGTAACTCACAAAAACCCAACATAACTTCTACTACAGCTCTTTCTTCTTGACTGAGAGCCTGTTTTCAGTTTAGTTTTTAGTTGCCCGACCTTCAGGTAGAATGAAATAGGTCTTTAGGCAACCATCCTCAGTTCCTTTTTGTTTCCACATTTTCTCTTGTTTCTGTGTGAGTAGCTCAAGCTTCCCACAGTCTCAGGCTGATAATATCCAAGTGTGCAAGAGCTAGATCTCTCTTGTCTCATTACCTGATTTGTATTTCTCTGCAGAGAGAGGGATGATCTCTTCAACACAGAGAGTTATCCATTAGTGTTCATTACTGTTGGATCTCCCTTGGAGCTTTCTGTTGTCTAAATGAAATTTAAAGATAGCAAAATGATGAGTTTTATTTTAAGATAAAATCAGGGAGAGCTGTCACTGATCATGCAGTTAAACGGAGCTGCCTATGCTGGGTTTATTTATGTAAAGAACAAGGTGGGGGGGTGGGGAGAGGAAAGAAAACAATGTGTGCAAAAGATCTCTTCACTCAGTCTCTCTATAGGTTTCTAAACATTTGTTCCCATTTTGCCTTCCCATAACTGAATGATTTTTTGGTAGTCGTTTTGAACACGAATCATCAAAAGGCAGAGCCTTTTAACCTTAGTTCTGCATCAGTTTTCATTGCAGGTAATCTAGCCATGGATGTGCTTTGTGTTCTTAGATGGCACAAAAATGTCAACAGAAATTGGTATTGCTGCTGCAATTTGGTTTTGCACAGCATCTTTCTGTATCCCAGGATGTTCCTGCAGGCTGAAGGAAGGTGGAGTTTATCAACAAGGGTGGTTTTGCCTACACGTTCTGTGGGAAAGGCTTAAACCAAGCAGTGAGTGAGCAAAGGTGATTAGGGTGAGTTCATCATGTAAAAGTCACAGCTGCCACACAGTTCTGGATCCTGTCTCTAACTGTAAGACAATCTGAGCCCCTGGAAATGAACAACACTGACTTTTGTCCCAATAAAGGCGTTTGTCCCCTGATAACAGAGTCTTCAAAGTAGACTTGACCCTGGCTATGAAATTCTCTCACGCATTGATACCAGCTTTTTGTGTCCCGTGGACATGTCAGGTTTCTGACTGATGTTTGGTTTAGACATTCACACAAAGTGCCTGAGGCACCCACTGAGCCTGAACAAAGAAGCCTGGGGAGGGGCTCACCATACTCATTGTCTTACACTGACATTGGCCTTTCCATTACAAAGCCCTTGAAGACCAAAAGTAATCAATAATGATGAATGTGGTTTCTTCCCTGTGTGCATCTGAGACAGATGGACAGGCAGTGTGGACAATAGCTGCAGGCAAGGGCTTGGACATGGTTGTTTAAAAAAATGACCACTGAAAACTTACATTAACAGAAGCACAGCATAGAAAGGTAGAATAACTTGTGGGGTTTCCATATTTGCTTGTTTGATGACAGATTCCTTCATCGAGCAGTAACTGAATTGCCTGCTTGCTTTCACTAAGCAGCATCCATCTCTCAGAGAAATGCCAGGCAGTTTTTCAGCACCATTCTCTCTCTGCACCTCCCTTCCTATCCCAACTCCCACTTCCCAAGCTCTCTTTCCCCTTCCTGCAACTCCTCTCTTGCAGATGCTGTCTGCTTCCCAGCACACTTGTTTGTATAACTGAAAAGGCACTTTTCAGCCACTGGAATGGGCTGCCCAGGGTGGTGGTTGAGACACCATCCCTGGATGAGTTTAAAAGGTGCTTAGATGTAATGTTGGGGGATACGGTTTAGGGGTGAACTTGTAAAGTAGTGTTGATGGTTGGACTCGATGATCCCGGGGGTCTTTTCCAGCCTGAATTATTCTATGTTTCTGTGAAAAGAAATGCCTCAGCTGATCTTAGAAAGAAACTGCTTAAGGACTGTGCTGCATTTTAAACCTCTTTACATATAGCTGTGTTCAGTCAGGTTCAGCTGGAGGAGTCAATTCCACAGTGGCATGTCCTCAAGGATACTGCAGGTATCACCACAGTGAGCATAGGGGTAGGAAAGTGGTCTTGCTGAGAGGCCAGATTGTTGGCTTCATGTTGTGAGCAGATGCTGTACATATCATTTATCATTATCAGAATTTGGTGATTTTTTCAGGAAGATTAGAAATTATCAGATTTTGGTGATTTTCAGTATTGGTTTTCTTTGTCAGTCACTTCAGAGTTCTTTCGTACCAGAAGAGGTGCAGCTGGCTAGTTGGGAGGAGTGATGTTGTCATTATTGATACCTATAAAAGCATTTACGGTAGCACTGATCTTGGATTTTATTAAAGATAGGAGCAATGACAGAGCAAAACAGGAACACAGACAGGAACCTCTGAACTTGGAATTGGCCAAGTTCCTGGGGGGCGAGAGAGAAGCTTTCGTGTTTTAGGGTTGTAATCAGCATATAATGGGGCTACTTGATCTTAATGTGAGCCTGAGTTTGTTGCTGATCCCCTCTCTGTCCTAGCTGTGTGATCTACTAAGTGATCACCTAAAAGAACATGTAGCACAGCTGGCACGTTTTGCTTTTCAGAACAAAGATGATGCTCTCAGTCCTCTGCCTCCCTTTGGTTAAATTATTGACCAATGTTACGGCCTTGGTGCATCAGGGAGCAGGGAGAACCAACCAGAGATAAATCTTCTGACATCCAGTGAAAGCTTCTTAATTCCCAGATTCTAATTTATATGGACCCAAGTCATGAGTATGTTTCCAACCTTTCCCTTCCCTTGTTTCCTCAGTCTCCCAGCTCCACAAGAGCAGGCACGCTCTGTCCACTTCCATCATCATTTCTCCCATAGCTGTCGGAAGGGAAGAGGAGGGCTGGCATTTCAGGTCATTTATTCCAGCCTTCCCACATGGGGGAGGTGGGGAAATCAACACTTTCTGGAGCCAGTGGGATTCCCCTCTTGAAAATGAGGGCACCGTTAGCTCTGGATCAGGCAAATTCCTCCCTATGGACAACCTTTGGAAGAAAGTGAGAAAAGCACAGCCAAAGACAGATTGTTTCCTTTACATCGCTAATGAAAGAGTTTGTCCTCCTGAAAACTTGGAGAAAAGCAATTAGAGACCTCAGGGAATACGCTAAGTGAAAATGTGTTTTTTATTATCCTGGAGTACAGACAATTTACTAAATTGCTGTATTTTACTTCTTGCGGTCACCAGTGACATAGTGACCCCTGTTGTGGTAATGCTTCTCTGCCATGCTTTGAAAAAACTGATTACTATTTCATCTGTCTTGGGTTGCAGCTTCTTGCTGCTCACCCAAGCCCCAAATATGTGCTGTGTATTCCCCTTGTAGAGGGGACTTTCATGGAGAGCCTCCTGCTGCTGGGCTCCATATATCACCCTGGCTACAAGGACAGCAAGCATGTCATGGTTTGCTATGTGAAAGGAAGTGGGTGGCAAGAACAAAACTGACCCTGAAGTCCTTCTTGTGGTTTATTCACAGCAATTCTGTAGATACAATCTGCCTAAAAAAGTCTTCCTCTAAATCTGTTTGGAAATCTGGTTATTGGTTTCAGACCAAACCCTGTATTTACTGATCAGATCATAGCTGATCGGAAAAGATGAAGGGAGACAGAACAGGATGGACAGATGAAAATGAGTCATAGAATCACAGAACATTAGGGATTGGAAGAGACCTTGAAAGATCTAATCCAATCCACCCACCACAGCAGGATCACCTAGACCAAGTCACACAGGAACATATACAGGTGGGTCTTAAACATCTCCAGAGGAGGAGACTCCACAACCCCCCTGGGCAGCTCGTTCCTGTCACCCTCACTGTGAAAAAGCTCCTTCTCATATTGATATGGAACCTCCTATGTTCCAGCTACATGCCAGTCCAAGCTTTACTTCAAAATAGCTCTCTCTTCCTAAAAGGATGTTTTATCCTGAAGCCATGCTGGTTCCCAGGCACACATGCTAGTGGCACAGACACTAGTGTTTGGATCCTCTCCCTTCACTTTTTAAGCCAAGCTAAGCATTTCCCCTGAGACCTTACATCTGAAAGGGATGTCCAGCCACTGGGGTGGGCATCAAGAACTCCAGCAGCATTCAACCAGCTTTGCTGCATAGTTGGTTGCTTTTTCTTGCTGGAGGGTTGGTTTGCTGCAGTGTGAGACATTGTGAGTGTACAGCAGCTTAGGCATTTGAGCGTGGGTGCACTACAGCAAGCAGCAGCAGTGGGGCTCAGGATGTTACAGTAGTGCAGCAGCAGCCAGCCTGTCCCAGGCATATCCCTGCTGCATCTGTCCATCTAGCTCAAACCATCTGCTGCTCTGAAGCCACTGCTGTCTTTCCTTCAAGGACATTCAACAATATTTCTTAACATAAATGAAGGAAACTTTGAGAAACTACTATCCTTCCCCTCTTTCAGTCTGGTACATTCTCTGGCATCACCCTAGCTGTTGTCATCCACTACATTTAAGTTGAATTAAAACCAAAGATGTCTTTTAATATCTACTACTATTTAAAGTTTCATTTAATCCCTTAAAGACTTGTGTACAGTTCTAAAACAGAAGACAACAGAACCCTCAAAAGAACTCCCAATGGTAATAACAGGTGAGCATACGCCATTGCCCCTTAGATCTTTCCCCTTCCTTCCCTCCCTCCCTCCCTTCCTCCCTCCATCCCTCCCTCTATCCAAATCTCTGAAATTACGTTTTGAAGCCAATTTTGGATACAACAGCAGGCTGGATTCCCTCGTCGTATCCTGCTGCTGAGTCTTCCTTCCTGTCTGACCTCTAAGATCTACTGCTCATCCTTCTGCTGGCTGAAAGGAGAGACAGGCAGTAATTTATACGGAAAGGTAATTGTTCCCTCTTGCGGATCGGTGGTTCCATGCTTCTGGTAAGACATTCAGCATCAACCAGTCAGTTTCCATCTTCAGATAGTTTTAATGCAGCGTGTGTCTGCCAAAAATACTGCAGTGGTCTTCTCAAGAGATGGCCACAGCCTGGGCTTCATTAGCAAGACCCACACCCGGCAGTCTGTAGGTTTTAACCAAGCAGAAGTGAGACAACACTGTTTTGGCAAAAGCTGCAACTAAAAGCACCTGTCATTATAACAAGCAATAAAAAAGCTGGAAACCAGGAGCAGACAGCAGATGCACAGCCCTGCTTGGCTAGTCAGTGCAGACTTTGCCAGCTCGGAGCTCTTTTCTAAGCCTGTCAACAGTGACTCTCTTGTGTGAACTGAGCTTCGGATTTCTCATGCTCTCTCAATATAGTCCTGCTGAGTCTTGGGACTCAGGAGTGTGTATATATAGATATTCTCAGGAATATGCAAAGGGCCACTGTCTGTCAATATCACTACAAGATTGCATGAGATGCACTGATCATGGGTCTGGCCATGCCAAGGGCTATTACTACAAAATACAGGTGTTGTGTTAAGGAAGAGTTTCCTGATGGACTCCTCTCAGCAGTTATGTGAATCTGTTATGTTTTGTTCTGTGTAACATGCCAGAGACCATAAAATCATAGAATCATTAGGGACTGGAAGGGACCTTGAAAGATCATCTAGTCCAATCCTGCTGCAACAGCAGGATCACCTAGACCAAGTCACACAGGAACGCATCCAGGCAGGTCTTGAACCTCTCCAGTGAAGGAGACTCCACAACTCCCCTGGGCAGACTGTTCCAGTGCTCCGTCACCCTCACTGTGAAGAAGTTCCAGGCAGATAGAGACCAGATGCAAACTGATGTGACCACACAATCTTCTCTCTACTTTCCCTGTGCCTGACTAGCAGGTCAGGTGGTGTCCACACCATTTACCTGGCATCACTCCGTCAACTGTCTTTATTGAGTTAAAGTACAGATAGTCAATGCATTGACTTCCAAAGGTAGATTCAGCAGTCCAAGCTGAGAAGATGGAACCCATTTCTCCTTAGAGATTTCTGGAATCTCAAAAAACCCATAAAAATCAATGCTGGTAAGGATTTGAAATGGACCTTCTTGATCTGGCCCCGCTTACTCCCAGCTGTCTCACCACTCATGAGATGTAAAGGTTACATCCATACATCTGGACTAAACACCCCCAGGACCATTCTTAGCAGCTAGCAGGAGGTAAGTCTCCTCCACCCAATGGTATTACTCTTGATTACTGAGGGCAAACTGCCAACTGGGAATGGTCTCTGAGCCCACCTGTGGACTGTGGTATTGGGATGTGCCAAAAGCTTGCCAGAAGTTGTCCTAATAAATCAACAGCACAGATGATCATATTTAGGGGAGTAGGACCATAGCTCGGCACTGTAATAGATGCATTACGATAGAGAGAGCCAAGCAGCCCACATTCTGGACAAAAAGCTCTGTGTTTTCTGTCTACACCAACTGTTTTCTGGCGTCTCCAACATCCTTGCTTTGGGATTTCCAAGGTACACTAGAAACTGCCACATCAACACACCACATATCTCGTTAGATGTCTTGTCCATGTTGGACGTTCCTGGATGATAACTACCCTCCATTTAATCTGTCTCCATTTCATCTCATAGTTTTAACTGCAGCCAAGAGCAGTACTTGCAGCCCACAAGGAGTTTAAATTATACTGGTGACACAGAAATTACAGTGTTCATGCTTTAAATTATACTTCCAGCTTGGACTTTAGCTTTCCTTTCTACATGAGGTTCTCTGTTCTGCTTGCAGTCATTGAGTGACAATGCTTTCCTTCAGCCTGATCCTTGGGTTCTGCTGCAACAGGCAGAAGAGTGCGGTTGTGAGCCAGAGCACAGAGCCCAAGTGACACCTTTTACAAAATCACAGAATTACTGAGGTTGGAAAAGACCTCTGAGACCATCAAGCCCAGCCCATGACCTAACATCACCACATCAGCCAGACCAGGGCACTAAATGCCACATCCAGTCTGCCCTTAAACACCTTCAGGGATGGGGACTCCACCACCTCTCTGGGCCTAATCACCCTTTCTGTGAGGAAGGACTTCCTAACATCCAACCTAACCCTCTCCTCGAAGCTTCAGGCTCTGTCCTCTTGTCCTGTCACTCATTGCCTTGGAGAAGAGCTCTATTCCCACCTGCCTAAAACTTCCCTTCAGGTAGTTGTAGAGAGGGAGAAGGTCTTATGAGGAGAGGCTGAGGGAGCTGGCGGTTTTTAGCCTGGAGAAGACTCAGGGGGGACCTGAAGGGAAGTTGTAGAGAGGGAGAAGTTACCCCGAATCTTCTCCAGGCTAAGCACCCCCAGCTCCCTCAGCCTCTCCTCATAAGACTTTCTCTCTAGTCCGTTCCCCAGCCTCATTGTTCTGAATTCAATTTTCAATTGGTTTACAATGACTGTGCTCTCAGCACCATATATAACCATGGTATAACAGACCAATATGATGCCCAGGTGTTTTTGCAGATCACCTGTGGTGAAAAAGTAGGTGTTTTGATTTGCAAGAAAGTGAAGCTGAGATACCCCCCCCCCCCCACTAACAGATAATACAAAAATACAAGATAATAATGGGCAATACTAGAATAGATAATCTGTCCTTCAGGTGATCTTTGCTAGCAGGGCAGTGTGCCAGCTGCTGCAGATTCATGGAGAAGAATGGTAAGAACTGCATGGTCAGGGACTTCATAATTCTTAGAAATGAATCACCGCTGTCAGAGTTTCTATGGGAACAGAGAAATAAATGAATATTTAGGCTGTTTTCAAATTAATTCTATCAGAAGACCCAGTGGTTATGCAACGGCTGGAAGTGCACAGGGAAATAAATCATTTTATTATTTAGATTTTGCTAGTTACTGTTACTGTGGATTTTTAAGAAGTTTGTTTTATACAACTTAGTCACAAAATATTTAAACTCAGCAGAAGACAAACAGGACATTTGGCTCTAAGTTCAGAACAATGAACTCATGAGGTTTATTTTTGTATGCAAGTTCGACTTGGACGCTCGCCACGTAACACAAAAACCAGTTACCACTTACTGCCTTTTTTTCTCTCTTGAAGCGACGAGGGCATCTGGATCCCATTTGAAATTGCAAACTAGGCTTTTTGGCTTTTTTTAAACAATTTGCATAGCTTGAACTAATTAATGCTTTGGTTGATGAGTAGGCAGTAAAAGGCAACATGACCCCAAGCATGAGAGAGGTGAAGGAGAAATGCATGAATTTTGGCATTTCCTCATTTGAGAGCTTGATTTGGCTTGAATTGGCATTTCAGTGTGAGCGGGGCACGCGAACCATGGATGTCACAAAGTCATAGCAGAAGACCCTGAGGATGAGCTATGCGCGATTCCAGCATCAGAAATAAATGTGCACAGAGTCTAAATATGCAGCCTAAGGTTCTCTTACCTTGAGCGAAGCCAACAGCCTTAGCTAGGTGCATATGTCCCTCATGAGTTAAAATCTGTTTGCTGCAGACCCTGAAGCACCTGCGAGCTCCTGGCACCACAGACCTAATGTCTGTGATCTGTGCTGTTTGTGTTCGTGTTGGGCTGATGTCACAGAGTCACAGAACATTAGGGATTGGAAGGGACCTCAAAGGATCTAGTCCAGTCCCTCTGCCAGAGCAGGACCACCTAGACCAAGTCGCATAGGAACATGTCCTGGTGGGTTTTAAACATCTCCAGAGAAGGAGACTCCACAATCCACCTGGCCATCCCATTCCAGTGGTGTCCTGCTCTAAACATATTTAACAAGCAGCACTGCTGTCAGTGCTGCCTACAGCAGCTGTGCTGAGCCTCAGATCAGAGCACTCATACTGCAGATAGGATGGACGACATCCAGCCAGCAAATGCTGGGGCACCATATTCTTCCTTTGTCACTTGTGAGGTCTGGGTGAGTCTTCCAAACAGAAACCTAAGCATCTGTGTGAAAACCATATATGGTCTTGAACGTCTGTGCTCACGTCGAGGCGGTGCTCGGTTTCACCATACGTTGTTCCATACACATGAGACCTCAACTGGAGAAAAACTGCAGCAGCTCTTGCCAGGGCTGAGCAGTCCAAGAAATATCAAGTTCCAAGTCGATTCAGATCTGAGCAGTGGGGCTGTATCTGCGGTCTTGCACATCGTCCAGCTTTTCTCAGCATCTACTGCTGGTCCCATTTGTTATGACAGCTACGTTATTTGTGAGGTAACGGGAGAGCGTAAAGCAAAGCAGAGCTGCTTAAAGTATCAAGATTCCCTTATTGCGAGCGCGTTTGTCTTAGGTTTCGTTATGTTTGGGTCATCTAGGATGTAAGTTGGTACGCTATAGACGTGATAAATCTCTCTCCTAATCTTCGTGACCTGTGTTTGCCCTGGCTCAGTGTTTCCACAGTAAAAAAATATCAGGAGACTCCATACAGAAAATGTAAGGCATTTACTGTGTTTGTAAAACTCACTGTGGGCCTGATCTTGTAATATCTGTCCTTGGTGAGAAGTTCATTATTCATCCAAGGACTGTCACCGAAGCGTTAGGTGACGTGTGTGGAGGAGTCTGCAGCGTTAGGCTCCAGTGGGATGTTAACATTAGCAGCAATCACCCCTGTTTTCCATCAAGTAGGGGAAGTCATGGACATGAAAAAAAAGTTCTTGTGGAAATTATTACATCAGCTGTAGCTGCTGGGAAAAGCTGGAGCATCACACAGGGAAGCTGCAGGTCTGCTAGGGTAGGAGGGGCTGAGAACAGACACGTGTCAGAGAAAGAGGAAAAGAAGCCTGGACTCAGCCCCACTGAAACGAGACCAGTGCCAGAGAGCAATGCAGGGTGCACAGAAGGAAGATCTCGAAGGGCAAAGAGGCAGCTGTGGGGATCAGTATGAAAGGACAAGGAGCAATGGGTGCAAGCTGGAACATAGGAGGTTCCATATAAATATCAGAAGGAACTTCTTCACAGTGGGGGTGATGGAGCACTGGAACAGGCTGCCTGGGGGGGTTGTGGAGTCTCCTTCTCTGGAGAAGTTTAAAGCCCTCTGTTTGGTTGTTCCTAGATCTGGCTGTCAGGTGACACTTTTGCACAAGGGAGAAAACTTCTCGTACTGCATCTACAGTGGTTTTTCACTTTTGTGATGGCAGGAAAGGGCTCTCTGCTTTCCGTGAATGGTTGTGGCTAGATTGTTCTTCAGGTGTGATCACAGCATAAAGTGGTGTTTTCAAACACTTAGGTTAAATTCCCCCAATATATTAATATACATATTGGGCAAGATTCAATGAAGTCTGGTCTAGGAAATCACAGAATCACAGAACATTAGGGATTGGGAGGGATCTCGAAAGATCATCCAGTCCAATCCCCCTGCCACAGCAGGATCACCTAGACCAAGTCACACAGGAACATATCCAGGTGGGTTTTAAATGCCTCCAGAGAAGCAGACTCCACAACCTCCCTGGGCAGCCTGTTCCAGTGCTCTGTCACCCTCACTGGGAAGATGTCCTTCTGATATTGATGTGGAACTTCCTACGTTCCAGCTCATACCTGTTGCCCCTTGTCCTGTCATTGGATGCCACTGAGCAGACCCTGGCTCCATCCTCCTGATGCTTACCTTTCACTTATTTATCAACATTAATGTGGTCACCCCTTAGTCTTCTTTTCTCCAAGCTCAAGAGACCCAGCTCCCTCAGCCTTTCCTGAACAAGAGCTTAGGAATCAGTATTCATGTCTGTGTAGTAACTGCTGTAAACATATTTGGATTTGTAGCCCCTGCCTGTTTGTGGAGTGTATGTCTGAAAAAGTGTTATTTCCCAAGGTACATGTGCTGTTCTGGACTATGTTCTGGATGCTCTTCTAAAGCAAGAATTTAGAGATCCATGTCCCTCATCACGAGAAGACCCAGACATTTTCTAATATTTATAGAGGATGTGAAATATAAATGTGTGCTAAAGTAAAAATCCTGCTCTGTGCAAGACCATTCAAAAAATCAGTCTCTTTTTAGCAGGCAGGAACCTGGCCTGGAATATTTTGTTCTTGTATTTGTATCTCTAAAGAGCTAAATCTGTGGTCACTAGGAGTGCTTCTTGTGCAGCTCCTTCCTCCAGTACTTGGATATTCCTCAACCCCCATCAAATCTATAGGCTTAGGGAAGAGTGACTGGAGAGCTGCCTGGTGGGAAAGGACCCCAGGGGTGTTGGTTGGCAGCTGGCTGAACAGGAGCCAGCAGGGTGCTCAGGTGGCCAAGAAGGCCAATGGCATCCTGGCTTGAATCAGAAATGGTGTAACCAGGAGGAGTAGGGAGGTGATGGTGGCCCTGTCCTTTGCACTTGTGAGACTGAACCTTGAGTACTGGGTCCAGTTTTGGGCACCACAGTATCAGAAAGACATTGAGGGACAGAGCCTTTTTTGTCCAAACTGGGAAGTCTCAATTTTCTCGATCTCTCTCCATGAGGCAGTTGTTCCCCCCTTACTGCACTTTGTCATGTGTTCCAGTTTTCTGGTTTATAAGCATCACCTTTCAGTTGCGTGCCGCCTGCTGTGGTTACAGCACTGCAGCCCAGCACTTCATGCAGGTGCCAGCTACTTGTTCAAGTGCACATCATGTCCTTTGCCTGCCTGCTTTTGGCCATTACACCTGTATGGGCAGAGCAATGGGTTTGCTGTGTTCTAGCCTCACTGCATTCCTCCTGAAAATTTGCCATGTGGCAGAATGAAAGCACAAAGGGAAGTATTTCTAGCAGGGAGCAAGGAATGTTATTAAAGGAAATAAAAGATCACACCCCTGGAGAGGCAGCTATTCTGAGCACAGCGCTTACTTTTGCCTTCTAGATATGGATTTAGAAAATATACTTGTTCCTATGTGACTCCTTTTAATGATGTGGCTTCACCTGGTGGTGCAATTCGTGTTGAACAACATCTAGTCATGTGCACGCAGCCAGAGAAGGTATGGTAGGTTATTGCTGTCTGAAAATCCACATGCTGTAAATTTTTTAGGTGTTTGGGAAATATTCACTTCTCTCCATCTTTGTAAAATCCAGCTCGTTGTGTTTCATCACAACATTTTTAATTTTGAGCACTGCAGCTTAAAAAGCTGAGGCAATAATCACTGAGAAAGCAGTTCTACAGAGAGGTTATGGCCTTGGGAGACCCTTCGTGCCTGGGATTTGCTGTATCACTAAGCATTTGGCACTTAGCAGGTTGCTTTTACAAAGCCCTTTGTGTCTTCTCCAGTGGTATTAAGAAAAGGACTCACAGTTTTGAGACAATTCCTGCTCTATCAAGCAAGATAAAGCCAAGGCTATGCCCTTGTCTGGTTTCTGTTTTCTACATTTGAGGGGTGTCTTTTTTTTAAGCCATTTTGAATACAAATGCTTGTTGAATGGGCTGAGAAATGGGAAATCCGTGCGAGGCTGCAGCAGTCCTGTAAGTGCTGACATGCTCTGAGCAGTGTGTCTGCTGCTGTGTCTGGAAGACAAAGATAGAGAAAGATTGTTTTATTGCTCAAGTATTTTCCTTTTCCTGGTTTCTATTTTCCTGACTGAAATCAATATTTCAGGGCTAATGGATGAGCACGTCTGCCGTTGCTGCTTGAAATGCTGACCTTGGCAATCAATATATTTAGCTTGGAGCATTTGGGATGTCAATTACTATGATAATAAATCAGCATTTGCTGCCTGCAAAACGTTTGGGTTATTGGGTTAGAATTCCCTGCAACCCTTTTCCACTTTCTCTGTTTTTATACTCTGCAGCTGCTGGAGACTGCGAACCCTTGAGCAAAACCGTATTAACCCGTTATTTCATTAGGACTGGATGAATGATTAGTTTGGGGTTTTGGTTTTTTGTTTGTTTGTTTTGTTTTTCTAATTCATTGATCTTTTGGAAAATTCAGAGGGATGAGCAAGCTGTTGTGAATAACACATTTCACAGAAAGGGTTCTGTTCTGATGTTGAAAAATCTTTGGGAGCAGATTTTGAAGATCTCTTATAACAACGAGGGAAAGTTTGCCACGAAGTGATGGCCAGCTGGAGAAACAGGACATCCTTCTGTGAAAGCATGAAAAAATGCAACTGATCTTTTTCCTTGTGCTCTGTAATCGAAATGCTTAATGTAAATGTGAGTGAGCTGAGCATCTCCAATTGCTTTGCCACAGAAATGGCTTCATCTAAGGACTATCCCACAGCCCAGCATTTTGACACTGGTCATCTGTAAGTGCTTTCAAAAGGGCACCTTTCTCCCATCTCCTCTTTGTTTTATTCAACGTGCTCTGCTTTGTCTGTGGGTTTTTCCTGCTGTTACCTGAACAGCATCACACCATCACCCCTGCCAGCACTGCTGCTTCTGTCTGTTGTGTCTCAGTTGCTTGCTGAGCTTCTGCAACAAATTACCTGGATGCAGGAAAGACCTTGACCTCACGGTAAGAGTGACAGAGCACTGGAACAGGCTGCCCACCTGGGTGTGTTCTTCTGTGACTTGCTCTAGGTGATCCTGCTCTGGCAGGGGGATTGGACTGGATGATCTTCTGAGTTCCCTTCCAATACCTATTGTTCTGTGGTTCTGTGATATCAGACTGTTCCTTGTGACCACAAATAGTTTCAACATATCTAAGAGATCGTTAACCTCAGTCCAGAGCTTCAGTAAAGTTTGTCAGTCTCTGTAGAGTGTAACAGAAGACAAACCATGACAAATGATGTCTCCTTATTCATAGGATAGTCTTGAACAGCAGTATCTGATCTTATTAGAGAAAATTAGGTCTGGGGCTTTAAAACCTGTATTCAGGTCTCTGGCCCACAAACTATCAATTAACTGAAACCTGCCACAA
Organism: Rhinopomastus cyanomelas; assembly: GCA_013400115.1. Classification (NCBI taxonomy): domain Eukaryota; kingdom Metazoa; phylum Chordata; class Aves; order Bucerotiformes; family Rhinopomastidae; genus Rhinopomastus; species Rhinopomastus cyanomelas. The sequence continues at coordinate 201,786 of VXBP01005690.1, read as the reverse complement.
AGGTTTGCAGAGACAGGACACAAATTGCTAAAGAACAACAGCTATTTTAGGTGACTGCATGGCCTGCTGATCTGTCCAAACCTGCACTTGTTTTCAAATCAAAAGGAATCTGTGGCTAGCAGAAGAGATGCTGCTTCAGATAGACTATTTAAGACAATTCTATTGGCACAATTTGTGTTATAAGGTGTGGGGAGCTATTCAGGAGGAACAAAGATTGCTAGAAGTGAGGCTGTGAAAGGGGGTTATCCATGTGTACTTGTATGGTTGAAAAGGTTTGTTTCTCGGTCCTGGAACAAGCAGCACCTCTGTGCACATATGGCACCACTTATGGGGTTTTCAAATGCTTCTCATAATGTTGAATAAGCAGGGTCTGACTTGAAGCCCTTCAAGATAATTGAGTGCTTTTCCATTGACTTCAGTGGGCTTTGGCTTAAGACATTAGTGAATTTAGTCTCTCAAAACCACTTGGACTGTTGCTATTCTCATATACTACTTGAAAATGGAGACAGAGAAAGTGAAATGACGTGCTATCAGTCACAGAATGAGTTGGCAGACATCAAGTGCTCAGTGTCTTTGCTGCCAGGCCAGTTATTCAACCACCTACAAAAAAAACCAAAACCCTAAAGAACAAAAGAAAGAAGAGTAGAGGTATTTTTTAAAGCTGGTGAAATAGCCCTGTGAATGGCTTGAGCCCAAAGAGTCAAACTTGCACTACATATGGAATATCCTACCTAATGATATCTCAGGTAGACCTTGAGCTCCCTGGGTCTATGGCTTTCCTGGGGTTATTGCTCACACAGACATTGCAGTGATGTCATCCTCCTCTGGTCTCTGATAACGTTCCCTGGTGCTGACAGTGATCATGTCAACAGCTGTGAGTCAAACCCAGTGTGTGTGCACTCGTGTGCTCCGGAGGTGCCCAGACAGAACTCAGCAACAGCCAGACTCCAGGAGAATATTTGTTGGATGATGCATTCAGAGAAAACAAATACAACAACAGCCAACACGCCTGCTTCTGTCCACTGTGGCTTACTTTCACCTGGGGCTGGTGAAGACTCCCACTTGGTATGCTCCTGTGATGTTCCTGTATCAGGAACGGTGTAACCAGGAGGAGGAGGGAGGTGATGTTGCCTCTGTACTCTGCACTTGTGAGACCACTCCTTGAGTACTGGGTCCAGTTTTGGGCACCACAGTATCAGAAGGATATTGAGGTGCTGGAGCAGGGCCAGAGATGGGCAAGGAGGGTACTGAGAAGTCACAGGCTTTATGAGGAGCAGCTGAAGGAACTGGGGTTCTTTAATCTAGAGAAGAGGAGGCTGAGGAGACCTTGTTCTCTACAGCTACCTAAAAGGAGGTTGTAGCGAGGCTGGTGCTGGTCTCTTCTCCCAAATTACTAATGATAGGAGGAGGGGAACTGACATCACGCTGCATCAGGAGAGGTTTAGATTGGATCTTAGGAAGAAGTTCTTTCCTGAGAGAGTGGCTGGGCAACTGGAACAGGCTGCCCGGGAAGGTGATGAAGTCTCCATCCCTGGAAGTGTTTAAAAACTGAGTAGCTAGAGCACTTGAGGCCATAGTCTAGGGGTTAGTGAGCAGTTGGGATGAGGGCTGGACCTGATGATCCTGGAGGTCCTTTCCAGCCATAATCATTCAATAATTCTATATTTCTATGTCCCTTTTTTGGCTTCCTAGTCTGTTCCCACCACAGGTAGTTTGCAGTATAAAAACAAGCAAGGGTGCAGGCAACTTTTTGGGCAGGACACGTTCTGGGAGATAGTAACCTCCCTTGCAGTGGTGCTGCCTTTGCCTTGTGCCTCCCTGGCACAACTTCAGACCTTGGCTTCTCATCCTGTCACTAGTAGCCTGGGAGAAGAGCCGGACCCCCACCTGTCTCCAGCTTCCCTTCAGGTAGTTGTAGAGAGGGAGAAGGTCCCTCCTGAGTCCCCTCTTCTCCAGGCTAAACACCCTGAGCTCCCTCAGCCTCTCCTCATCAGCCTTTCCCTCCAGTTCCTTCCCCAGCCTTGTTGTTCCCCTGGACCTGCTCCAGAGGGGCCAAGAACTGCCCCCAGTACTCAAGGGGAGGCATCCCCAGTGCCCAGTATAATGAGAGAATTATGCCCACAGTCCTGCTGGCCACACTATTGCTGATACAAGCCAGGATGCCATTGGCCTTTCAGGCCACTTGGGCACCCTGCTGGCTGTTGTTCAGCTGATTGTCAGCCAGTACAGCCAGGTCCCTCTTTGCCAGGCGTCTCTCCATTCACTCATCCCCCAGTCTGTAGCTGCAGGGGGTTGTTGTGCCAAAGTGTAGGACCCTGTACTTGACCTTGTCAAATCTCATCCCATCAGATCACATCTCATCTCATCTCTGCAGTGTCTGCAACTCCTAAGGATGCTATGTCCCTCTGAGATGGATGTGCTTATTGCCTCTTTTTTTTATAGGGTTGAAGAGCAGAATGTGTCCAGCTCTACCTTTCTTTGGGTTGTCAGTCCTAGGCTGAGCAAACAGCACAAGGGGAAAGATTTCTTCTTTTTGGATCTCCTCCAAGTCCAAGTGCTCAGACACACAATGAATTCTCTGCTATTCGGAAAGAAACAGGTGTTTTGTGACAATGCTGCTTCTGGAGGTTGTTGAAGGGGTCATTCTTAGCTGTTCTCTGAGCTGAGGAGAGATCTGTGCTGTTTCCATGCTCATAGAGATGGTCATTCCAGTGCTGACTGTATGAAACAGTCAGATGTGCCAAAGCAGGAGAGAAAGCCAAAGGCTACACAAGTCTGGAGCTTATTCATCCTGCTTCCTTTACGGCCACACTGACTTGATTTGAGGCTGCCTCATCACTGTACTGGATGTGATTTGCATAGTTCATTAATTAATAAGACAAAATGGCATTAAGAAGCCATGAATGCACTGTTAACCAATGGGTCTGCCATTGTGACCAAGTCCTACCTTGGATAAAGAGGCAGCTTTGGGTTCTGCTGACCTGGAATGCATTGCTAAACGCCGTCAATGCTTTAGGAGCACAGTCTTCATCTTTGTCTGATATTTCTCATGTATCTGAACTGCAGTGTTAGCAAAGCTGTGGAAGACAAGAGTCTTTGCTAAATGTCATAGGAGGAAGAGTTTAATGTGTGCTTGTGCAGGAACAAAACAGATACTGAGATCTGGGGAGAGGAACCCCCAAAACATAGATAGCAACAACCAGATATTAAACCAGCACAGAGGCTGCAGGGAAACTAGCTAGCCCAGGATATCAGTTTTCTCTAGACATCTTTTCTTTCCTGGTCACAGTTGGACTATTTGTTGAAATCACAGGCAAACCTTGAATGACAGCTCCATTTCTGCAAATAGAGAATAATAATTGGAAACTGTTCTCATGGAAAACCACTTCAACTCCAGTGAATTGAATAAAATATTTTAACCTTTTTCCTTTTAGAAGTGCTTTGCCTGGAAGGGATAAAGAAGAAATAGAACAGTTTTGGAATAAAGAAGAAATAAAACAATATTAGAATCATAGAATCATTAGGGATTGGAAGAGACCTTGAAATATTGTCTAATCCAATCCCCCTGACACAGCAGGATCACCCAGACCAAGTTGCACAGGAACACATCCAGGTGGGTCTTAAATGTCTCCAGTGAAGGAGACTCCACAACCTCCCTGGGCAGCCTGTTCCAGAGCTCTGTCACCCTCACCGTGAAGATCTGCAAGAATAGGTCTTACGTTAATAACTCACTCGCTCACCTCAAAGGCAAGTCCACATGATATAAACCAGCAGCATTCCCTTTATTTTGTGCACTGTGTTATTACTTGAACAAAAGCCATCGTTTCTGCAAATGTCAGGTACAATTGTTGCACTGAGATGTGAACTGTGGAAAGTCAGCTCATGTGCTTACCAGAAAGGCATTAGGAGACAATACACATGTGCTGAAAACAAGGTAAAAATAACCTATAAATGTGTCCACAAGCCAAAAGTGTGATGTTCTGTTATGATGAAAGAGGCTTGAAAAACACGAAGAATAACAGAGCAGATTCCTTCCTACCATAAAAAGCTTTTCTCAACACAGGAGGGCTTCATGACTGCTGGAAAATATGAGGAAGGTAAACACAGCACCGTGATATCATCCAGGCGTTTTGAAAGGAAGGTTTTGCACATTGGATTCGTGTGAGCACCACAAAGCTAACACATCTGTACGATAGGTGAATAAGATCATATTTTCTTTGTGTCTTTTCGGTGATTTCTTGTGGGGTTTAATTTTCTTTAGTCATTTCCTCATCCCCTTTTTGTCACAATGCTTTGATAGCTCCCAGTGTATACCGCTTCTTTGCCCTGCTGTTCGGCCTGAAAGGGGCTGACAGCCCCCCTGTCAGGCTTGTTAAGCTCTCGAAGCCTGGTGCATCCTGCACGCGGCGTGTTTCTGATCATGCCGGCAGCGCAGACATGTGAGCTGGCAGCTGCTGTGGTGCTGCCAGATCAATACACCCACAAAGCACAGTGAGCGTGGCGTGTTGGTTCAGAAGTCAGATTTCTCTTTTCTAGAGGGTCTGTCTGGAAATCTCCAAAAGCGAAAGAGTTCTTCTGGAGCTTCACTGAGAGAGGCATCTATCAGCGTACGTATCGAGGCGCTAAGAAGGCTCAGCTACAAGAATGGGTTTCCTCGCTTTGGATTAACAGCAGCTCCCCCTGCGCCTCTCCCCCGCAGCGCCCAGGACTCCACGCACGACAAGGCACAGCATATGTTTCTCCTTAGACTTGCCTGCAAACACAACAAGCCCTTAAAAGACGCATCGGTTGCGGACATAAACTTGCCAGAAAGTAATTATCATCCGCATCCCTTTCCGATCCTATTGAGTCGCTTGGATTTTGATAACCTTGCAGATGCCCTCTGTAGTGGAAATAATCAAGGCAGAGATAATGAGATTTATTGATAAAGCAAGGAGTCTGACTGAGTCACCTTGAAGCCCACTCAGCTGTGATTTTGTGGGGATGACTGTTGTTAATTCTGCTGGAGTATTTATCTTGCCTTTTGTACAGCTGATTGAACTCATTTTATATTCTCTCCTTCCCTCTCTTACAGATAAGCTCATTTTTTTTCTTCCAGCTGTAGTGAACATTTACTTTAGAGTTAGTTAGTCAGCTCCTCAGCCAAGCGAAAGAAAAGGGGAGTGGAGCAGTGGGAAAGACGGACCGTAGTGTGTTGTGGAGAGTAGGCTAAGTCCATCCTCTCCCAGATGTTCATCCTGCTGTGTCTTTAGGAGTGGCTGTGTTAGGGTTGAGCCGTGCAGGACTGCTATTGAGCTGTGCTGGCAGCAGTTGCAAGGGTATAAGAGCACAGATCCTTACAACCTGAGGTTACAAAGGAAAAGGGGTTGCATACGTGGAATGGGGTGGCTTTTCTTAGCAATCTCACCTCTATCTGTGCTTTTTCACTCACTTATGAATTATTTCCTTGGAGTCTGGAGAGTCAAATTTGACCCAATTTCACCTGATGGTGAAATTCAGCCTAGGGGTGGATATTCTCACAGGGGAAACTGTTGCCCTAGAGGAAGGAGAATTGAAGCTTGAGGAAATTGCAGGACTCCACTTGTGAGGAAATGGCTGGTCTCAGCAAAAATGTGGAAATATGGCTTGCATTAAGTTCTGTGCTGTGTTTTTCCCTTTGCTTTTGTTTTGAAGAGCAGCATTAAAAATGAAAAAAGACCCACAACTTGCAGAGTGGTTTCAAAAAACCCCTAAAGGAAATAGTGTTTGGACCTTGCACTTCAGAAAGGACTGAAACCTGTGTGCCAGGCAGCTGCAGAAAGAGACCCTCTGCTCATCACACTGTTGTCTCTGAGCCCTAAAAGCAGTCCTGGGGCTGCCTTGGGGACTGTGACCCCTCACATGGCTTGTGGTCAAGGCTGAGGAGTTAACTCAGCCCATAGCCTCATTAATGTTGATAAATATGGAAAGAACAGGTGTCAGGAGGATGGAGCCAGACTCTGTTCATTGGCATCCCGTGACAGGACAAAGGGCAAGGGGTGTGACATGGAACAGAAGAGGTTCCACATCAGTGTGAGAAGGAACTTCATGGTGAGGGTGACAGCACTGGAAGGGGCTTTCTGGGGGGTTCTGGAGTCTCCTTCTCTGGAGAGGTTTAAAACCTGTCTGGCCATGTTCCTGTGAGACTGGATCTAGGGGATCTTGCAGTGGCAGGGGGATTGGACTGGATGATCTTTCCAGGTCCTTTCCAATCCCTGATGTTCTGTGATTCTAAGGAGACCTGGACCCATGTAAAAGCTGGAACAGCTTTTCCTTGCACACTTACCATCAGTCTGGCTGAAGCAAGCGAGGTTGATTACAACTGAAGAATTGTTCCCATAGAAGAAGAAAGGTTTAAAAAAAGGTTTTTAAAAATTAGACTGTACAATGGAGGATGACTAAATAAATATGACAAGAGACCTGAGAAAAGCATCCATTTGAAGGGAAGCAATGGAAGCACCACAAACTACATTCTCAGTAAGGCTATCAGGGCTACAGTTTTAGAGACTACAATTTTAGGTGCTCTGTGGTTCTGCTTTCCTACAGTATAGTATAAGGTGTCTTGATTAAGATCTGTTGCCTGCATGTTACTTTAAAAAGGGGCAATGTTAAACGTCATCTTTGCCTAGTTTCACATAAGGAATAACGGGAAGGATTTGCTCCTAACTGAAAGTCTGGGGCTGAGGGTGCTTTGGATGCTTTTTTCCCCCTGTCAGTGGGTTAAATCATGAGCTAACAGCAGACTGATGAAAGATCTCTGAAACTAAGTATTTTCCTTTCTCTAATGCAGCAGAGTCAGCAGAGAGTAGGTCAACATCAAGGAACCCACCCTTTGTCTGTTCAAACATTTGTGGTCTGGCTCCTTCAGTCTTTGCAGCCTTCAGCCCTACAGTCTTGAACCCCGGCACTGACTGTGGCTTGCTTTGCTACACGCTGGTTCCCAGTTCCTTCTAGTTGTCTTCTATATAAATTCTCTCCCATATCACTAACAGTGAAAGACTCTAGGCTTTGGTGGTGGTAAGGGCTCAGACTTCCAGTGGCAGCTAGTCATTACAAGTACTAGAGGGGTTTTTTTTATTGTTGTCTTGTTTGCTGGACACCAAACCCAGAGGCCAGTAAATGGCTTTTAGAAGTGCCTGTTTCTGTCTATTGACCAGGACACGTGCACTTGATCTTGGTGATCCTGCTGTGGCAGAAGAATTGGTCTAGATGATTTTTCAAGGTCTCTTCCCTAATGTTCTGTGATTCTGTGTGATTTTATAGATGGATATATTTAGCTGCAGAAATGCTACACAAATGCCAATCAACCAATGATGTTTTATATCTTAGTGGCAACACACATTTACATTAACAGATCTTATGAGTCAGTGCAAAGACGAGATCCAAAACAGCACAGTCAAGCTTCATACAGAGTTCTTTGTTGCAGTAAGATTCTGGCTTTCTTAGTTCTGATTTTAGTTGTGCTGATTTATCTTGAGACTATAAACTGCAGATATAGTTGCCTACTCATTGTTGTGATATTATCATTAAGGATATGTCTGTACTCTTGGGTTGGAACAACCCAAATTGCCCTTATCTGAAGGAAAGAAAGTGCCAATAACATCCTTTTTTTAACTTCCCTTGCCTATCTCATTACATTTCTCTGTCAGTCGAGTATGTTTTTCATTTTCGTTTCCAAGTGCACTTTTGTTTCCAATATTGAAGATTATACGTATAAAGGGGATCAATTTCAGTGATGGATTAAATCCATCGCTCTCTCTCTACATTTACAACTCAATTTTAAGGATGAAACTTTCTGCCCAGCAGAAGCATAGACAGGCACTTCATGAGCACAGGTCTGAGCAAACACAGGGGCTTTTTCATTCCAACAGGGCAAAAATGAGATCAAGATACTGAGTACAATCAAGTGTGCTCTACGGCAGAGGCAAGGCTGCAGAGGGTCACAACTGGAAGCCAATCCAATTGTGAAAAACTATGATACAGACAGAAGAAAAGCTGTGGTCACTCAGAAAAATGATGAATTACAGCCCTTCAGGTTAATAATGACAAGTCTTCCATGCAGATCAGGTCATGTAATCATAGAATCATAGAATTGTTAGAGACTGGAAGGGACCTTGAAAGATCATCTAGTCCAATCCCCCTGCCAGAGCAGGATCACTCAGACCAAGTCGCACAGGAACCTCTGGTAAGCCGTATGCTCTGTCCCAACACTGTTATCAGATGAAGGGCAATGGATGTAAGCTGGAAGGTAGGTGCTTCCACATAAATATGAGAAGGAACTTTTTCCCAGTGAATGTGACAGAGCACTGGAATGGGCTGCCCAGGGGAGTTGTGGAGTCTCCTTCACTGGAGACATTTAAAACCCGCCTTTGTGTGTTCTTGTGTGTCTTGGTCTACGTCATCCTGCTGTGGCAGGAGGATCGGACTAGATGATCTTTCGAGGTCCCTTCCAATCCCTAATGATTCTATGATTCTATGTCCCCTTCCTTAATCATTGGTACATTTTAGAAACTGAAAAATATATCACTTTTCATCTGGTTTCTCCTCTGTAACGAGGACCTGTCAGTACAGGCATCACCTGTCAGGACAGCACACATGCTTTCTCATTACCTGTGTAAACTTAGAGATGAGCTGTGGAAATCAAACAGAAATTTGTTGGCTCCCGTGAAAAGGATGATGCTACACGCAAACAGATGGCTTTATCCCAAATTCAAGAATAATTTCCAAATGCACAGAGCAAGGCTCTCAATTCCCAAATCAAATGCTCTGAGATGAATCAAACTGTGCAGGTACTAGAACTGGTCAGTGGGCCAGCATTTTTTACCTTCTATAGTGGAAGAGAAAAACTCTGTTCATCTTGAAAATTAAAGTAGGCAAGAGGATGGTAGAAAACTTTTCCTACCAGTGACACAGATGACACTGGTGAAAAGATCTGGAACTGATCTACAGGGCAGCTTCTGCTCCTGTTGTGTACTAAAGCCATGACAGAAAGGAGATGCTGTTTTAAGTAGATGCTGTTCTAAGTAGATGGATAGACCAGTCAGATGTGTAAGAACAAAACAAGTCCATTTACTCTTTATACCTGGTCAATTTACCTATAAACACAAGATATAACAGGTTAATTAGGTGCTTTCGCACTCCTCCAGTTCACTTGTGCCAGTAATAGAGGGCAGATAACTTCCATTTCTGAGTGCTGGTGGCTAATCTACTCACTCTGCTTGGAGAGTTTGTCTTAAAAAACTGTCTCATGTGTGATATTGGATACCTAGACTTTGCAAGACTTCCTTTGCTTTGAAGGGTTTTCTGACTAAGTTACTAATCCTATGACTGGCTGTGTGCTTAGACCTCTCCTAAAACCATTACTCATATGACTTGGTTTGAAACAGGAGCCAAATGAAGACTGAGAGTCATGGTCAATTTGTTTTAGCCATGTAGAAGGAGGGTTTTTCTGTCTTATGAAGTTGTACAATCTGCCTGCATTTTACTGTCTGATGTTGCACAGAATAGAAGCCAGCAGAAGCCACTGGAAAGTTTTCCACCTCTTAAAAAACCCCACAGGCTCATGTCTGCATTGAATTCGATGTGTTGATGTCATTAATCCACTGAGAGCTGGTTTAATTTTCTATAGTTAATCTGAACAGCAAAGCTAAACACAAAGGGGCAGTTCAGAGAAAACAGAGTAAAAGCACTGAATTGCAGAATCAGATAATCACAGAATTACTGAGGCTAGAAAAGACTCCAAGATGGTCAAGCTCAGCGTATGATCTAACATCACCACCATCACCTAGACCATGGCATTAAGTGCCACATCTAAGTTTTCTTAAATACCACCAGTTCCGTGGGCAGTCCATTCCAGTGCCTAACTACCCTTTCCATGAGGAAGCACTAACCAGCCTAAACCTCTCCTGGTGTAGCTTCAGGCTCTGCCCTCTTGTCTTATCACTAGTTGCCTGGGAGAAGAGCCTGACTCCCACCTGTTAACAACTTTCCTTCAGGTAGTTATAGAGAAGAAGAAGGTCCCCACCTGAGTCTCCTCCACACTAAAAACCCCCAGCTCCGTCAGCCTCTCATCAGACTTTCCGTCTAGCCGCTTCACCAGCCTCGTTGCTCTCCTAAGGACCAGCTCCAGCACCTCAATCTCTTTCTTGCATTACTTAATACAAGAAATTGAAGACCATTCTCCCTTTTTCTCCATTAATGAAACAGACAATCCCCCAGACTCTGGCACAACAAGTGTTATTGTTTCTATTCCATTTGAATGAGTCTTGCAAAATTCTATTTGCTGCTGATAAAGAGCATAAGGAAATATGGACACGGAAGAGGAAAGACTGAGGGTACAAACCTCGGTCAACACCAGGAGACCACAACTAGACAGAAGAGGTAGTATCTGACTGAAAACCAAAGAGTAGAGCAGGCAATGAATGGGTTTTGTTTCCTTGAGAATTCTGGAGGATTTGACTTCTGTCAGTGTCTGTCAGTGCTGGATGGGGATTGTGGTGGTTTCTGCACTGTGAGGCCTTGAGGTAAAAAAAACTGCAAGAGGAGCAAAATGTTTTAATTTCTTGTACACAAGCAGGAAAATTATCATAATAGTCATCATCATCATCATCATCATCATAATGCTAGAACCTTGGGTAGTGCCCTTCTCCAGGCACTGATCATTGGTGAAAGGAAGCCATACGCTGGAGCCTGAATGGTTTTGACATATCTACATAGTTGTGAGCTGCCTGACCCCTCACTCTTTCTACAGTGAAGATCTAACTAGCTTCTTTTCCTTTTGTCTTTCAACATCTGGTGGTTTTGCAAGAAAGCAGAACTCCAGATGCTGGTCAGATCCTGCATAGTTTCTCTTTGTTTGCTTTTTGCTATGAAGTTACGGTGACGCGTCCCATCTGGCTTCTGCTGTGTTGCATGATCCAAGACAATACTTAGCACCGTTAGCAGTCAGGATGGGACACATCACAGCTTGTTTCCTGCTAGTATTGCCAAGGGCCTTAATCATCTACACCAGAATTACAAATAATTCTAAACTACTTTTTAAGTTACAGCTACATAGAATCTTTTAGATTGGACAAAACCTCCAAGAACTTTGTGTCCAACCATTACCTAACTACCAAGCACAGTGCTAAACCCTGTCCTTAAACTCAGTATGACTTTTAATCACGTGTTTTTAAATATGTCCTGGGGTTGTGATTCAACTCCCTCCCTGGGCAGCCTGTTCTAACTCTTAATTTCCACATTAGAGCTGATTCCGCACCCAAACTAGCTTGTTTGAAACTCATTCAGAGACCCTTGTACCAAACACACCATGGCTGGGCTGAAGGTCAGGTGAGCAGCACTGTGTTTCTCCTGAACCCACAGTCTCATTGCAACCACCTTGACTATGTCTCAGCCCTACTCCTTTTCCTGCCTTGTACCTGCTTTTTGTCAGTGAGGGGCATTCTCAGGGTCCATTCAGGGCAGGTTTGTGTTGCTGAACTGTGTTAAAACCAGCCAGTGTGGACGCAAAGGATAGAGCCTGTAATAAGAGCCCGCAATAAGAGCCCGTTCTTTCCACACCCTCTGGTTTTTGTGTTTCATATTTGAGTTTGAAACTGTGGCATTTTGAGCTCTAACTCACCAGTTTTGCTTTTTTTGCTGAGAGTCTGTAGATTTTGTGAGATTAATCAGCCAAGCAGCTGTATGCAAAGCAAAGCTAAGGCAGTAGTACTTAATTTCTGCACAGACTAGGAATAGACACTGCACTGGGGCTTTGTCATGTCCAAAAGCACGTAAATTAGTCTGACTCTGCAGGCACAGCCGTCACACACACATGCAAACAAAGAGCAGGACTTCCTGCTTTAACGGAGTCGTAGACTTCTGTTTATATTCTTTCCTACGTAGTTTATTTATTGCTGTGATTTCTTCGTTAGTCAGGTGGATGCACCATGCTGGGGCCCTGCGACAGAAATCGGTCATCTCATGGGACCTACAGAAAAGCCTGAGCTCAGCCAGAAGAGAGACCCCAAAGGGATTCAGTGTGGTCTCACAGAGTGCGGAGAGGGAAATCTCCCCTGCAGGGTCCTGATGAGGATTATACCCTTCCACAGATGCCCTGATAATCTCATAATCCCTAATCTATGACTCGCCTCTGATCTCCACTCACTCTAAATTATTTAGACTTCAAGTAAGAGGAAGTTTAGAGACGAAGAACAATTATGAAAAGCCATTTCCATTAAGCTTCTAAAACATTTCAGCCTGTTTAACAGAGCAGTAAATGAGAGAAGTAGAGGAGACTTTGGAAGGGCAGATAGATGTCTTTAATCTTTCTGTGCTACTTTTCTTATCTCTACCACATCTGCTGAAGCAAACAAGCAAGATGAGTTTCCAGTATGCACTAAACACTTTGCATGCTTTAGCTGAAAATGTGGATAAATGCTTTATTCTTTGAGTTTACACTTCCAATTAATTTGATATAAATGGCAGGAAATAATCTCTCCACATTCATATGGAAAGACGTCTAAATTATAGGTTTGGTTACTAGTCAAACACAGGTTCCATTTATCAATTTATTAACCCTTTATTTTTTCCCCACAAAAACTGGATTATTCTTTTACAGTTGAATCACAGAACATTAGGGATTGGAAGGGACCTCAAGGCATCATCTAGTCCAACCGTCTAAAGCATTGCAGGATCTCCTAGATCAAGTCACACAAGAACATGGCCAGGTGAGTTTTAAATGTCTCCAGAGAAGGAGACTCCAGAATCTCCCTGGGCAGCCCCTTCCAGTGCTTTGTCACCCTCACTAAGAAATTCCTATAACTAGATGACATTGAGAAGAACCTGGCTCCATCCTCCTGACACCCACCCTTCACATATTTGTAAACATTAATGAGGTCATGCCTCAGCCTTCTTTTTCCGAGCTGAAGAGACTCAGCTCCCTCAGCCTTTCCTCATAAGGGAGGTATTCTACTTCCTTCATCATTTTTGTTGCTCTGCGTTGGACTCTCTCCAGCAGCTCTGTGTCCTTCTGGAACTGAGGCCCCAGAACTGGACACAATACTCCAGATGTGGTCTCACCAGGGCAAAGTAGAGGGCGAGAACCTCTCTCAATCTTCTAACCACTCCCATTCTGATCCACCCCAGGATGCTGTTGGCCCTCTTTGCCACAAGGGCACATTGCTGGCTCATGGTCATCCTGCTTTCCAACAGGACCCCCACGTCCCTTCCTCCTACACTGCTCTCCCCAGGTCAATCCCCAACTCACACTGGTACCTGAGATTGTTCTTGCCCAGATGCCAGACTCTACTCTTGCCCTTGTTATAGTTCATTCAATGTCTCCTCGTCCAACTCTCCAGCCTGTTCAGGTCTCGCTGAATGGCCGCACAGCCTGCTGGGGTGCCAGCCACTACTCCAAGCTTTGTGTAATCATCAGGCTTGCTGACAGTGCACCCTAATCCCTCATCCAACTTATTAATGAATATATGAACAACAAGCCTGGTAATATAACAGTGATGAGACTGTTAGTATATCCTTTCTGGTTCTTCCTTTATTATGGATTTTGGTGATAATTCCAAGTTAAAACAGTGTTAAGCATAAAAAAGACTGGCATTAGTATTCATTCTTTACAAGTCAATGTAACTGCATGTTCTATAAAAGATTTTGTTATCGGTGAAGCTCTAAAATGCACATTATTTTGCCTATGTGTCTGTTTTTATACAGCTTCTTGGTGAAAGTTAACTTCTATATAGCAATTTCTCTTATTGTTTTTAAAAAGCAGTATCTTTCCGTTTGCAAAACAGTCACATTTTTTCATCTGTCCCCCAAAGTATCTAAGTTTCTTCTGCTATATCAGGGGTTTTTTTAATAATATGGAAAAGAGGAGGAAAACATTCATGTTTCATGAATATTAAGTCATATTGTTATTACTGTTTTTGTCATTTCTATATTTTTAATTGAATTTTAATTAATACAGAAAAAGAACAACTAAGCAAAACCTGTAAAAACAAACTTTGTACAAATATTTTAAAGAAGAAACATAGACCAGCCTTCAGTTTAGCAGAAATGAGGCTATGTAGCTTCTTGGAGGATGCCATTGAGCAGAGCTTGGCTCCATCCTCCTGACACTCACCCTTTCCCTTTCCTTTTATACACATTAATGAGGTCACCCCTCAGTCTCCTTCATTTCAAGCTAGAGTCCCAGCTCCCCAGTCTTTCCTCATCAGGAAGATGTTCCACTCCCTTCGTCATCTTTGTGGCTTTATATTTCTCCTATTAGTCTTGATTATTGCTTCATCTCTGATGGGGCTAGCCCTGGATGAAGACCAGCCCGGTTGCTTCTTTGGAACCTCAAGGATAGACACGTGAATTTCACCTCCTCTTGGTCTACTGTTCTTGGTGTCTCCGACACTCTTTTTGGATCAGATACAGACATCTGTTATCTCTTCACAGAAATGGGGCTAAATGTTCCTGTGGGACTTGATCTAGGTGATCCTGCTGTGGCAGGGGGATTGGACTAGATGATCTTTTGTGGTGCCTTCCAATCCCTAATGATTCTATGACTCTATAAATGACCCTAGGCTGTCCTAGCCTTCCAGGCACCACAGTGATTCAAACACACTGAATTCCTGAAAGCTAGCCTGCAGCATGCAGGATCTATATGTTACTCCTCAGCGATACTGGACACACGAAAGTTAACAGGCTCCTGAGATGCATATGGGTTTCTAAATAAAACTATCCTGTTAGCACAGGAAGGACACAGAACTAGACAAAATAATAAACACTCATGCCTCTGCTTCCTTCCCCGAATGTTTTTTGGTATGACAGAATCTTTTTGTCTTTCCTATCTGAACCCTGTGTGATTTGCGGTGGTGGCTGTCTTCAGCATCCTTCTTTGAAGGTTCTTGAGTATTTCTCACTCTCCTTCTCTTTACACACTAATTTTTCTTCTTCCTCAGCTAATCTTACTTTGGGAGAAGCATTACCTTCTCTCCTGCAAAAAGACTTGAAGTCACTTTTAGTTAAAGGGCTGCAAACTGACACCTAATTCCTTTGTTGCTGCCTCAGGAGGAAATTCCATTGCCCTGAGCCCCAGCGCCCTGAAGAGAAGTCAGACAAAACCTACCCTGGCAAGCCAAGCTTCAGCTATTGCATTGCCCCTGTTAGCTTCATTTGAATGAGATTTCCTCAGGTTAATGACTTCCCGTTATTAGAGCTGTGCCATCATCCTCTTGCATTTCAGCCAGAGCTGGCATCAGAAAGACAGTAGTGAAGGCACCCGGCACAACGTTCACACTGGAGTTTAAAACCCCACATAGAAGCTCTTTGTTTAAATTGGAATTCATAAGCTCCACATCAGCAACCTCCTCTGGTTTGTCACCGCTACTCTCAATTTATCCTGTGCTTTTTAGAAGCTCAGTCTTTACCACAACAACAAAAGCACGAGGCCATCTCCATACCTGTCTATTGCTAAACCCAGTCACACAGACGTGTTGCGGTCTAATGAAACTTGCAGATGCGATGCAGGACCTCCTGTGCTGATCAGGAATGATAGCGAGTCCAGGAGCCCAGCACATGATGGGATGACTCAGTCCAAGCCAAATACTTAGCTAATGGCAAGTGCAGTTTGCATTTGTTTGATCTGTGATAAGGTGTCTCAGATAATTTTTCAATCACACAATGACAACAGGGCCACTGGGCAAAGCCAGGTGCTTTTTGAAAGATGAGATATTTCAAATCTTGAAAGTAGAGTAGTTACTTTTCCTTTAGAAAAGAAAGAATCCAGCTACAGTAAATGATTTACGGCTGGGATGGGGAGGTCAAGAGATAGAGCACTCTCTTTAATGATGTTTTCCTGCAAAGCCAACAGTGCATTTCTCTACCAAGGCAGGGACATATTCTAGGGTGTTAGTGACTCACCATCAAATGGACTACAGTTTTACTGGTGACTGCAACTGTTATTTCAGATTCATACAATGACAGAAGTTACTCAAATTATTAACATGATAGACCTTATCTGGAATATTGTGTCTAGTTCTGGGCCCTTCATTTGAAGGACACAGAACTGCTTGAGAGAGTCCAGTGCAGTTCCTGTGTCACTTGATCTAGGTGATCTTGATCTGGCGGGAGGATTGGACTGGATGATCTCTTGAGGTCCCTTCCAGTCCTTAACATTCTGTGATTCTGTGATAGTACGCAAATCATAGAATCATAGAATCATTAGGGATTGGAAGGGACCTTGAACAATCATCTAGTCCAATCCCCCTGCAACAGCACGATCACCTAGACCAAGTCGCACAGGAACACATCCAGGCGAGTCTTAAACATTTCCAGTAAAGGAGACTCCACAACCTCCCTGGGCAGCCTGTTCCAGTGCAAGCATCTCAGCTGAGAAGGGTTAAATCTGCCCTCAAAACCAAACAGGGGGGTTGTGGAGTCTTCTTCTCTGGAGATGTTTAAAACCTGCCTGATCTTGCTCTGGCGGGAGGATTGGACTGGATGATCTCTCAAGGTCCCTTCCAATCCCTAACATTCTGTGATTCTGTGGTTGCAGCAACCGAGCTTGCAAATTGCATTTGTCTTATGCTCTTGGCTTCAGACCACAACTTTCTGTGTTTAAATTATATATTCATTTAAATTTTATACAATTTCCCCCTCACCTGCCCCTGCTTGTTTATTAGCAAAAGGCTCATCCATAGAGTGAACAGTGGAAAGAACACATTCTGAAGGTTTTTCTAAGAGAGCTTCTTCATAGGTGAGAGTTCTGCTTTCCTTTTGATCAGAATTGGCTCTGAGTTTGGGAAATTCTGTGAAAAAGACACACTGAGTTTGCTTGTTTTTGTCTCCAGTTTGCTTGTTTTTGTCTCCTACAAAGATTTTTCCTACTTGTGACCCCGCTTCACCATCAATTACTCTTTCTCAGTGATCCTAGCTGGTTGGAAATCTTGTAAGTGAGATATCAGCACCAACGAGGACTCATCCATAGAGGAAGGGAACATGGAATTGGTCTTCAGAAAGCAAGTGTCAATGTCTCTCAGTCACATTAGGGGGTTGGACTGGATGATCTTTCCAGGTCCCTTCCAATCCCTAACGTTCTGTGATTCTGTGATTAGTAATTTGTTTTTTCAACCAGAAACTTCTAATGTTTGTTTTAGATGCTGGTCATTAAATAGATCAAAGAAGAGGACCGTAGAGGACAGTGCTTATCTGACTGCTGCNCCTCTTGTACTGAGGAGCCCAGAACTGGACACATTAAATAGATCAAAGAAGAGGACCATAGAGGACAGTGCTTATCTGACTGCTGGAGAAAATGATCATCGGTTGATCAGTGAGCTGGTCATCATTTGTCAGTCATGCCACTCATATTGCAAAGCAAAAGATTGGTGTCAGTGTTCACACTAGACTGGGATTACCTGAACCTCTCTTGGTGTGAGAGAGGACACTATCATTCTACAGTTGTGGAACCAGAAGATGAAGCATTTCAGGAAGGTGGCAATTCTTACACAGACACAACTTTTTCTGTGCTTTTCCCTCTTCTTTCTGCATTGTCTGCATGGAGGTGTCTCTTCCCTCACAGTTATGTTCTCATGTGCTGTGTGGAGTAGACGCTGAGGGACTTCACTGAAGCTGACAGTGCTGGTTGCTTCTGTAGTTGCAAGTAGTTTATACAGTTCTGTGTGGCATAACAGTCCACCAGTCTGGCAGGTTTTGGGGCAGTACTCAAACAGCAGTTTCACCTGCAAGTGTGGTACTTGATGCAACATGTAATGTGAAGGGCTCAGAATCCTCCTCCTAGGACACAGATGTTGTCTGTCTCAACACACACATCATCTTCAGATGTATTCAGTGCTTGCATAAAGGTAGGAGCTGCCTTAGGAAATCTTGTCCATGCAGTTCTGACTGCAGTTGAATTCTAGATTATTCTAAAGCAAATCTCTGCCTTGGTGACCTGCACTTTCATGAGTTCTGTTTTTGCTCTATCATTAAAGCCATTTTAAGTGGTAATTCACTGTCATGCAATTCTCTCGGTGCAGACCAAACTTCCTCTTCCCTGTCCTTTGACCTCCTTTTGATTTCTACTTCCAATTATATCTCATGCTTTGTAGTGGGTTTTGATTTATTTGTTACATTTATCCTGGGAATTTTTTCTCTTTCTAACATTTAAAGTCTTTCATGGTGTTGGGAACCTATAGCCTCAGATGCAATATGAACTGAAGGTGGGGGGATATGTGGTGGGGACAGCAGGGAACATCCTTCTCATGCTTGTGCTCTTGGTGAGCTCAGGATTTGTGCCTGCACTGCAAATTGTGAGAAAACAAGGGGAAGCCTGGAAAAGGGACAGCTTTGGAGTGCCTGACAGCTCCCAGACATCTGTGAGGGGTCATGGAGGAGATGGAGATGGACTCCTCACACCAGTGTGTGGTGGGAAGGCAAGAGACAATGAGCACAAACTGCAACGAGAGAGGTTCAGGCTGGGCATAGGGAGAAACTGTTTCCCCACTGAGGACAATAAGGGAGTGGAGCAGGTCACTCCAGAGGCTGTACCATTCCCATCCTTGGAAGATTCTAAGCCTTGACTGGACCAAGCCCTGAGCAGCCTGGTCTCACCCCAGAAATGAGCCCCCAGATTTCATTTTGGAATTTATAATTTTTCTATGTCTTTGGGCTACAATGAGTTGAAATGGGTTCAGCTTTCGGCTAGTTGTTTCAGCGGTGTCCTAAGAAACAGGTAAAAATAGCTTGGTTTATCACTCAGATTTTTGGTAGTCTGAAGAGCCTCACAAAAGGACTAAGGATGGTGATGACAGTGTCCCATGGAGGTTGTGGACTACCTGGGGTCTCGGAGCATCAGGGGCTCCCCATGGTGGGTCAGGGCAGAGACTGGCACCCAGGGCCCTTTCCAGAAGCGGAGCAGTCCCAGACGTGGACATTAGGAACTTCCTTAGGGATGGGCTGACTCTGGTTTGATCTGTTGGCTCATGGGTGATGATTAGGATCAGGCCTGGTTATGGAGATCAGGATAAGACATGGCCCTGAGATGACTACGTGGATGTCCTCAGGACCCTGACCGGCAATGTAGTCATTAAGTCCTGCGCTGTCAGTGAATGATTAGTCACTAGTGCAGATAGAGAAGTAGAGGGGTTTCCCCATTTCAGGTTAAAAGCAGATATGGATCAGAGCACGTCCCGTATTACATTATGTCCTGAGCAAACTTAGTGCTGGCTATGAGCCAGGAAGTAATTTTCCAGCCATTTTTCCAGCTGCAGACTGGAGCGCCTTGAATGCCGCCTTTATGCTCCTCTAACATCAGTCCCCAAAACAAAGGCGATGTGTGCTCTACAAAAACCTTTTGTTATAGCTAGGTGGGTTGTATTTACAATTGGGATTGCAGTACACAGATATCTAAACTACAAACCCTCGTTCTGATGGTACTGAGTAAAACAACTCCCATAGGAACCGCCGTACATTCAC
This sequence comes from Rhinopomastus cyanomelas, assembly GCA_013400115.1. Classification (NCBI taxonomy): domain Eukaryota; kingdom Metazoa; phylum Chordata; class Aves; order Bucerotiformes; family Rhinopomastidae; genus Rhinopomastus; species Rhinopomastus cyanomelas. Next base: position 182,319 of record VXBP01005690.1, on the reverse strand, counting down.
ATAGTCATCATGTAGCCTACTGGGAAAGCTGGAGGCATCAGTCTCGTGAGGGTTCCAGCACATCTGCAATCACATTCATGGGTCTTTTTCAATACAGTACAAAAATAGGGTGCATGTTTAGACCCACTTTAATTTTAGAGGTGCCACGTGAATTGCTGGCATCTCAACAATTTCATTTCACAACAGGACAAAATCCAGGGGTTTCAAAACCTCCTTTGGAATGGACATTGTAAAATTCTTAAGAAAAATATGATTAAAAAGAAATATATCTAGACTTAGTTGAAATGCTTCTTTTGCATATTCAAAGCATCACAATGGTTTGTGTTGATGATTCATTTCAACACTGGACTGCAGATCGCGACTGTGCATTGTCTGGAGGGAGCTGTAGTTCCAGATCTCATTCATTCCCACACTGTGAGCAGGGGCCCTGGCTTGACTCCATCTCCTGTAATGACTCTGAATCACAGGGGTTCCAAGATAAATCCTGCAGCTTTGTTCAGAAAGGCATGTGTGCGTTACAGGAAATGGACAATTCCAGTGGAAGCCCAAGGCACAGTGAGACCGCACTTATAGACCACAGAAGGTACAAGACATCAGGAGAGTCACTTGCTCATTCACGACAACGCAAAACTCTCCCAAACATCAAGTAGTCTTTTGGAGGCTTTCTGACCACAAACACTTTCTGATTTGTATGCAGCCATCAAAAAATGAAGTATTTCACTTTGGTTTGTATTAAGGTGGTGGTGGGATTGGACTGGATGATGTTTTGAGATCCCTTCCAATCCCTAATGTTCTGTGATTCAGTAATGAACAAATAATAAATTAAAAATCTGCAACATAAGGTTCTTTGCAAAGCATCCAACACGAAAAGTCAGGTGACAGAGAAGACTTGCAGCCATTACTTCCGACCAGGTCTTCTGACAGGAAAATGGATTAAATGGTTTAAAACACAGGAGTGGGATCTTCAACTCTGGGCAAACACCCTCCTCGGCTCCTGCTTCTCCCTATGCTGTGCTTTCACAGAATCACAAAGTCACTCTGATTGGCAAAGAACCCCTGGATCATCAAGTCCAACTATCTACCCTACCTTACAAGTTCACCTCTAAACTATGTCCCTCAACACCTCACCCAAACCATCTTTAAACACCTCCAGGGATGGCGACTCAACCGCCTCCCTGGCAAGCCCATTCCAGTGTTTGACCATCCTTTCTGTGAAAAGTTTTCCTAATGTCAGGTCTGCTTTGCTGCTCCTCAGCTGGGAGTTGCTACTGCCACGGTGGAGGGTTGCCCTAGCCTATGTGAGTCCAAATGACTCTAAGTCCTATGGTTTAAAATATTTAAAGACTTGATTTATTTTGAGTGAAGGACATGGTAGAGACCTTCATGCCCGTGCAGCTGTCAGATGGGAAGGCAGGGCAATCGTCTTGAGACACAGTGGTAAGTAGGTAGGAACAGGGTTTGAAAAGTCTTCAACTGGCAGGGAGAAAACCACTTGTAGCCGTATTTCACTGAAGTGCAAGGTGTGTTTCTGTAGATTGGCTCTGCAGTTTTAAAAATTATGTATTTCTATCTTATTCTAGCACTACTTGTTCCAAAATACATAGGATTGTTTGAACTAAATCCATACGTGCACTGAAAAAAAGACCCCATGAGTTAAGGTTGGCTTGTGTTGTCCTTCTGTAGGATGTTCTAGGTCTGTGGGTTTTATTATGTGAATAAATCTACTGTGCATGACAATGTGACCGTCTTCACCAGAGACAAACTGTAAACTGATTTTAAGGTGTTGCTAAACATACTCAGGGCAATGGGCTTTCACAAGTATTCAGAGCTCCTGCAAACTGGACTGTTCCTATTGGTGACCAGCTATGTTGTTAGGAGAGAAACTTCAGGAATCTTGAATGGGGAGCTCACATATGAACGCGTGATGGGTTAGTGAAAACCTACTTATCACACCAGAAAGGCTTTCCCATTTTGAAGGAAAATCAACCTGCAGATCACAGAATCACAGAATCAGAGAACATTAGGAGATGGAAGGGATCTCGAAAGATCAAATGGTGAGTGAATTTTGTGAATATGTTTTATTAATAGTTTTTTAAAAAAAATAATATTTTGAAAAGCATGCACACCAGCTGCTATTTCAGAATAAAGCTCTTGCACAATGAAGAAGCCCAACATATCCTTCACTGGAGATGTTTAAGACCCTCCTGGATGTGTTCCTGTGTGACTTGGTCTAGGTGATCCTGCTGTGGCAGGGAGATTGGACTAGATGATCTTTCAAGGTCCCTTCCCATCCCTAATGATTCTATGATTTGTATCAATACATCCTGTTTTCTTTCAGAGGGTAGCATTCTGGTAAGCGGAGCTATTCAGGTGATCTCTTGCAGTTTGGAGGACTGCATAATCCTAATATTTATTATTCCTTTGAAGGACCATCTATCTGCAAGGAATTTATACTTTTAATAGCTACAGCACTCACTTTGACAAATCCCAGTGATATTTGATTAGGGGTTTGCAGACTCACTGAGCTGTCCAGGTCCTTTCAAGGTATTCACCACAACTGGGAGTTGGTAGGGGAGAAGAAGCAGAGGGACTCCTTCATGTCTCAATTTGACAAAAAAAATACCCCAACCTCAACATCAGGTTATTTAGATTGGTTTTCATATTTATCAGCTGACAACAAGGTAATTCTGGGGCTTTTATTATTCTGTATGAGCACTGGAACATGTCTTGGTTGGAGACAGAACACGGCTGATTCTGGCCAGTGATTTTTCTTTTCAGCTCACTCTCTTCTTAATCACTGCACTTTCTGAAGTTAACGATGAAGTTAAGGCTTTGATGGGCAAGAAATAAATGACAGCATATGATGGAATATTTAGCACCCTAAAGTCATTAAAATGGAAAAGAGAGTAAGTACTCTAACTTAAAAGAGTTTCAGAAGAGTGTGCACTCCAAAGCAGGTCTCTATTTTGTCGCTGCACTTCTTCAGCGTAGCCTGCCTTGTTATACAAAAGCATTTCCTCTGCTTTCTCCTGTGACCCTGTAAATACACTGCTTCTTGTGGACTGTTTTGCTCTTTCTGAAGCCTCATTATACCTGTGACAAATGCTATCGATAAGACCTGGGGACAGCTCCTGACCCCGGGGACCGACGACCCCAGAGATCCATTGTTATATTGGCGTAGGAGTCTTTTTTCACAAATGATTTGGGTTGCTGTTTCATTCAAGACTTTTGAAAGCAGATTTTTCTGTGTGTGTTGTGTAGTGAAGAACCGTATTTTTCTGCTGCACTAGTTCCTTTTCATTTTGTTAATTGAAACCTGAACCATTACTGTGTTCAGAAAACTGCAGAGCTGGAAATGTTAAGCTTGTAGGCAGCTGGATGCTTTTGTCATTAGAGCAATGACTTGGGGTTGAGGCAGTGCCACAGACTTTTTGCTTACTAAGAGAAATCTGTTGCCTGGCCTCTCCCTGCCCAGCATGCTGCAGCCTCCTCTACTCCTTGTCTTGCCTATGATAAACATAAGCTATTTGAAGTAGGGGCTGATATTTGCGCAAGCCAAATTGTGATGCAATCTAGATATTTTTTGAAGCCTCTAGGAACATAATCATGTAAACAAGACTGTTTTATATGAATCAGGGTTTTACCATTTAGCAATGTACTGGCACGCTCCAGTGGGGCACTAAAATGGAATTTTCCTTATGCCATGTGCAAGCTGCAGAGTCATTGTGACACATGGTTCAGGAGCTGGAGCTTTTCCCCTCTGCAGAGGAAATACCGAGGTAAAACGAAGGCCAGTAAATGCTTAATTACTGGTACTAAACCGTCCTTCCTGTATATACTGTGAACATGAAGCATATTGGACAGAGCTGCTGTCTGGCACGTTTTCATGAGATGAGAAACTGGTAAATCAGAAACAGATGGGAGTAGTGAAGTGGGAGAATTGCCCTATTCTCTAACTAGCAAGATAACAATGCAGTAGAAAAGAAATATTTGGGTTTGGAGGAAGATGACTGGGTCCCTGTTCTTCTAGATAGAGGACAGATAGCTAGGACATGAAAATTATTCATGAGGATGTACATGGGTTGTGATATTACCCAACCATACTTATCAAGGAGCAGCTTATTAAACAGCTGTCATTCCTGTTCTCCGTGGTGTTTTCTTGAAGCGTCAGGTATTCTGGTCCAATGCACTGCATGATGAGAATTTGCATATCAGCACAACGCCAGACACAGCGCTGGAGGAAATGACTCTTTTTGCACCGAGAAAATACGGCTTCCTGAGAAGTGCTCTGAATTGAAGGTGAATGGGCTCGTTACTTTTGACTATTAAAAATTAGTCTAAAAGAGCAAAATCATTGAATGTCTCTTTGGACTTTCTCACTCTTCATCTTCGAGATCCTGATTCAAATACTTTTTGTGCCTCTAAAGCCACACCTCTGGCCTGTTCAGCTGTGTAAACACGCACGTACAGACTTTTCCCTCCCGTGGTTGTAGTCCTGCTTTATGGGTGTGGTTAGAGGTGCAGCTGACCTGGAACTAGAAGTCCAGTGTCTCATGCCTTGCATGTTCCTTCAGCTGGAACAGAACCAGAGACCCATGAAGCCTAGGGCTAGAGTTTCTTCATACTGTGTGTCCATATCACTTCAAGAATCATAGAATCATAGAATCATAGAATCATTACGGATTGGAAGGGACCTCGAAAGATCATCTAGTCCAATCCGCCTGCAACAGCAGGATCAGCTAAACCTAAAGAATCACGTAAACCTAAAGAATCTTGCCAGCAGCCTGAGATATTCTTCTTATCCACTTTTATCTGAAAAGACTAAGCATCATCAAACACAAAAAGACTGCAGCAGAAAGGAATCAATCCAGCATATATCCTACCGCTCCATTTCTGGGAGGTAAGAGCTGTGAATTCAAAGGCAGGGAATAAGATGAACCTGGATCTCTTAAGTTCTGGGCAAAGAGTCTACAAATCACAACTACCACTGCACAAGATTACAGCTACTGTCCAACAGCTTTCTACTAGTAAACCTTCTGGTCTTTTGCCTTTCTTGCAAATGCCTGTCAAAAACAACTTGATTTTTTCAGAGTGCACAGAAAACCTTCAGGAGTGCTCTTCACCTTCTGGTTTTTGTTTTATTTGGCAAGAAAAAGGAAGCTTTCAATTCATTTTGATACAAGCCCAAATGCTTTATTTGCATGTTCTCTTCTGGCTTCAGATCTAAAGGCCCAAATATCCTAACAGTCCCAACCTCAGCAAATGTTAAGAGCGTGGGTTTAGGACCATTCACCTTTCTAAGGGTTTTCTGCGGGCCAGCCGCTGCATAAGCACATATCAAAGTAAGATCCTGATCTTCATGTGATGTGGAAGGAGATGCTGTGATGCATATATCAAGTTTCCTGAGGACAGGGAGAGGAGCATGGTGAGCCCAGGAGCTCTGTTTCAGCCTCCAAAGCTAAATGCAGTGGGCATTGTTTGGCCACGCATAGAAACCTGAGCTGCCCTGCGGGCTGCATGAAATGGGGCGTGCGGCACCTAGGACGTGCAGGCATGTTTTTCCTGAGTCATGGTTATGTTAGCTGCATTTACTGAGTAACAATGGAAAAACAAGGGGAAAACTTGAAAAGTATTTCATGCAATATCTTTTTTATTTACTTTCTTTTAATAAAAAAAAATTACACTCTGGGGATAAGGAGGCGGAGGGTGTTTGTCTTCTATACATCTTCCCTCTCTCTGCTCCCCACCTCCCAGAGTAAATTAAAACATCACTTTGACGTGAACCCTCACCCTTCTTTTTGTATTTTGCTTTAGATCAATTACAATATTTCAAGCATCTGTTATGAAACAGTTGCTGATAATCTGATGACATTGACATAGACTACTACAATCATTTATGTTGAAAAAGACCTTTAAGCTCATTGAGACCAACCATTAACCTAATCTGACCAAGCTCACCGCTAAACCATGTCATTGAGCACCATATCCACACAACTTTCACACACATTCAGGGACGGTGATTCTACCCCTTCCCTGGGCAGCCTGTTCCAATGCCACAAGACCCTTTCAATGAAGCAGTTTTTCCTGACATCTAACCTAATCACACCCCACATAATACACTTGGGACTGATGGATAAAACCCTGCAATGGAAGAAGGCCAAGGGGGCAGGTGATGTGCTGCTGAAGCTCAGAGAACAGAAGTAGTGAACATTGCACATACAGCTGAATTCACAGAGTCATGGAATCATTAGGAATTGGAAGGGACCTTGAAAGATCATCTAGTCCAATCCTCCTGACACAGCAGGATCACCTAGACCAAGTCACACAGGAACACATCCAGGCAGGTTTCAAACTTCTCCAGAGAAGGAGACTCCACAACCCTCCTGGGCAGCCTGTTCCAGCACTCTGTCACTGTGAAGAATCTCCTTCTGATATTTATACCTCAACACAAAGAAGACTGAAGGGTGGCCTTTGTTCCTGATAAATGATCATATCAGTTGAGTGGTTCAGTTGGTACACGGAGTTTTCCCTGAGTTAATCAAGAGAGGGAACATCTTCTTGAGTTAGCAAGACCAGTGTGGAGAGAGTATATGCATGCCTCAGCACAGAGAATAAAAACTGACCGATCAATCTATGAATAGTGATCCAGCTGTGTTTGCCAGTTGCTATAGCGTGCTTGTATTCTGATTTCAGCACACTGCTGTATTACTGTGCTAAATCAAAACCTTGTGTAACATCAAATACCTTCAGATATGTAAACACATCAAATCATTTTTCTGCAGAATCCAAAAAAGAACCTGGTCAGAGAGCACTGCATTCTCACACCGCTTCTGGATTCTCCTCTTTAATTTTCGCTTCGGAACTAACCTTGCAAAAACTGAAAAGCCTGTTTACTGTTTTCCCAGTCTTGTTTTTCCAAGGAAGCTATTAAAACGTCAGAATAATATTTACATTGAGAAATGGAAGTCTGCACCATACCAACTCTGCATGAAGACATGATCCACTCCAAAAGAAGTTGTAAAATGGTGATTATTCCAGGTACTGTATCACCTTGCCTGGCACTGCACCACTGCTTCATCTTTGAGAGGAAGCAGAATATCTGGAACAGGCTGTCTGGGGGGGTTGTGGAGTCTTCTTCTCTGGAGATGTTTAAAACCCCCCTGGACATGTTCCTGTGCAAGTTTGTCTAGGTGATCTGGCTCTGGCAGGGAGATTGGACCAGATGATCTTTTGAGGTCCCTTCCAGTTCCTAATGTCCTATGATTCTGTGATTTCTCAATGATCACCCAGCTTCCTTCTGGAGCACCAGCTACCCTACTGGAGGAAGAACAGGCGGAGAGACAGTGGAGGGATAGAAGCTCTTCTCTTACTTGCTGTTCATGTGTCCATCCACCTGAGAACAGGTATAATTTTTGTTTGTGACATTTTCAAGGGTCTCTTACTGAACATAAATTACTGCACACTCTTTAGATTTCTGGCAGCTGTATTGCATCAGTAATTTTTTTAATCAATCACAGCTCCTGAATCTCCTCTGGAGATGTTTAAAACCCACATGGACATGTTCCTATGCAACTGGATCTAAGGGATCCTGCTGTGGCAGGGAGATTGCACTCAATGATCTTTTGAGGCCCCTTCCCTAATGTTCTGTGATTCTGTGATAAACTTTTGGGGTAAGAATACTGCAGTCTCAAAAGTCAGATATTCAATGCAACTGGAAAATCATATTTAAGGCTTTTTGTGTCACTAACTGCATGGTGAGGTACTGATTTTTGTGAGTTCTTAAGATGCAGTGTTGAGAAAATAAATTAGATGCTACACTTTAATAATTAATTATTAAAAACAAGTGCTGACATTCTTTAGTTGTAATAGCTTTCTTAGTCACTGCATATCTCACTGCATGTGCTTGAAATGCTCTTTCAGATATATAGTTCAGATATTTTTTCTTCTGTCCTTTTGTTCAGAAGGCATCTTCCAAGTTTTGAATTAAGAACTCCTGCGTTCTTGTCACAGCTTGGTTATTGATGTAGTGGAAGACATACTCAGTTTGGAGACAAGGACAAATTGATGTCTACAACTAACTGGAAGGAGTTTGTAGAGAGGATGGGTGTTGGTCTCTTCTCACAAGTAACAAGCAATAGAACAAGAGGAAATGGCTTCAAGTTGTGCCTGGGGACGGTTAGGTTAGACATTAGGAGAATTTTCGTAGAGAAAGGATCATCAGGCATTGGAAGAAGCTGCCCAGGGAGGTGGTTGAATCACCATCCCTGGATGTGTTCAAAGTTCGTGTAGATATGGAGCTTAGGGACAGGGTTTAGTGGTGGGCTTGGTAGGGTTAATGGCTTGATGCAATGATATTGAAGGTCTTCTCTGGCCTACACTACTCTATGATTCTAGTAGGTTTTTTCCAAATTCTTCTTCACAGTTTAAAAGGATCAATTACCATTTGAAGATGTAAACTGCACAGGACATAAAAACTTCTATTATTATTTAAAAGGCCTTTAAATATCATTGCTCACCCGAGGTAATTAGAAAATGATGCCTCCACATCTGCACTAAACTGTTTCTGAGAAAATCTCTAAAAGTAATAGACTTCTGATTTTCTTCCAACATTTTATGACTTGCAGACGGTTTTGCGTAATGCAGGAATACTCCTTTAAAGCCAGAGCAACTTAATGTGTCTGTAAGCACTGTGCTTGGCCTGATACATTCCAGCCTAATTCACTTCTGTGAATCCAAGAGTTAAATATCTGTGTGCAAAATGTATTCTAAACAATCTACCCCCTGATTTATCAAATACTGCTTCTTTCTCACAACTGCAGGGTTTTTAGGGTACTGCAAGGTTATTTGCACTGTGTTGCACACTTACTTTGAAGAATGGCACTCAAATCATTGTGCAAATCCCACAAATAGTGCAAATGTATTCAATAAGCAAAAGAAATACAAAGAATTGCATATGTAGGGATTTGACAGACTAGGATCCCTCACCCCAACTTCATTTTCTAAAGCCACTGAGCCAGAGAACATTTAATATAATGTTAAGGCTTTAAGACCTTGGAGGCTTGGCAATGCAAGGTCCTGAAGATGTAGTCTAGAGTCAAGCCAGCTGTGGTCAGCCCTCATCAATATTGCTTTTCCCTGAACTACTCACTTAAAATGTCAGCTGGCCAGCAACCAGCCTGCACATAATGGATTGTGTATTGTGAGCTGATGTGGAGCTCAATGTGATTTTCAAGGCAAACTTGGGAAACTTCCCAAATTGTGTCCTAGCACCACTGAAAAGTTCAGACTACTGAGATGGAAATAACTCCACAGCATAACTTTTCTGTGAAACTCTAAGAGAACTTTAAAATCACGGCCAGGCACAAGTCTGTTTCATTTAAGACCTGTGTTTGCTCTCTGAGCAAAATATTTTACTGTTTGTTTTCTTGACACCTGGTCTGAAAAGGAAATACTTGTATAGAAATATTTCTTTGAGGGCATCTCAGGGAAATCAACCTCTTGGGTGATAAAGGATCTGGGAGTTCCCTCAACCCTGCTTCTTTGGCTCATATCTGTTCACAAGAACTGCACGGTGCAGTGGATGTACCTCCTATACCATTCTCCCAGGGCACCTACAAACCACTGCAATGAAGACCTTGGAAGCACCTAGAACTGAATTTGTAGTTCTCAGTGTGTGCAAGACTATTATTTTCTTTGGAAGATGACAGCTGGATGATAGCTTCCGTGTGTTCTGAGCAGGCTGAGGCAAGAGGTGAGATTGTACCAGAGTACACGCTTAGCATGTGGGATAGATACCTCCCCACTTTGCCTCATAGGATTACAGCGCGAGATCCGTGGCTACCATGGCTCAGCATCTGATTCTTCTCTCTCACCTGTGTACGTGACATGCTATAATGAAAATAATCTGTTATCTCCAGGGAAGACAGACCATCTGGAGAACAAATGACATGCAGATGAATGAGGTCCAACAAGCTGTACTAGGCACATGTATAAGTGCATGTTTTCATGTGAAGTCTTTATAAATAGCAATCTTTCACACCGGTCCTACCTTCACGCGACGGCACATTAAAGCTTTTCCTCAGCTCTCTACTCTTCATATTCCCTGAAGGTTTTACAAGCATACATGTATTTCTCTTTGCTTGGAACCAGAGTTGTTTTTTCCCAGAATAATGAAGCTGTTTCGCAATCACTGGCAGACTTGAGGCCAGTAAGATAACATTTCCCACATACTTCACATTCCAGTGTCTTGGAAGGGAGCTTTTGGACATGGCTTCATAAAAGCACTTGGAGGTTTGAATTAAAATGCTGCTGGATGTGGGTCCAAGTCTCAGTCAGACTGTTTCTTGAAACACTGACTGTAACACTGACGTGTGGACGCGGTGTGGCTATACAAATCCATTAGGACAAGTCAACACCTGTTCAATAGAAAGCAAAAAATTCCTGCATGCAGCTGCAGTGGGAAAATTTAAAATAAATAAATAAACCTTGAAAACCCCTGAAGGTAGAACTGTATATTTTTCAATAACAAATTAAAGCAGGCATTTCTTTTTTGTCCTTGATCAACCTAACACAGACCTTCCCAAGGACTAAGAGTTCCCAAGGTCTGAGAGTTCCCAAGGATTTGAGGCCTCTCCTTGAGTATTGGGGGCAGTTCTGGGCCCCTCACTTGAAGAAAGATATTGAGGTACTGGAGCAGGTCCAGAGGAGCAACGAGGCTGGGGAAGGGACTGGAGAGTCTGTTGAGGAGAGGCTGAGGGAGCTGGGGGTGTTTAGCCTGGAGAAGAGGAGACTCAGGGGACCTTGACCCTCTCTACAACTACCTGAAGATAAGTTGTAGTCAGGTAGGGGTCAGGTTCTTCTCACAGGCAACTAGTGAGAGGACGAGAGGGCAGGGCCTGAAGTTGTGCCAGGGGAGGGTTAGTTTACATATTAGGAAGCCCTTCCTCACAGAAAGGGTAATCAGACCCTGGAATGGACTTGCCCAGGGCAGTGATGGAGACCCCATCCCTGGAGGTGTTTAAGGACAGACTGGGCTCTTCTCCCAGACAACTAGCTCCAGGACAAGAGGGCAGGGCCTGAAGCTGGGCCAGGGGAGGTTTAGGCCTTCCTAATATCCCGCATGACCTGGAGCTTGGCTTTGTTAAACCACGGCAAAGGGATACAGCTCTGACACTGCAGGTATCCCTCATCCTGTAACGTCAAGGTTCTTTTGCTCCTTTGATGCTGTTGAAATCTGTCACAGGGAGCCCGTCCTTCTTCAGTGGCAGTGTTAGGTTTCGATTACGGTGATTTGGCTCGGCGAGGAAGTTAGGTTTTTACTGTGGTTTTCCTTTTCCTGTGTTTTTCACAGACATGTTTACCTTAGAAAGTGCAAAGTTGATAAGAAAATCGTTCTTTGCTGTGGTCAGTTGTAAGCTCCCAAGGAAGTTCATTCCATGGCCTGCTCACCATCCCCGTGAGAGCTGTCCCCTGCTGAGAGAAGGCCATTACCCTCTGCTATAAAATTCCTTTGTGCTAAAACCATGGTGTTCTCATCCCAGAGTTTTAACTGAGCTTTTGGATTTGCTCAACTTGAGCCACTAACAGCCTTGAATGTTTTGCCATTGCGTAGATACTTTGCGGGAAGTTGCTGCCACAAGTTGCTGCCAACTTGGTCCAGCTCATCCAGTCTGCGCTGCTAAGGAGAAAGCTCACAATTAACAGCAGTCCTCTGCTATTTGTCACTGGTGGATGTCTTTTCAACAAGTAGAGGAATTCCATCAAAACACAATGAAGCAGTTTTACCAACCAGCTGAAAAGTAGGTTCATTCATTTTTTTCTCAAGACTCAAAACCTCATATGAGTTCTGTAAAGCTTTTGAGTAGTGACTCAAGGCAGGGATCTTGCATGGCACTTCTTTGCAGAAATGTTAACACTAAGATCTGATGGCATGAGTCACTGCAGTCCCAGCTTGGGCTAAAGCCATCCCTAGGGCCTTGGATGGATGGGCACCTCCAAGATGCAGATCTGGTAAATCTAGACACTCAAACTTTTTCTGGGGATAGCATGAAGAAGGGAAAGACTCTTGGCAACAGTGACCCTTTCATGGGAATTGAAAGACCTTGCTTTCTAGGTCGAAAGACTGAGGGAACTGGGTCTCTTTAGCTTAGAGAAGAGGAGACTGAGGGGTGACCTCGTTAATGTTTATAAATATGTGAAGGGTGGGTGTCAGGAGGATGGAGCCAGGCTCTTCTCAATGTCATTTAATGATAGGAGAAAGGGCAATGGGTGTAAGCTGGAACATAGGAGGTTCCACATAAATATGAGAAGGAACTTCTTCACAGTGAGGGTGACAGAGCACTGGAACAGGCTGCCCAGGGGGGTTGTGGAGTCTCCTTCTCTGGAGACATTTAAAACCCACCTGGACATGTTCCTGTGTGACTTGGTCTAGGTGATCCTGCTGTGTCAGTGGGATTGGAGCAGATGATCTTTCGAGGTCTCTTCTGATCCCTAATGTTCTGTGTGTGATTCTGTGATTCTGTGATCATCTTCCACTAGAAAGCAGTTGATGCTCAGGTTTCCAGACAACACTTATAGACAACTGGCCAAAGGGTAGTCTGTTTGCCAGTGTGTGATAAGTCAAGGATAAAAGAGTGCAGGAGTTAAAGTCTGCACAAGAAAATCATAGAATCATGGAGAGGAGAGGCAATAAACTGAACCTAGTCTCCCAATGGCAAAACTGCTCTAATCCTGCTAGTTCTGTTGCCATGAAATCTGGCCAGACCACCTATGTGTGGAGGCAGGTTATCCGCTCCCTCTTTTCCCCCAACAGTAGTCCACCTGGCAAGTGTGTGCTGAGCTAACACACTGGATTGGTGTATGGAAGGTCCAGTGAACCCCAAAGCTAGTGTGAAGGCTAAAGCAGGTCTCTCACATGAGAGTGTGAGAGAGGAAGAGGGAGAAGAGGAGCATTCCAGGGGGCAGGTACATTACTCCTTTCAGGGTTGTTAGGTGCAGTGCACAGCTAAGGAAAACACACCCTAAGGTGCAGGCTTTTGCTCCTTGAACTTGTAAAGCAGGCATGGGCAGTACTGCAATCAAAAGCAGCAGCCGTGGTCTTGCTGCTGCTTTCCAGTCTGACCTTTCCAGTGTCTTTCCTTTGTGCTGCCAGTGCGCACACACCTGCAAAACAAACTGGAGGGAACTGCTCAGCTGAGAACTGACTAGAGAGTGAAAAGGTTATTTTTAAGCTGTTTACCACAGAGAGACAGTGACTAAGGAACAATAATCACACAGATAAAAGAAACACTCCAAGTAGGGAAAGAGTCAGCCACAGGAACGGTCTCTGAGCACAGCACCTCAAAAAATGTGTTGGTGAGCACCACATATTTAGAAGCAAACAGGCTCTCATCAGTGTGAAGCCAATTCATCCTGGTGCAGCTTTGTCCACTGAATACAGGAGAAGGATTAAGGATGCTCTGCGAATACCAGGCCACTGTGGTTTTCTCTCCAAGTGGAAAACAAGGAGGGGAGTTGGCTGCTTGAATATAGTTGCTGCCGTTATTTCCTTTGGGCTACTTCCAGCTGGGGAGCAATATGGCTATGGTTTTCTGGGTTTTCCCACCTCTCCTTTCAGGAGGTTGTGCATAATGCATTTCTAGCACAAAACACATTTCAGCTCTTTCCTCTCTTCTTTTGGTTTGTGTATAACTTACTTTGTTTGCTTCCACTCACCGCTCACTGCAAATTAATGATCTCTGGGACCTCTTGGAACAGGGACTTGCTATACTGGTGCAACAGGTGTAGCTCAGTGGGCTGCCTCTGACACAGACACGTTTTCTGTAAGGTTGCTGGCACTGAAGGTGATGCTGGCAACCACTCCTGTCATGTGTTCCAGCTCTTGCTGCCAGTTTTTTGCTGTCCTCTGTGTACAGTCACTATTGCCTCCGGTTTTCGGGCACAAGAGTGTTTTGGAGTTGGGAATTCCTTGGCTGCTGCAGTCTTGGCTATTTTCTGTCTGCTGCATGTTGCATGAAGTCAGCTGATTTCAAAGTATAAAAAAAATCCCAGAATCATGGATTTGAACTCTACAAGTCTCGAGAGCTTGGGTTTGTTTGGCTGTCCTAGCTTTGTTCTGGGATTTACATCACTCAGACTGGAAGGACCTTTAAAAGAAGAAGTGTCCATTTCAGTTCTCATGTGATTGAGGTCATGTCCAGACATCCTGGCCTGCAACAGATAGTGTGGCCAACAGAACTAGAGAAGGGATCACCCCCCTGTACTCTGCACTGGTGAAGCCTCACCTGGAATATCGTGTTCAGTTTGGGCAACTCGGTGCAAGGAGGACAAAACAGTCCTGGAGTGGTCCAAAGAAAGGTCTGGAGGACAAATCTTATGAGGAGCAGCTAAGGAAACTGGGGTTGTTTGGACTGGAGAAAATGAGGTTGAGGGGAGACCTTTTTCCCTTTTGCAACTACCTGAAAGGAGGTTGTAGAGAGGTGGGTGTAGGTTTCTTTTCCCAAGTAACTAGTGACAGGTTGAGAGCACATGGCCTCAAGTTGCACCAGGGGTGGTTTAGATTGGACATTAAGAAAAATTTTTGGAAAGAATAGTCAAGTGTTAGGACAGGCTGCTCAGGGAAGTGGTGGAGTCATCGTCCCTGGAGGTGTTCCACAAATGTGTAGGTATGCCACTTGGAAGCACAGTTTAGTGGGCATGGTGACTTTGAGTTGATGGTTGTACTTGGTGATCTTGGAGGTCTTTTCCAATCTTAATGATCCTGCAACTCTATATTATTTCATAGAAGCACTGCCACAGTTGCTGGCTGTCACAGACTTGGGCTGTCACAACACAGAATCACACTGAACATGCTTGGTAGCTTTCAGCCCTCCTAAATACAAGCTGAGCCTCTTGCTCTGAAATATCTCGAAACCCAAACACTGATAAAAAACATAACTTTATCGTCAGTGAGAACACATTTGACATTACCTTCCTGTAAGTTATTTTGAAGCAGTGTATGTCATTTCTGGTTGGTATTAAACCTTAATTAATTAAAATATGAAGAAGAACATTTAGAATCTTCTTATGTTATTTACTCAGCTGGTCTTAAAAGTTCATGTCATCGAACGCATCTTCAGTCACATTGTATGTCTTCATTTCTCTTTTCAGATTTTGCCTTTGGCTTTCAGTTTTGTCATTTGCTGTCCAAAAATTATATTCCAATTCCACCAAAAAATCCATGTTTGCAAGCACTCAGTTGCAACCATTCAGGCCAGTTTGGAGCTGATTTGACTGGGTGTGGAAATCATATTACATTTCTTTTCCTCCTGTTATGCATAAGCATGGCATCTAGAATCGAGTTGGTTGTGCACATACTATCAATTCTCAATGTAAAGTCTGCTTTCCATGAATATTAAGCAGAATATGTTTGCATTTTGATATGCTGACAAGCATTTCTGCCACCCAGCTCGTTTGCTAGATTTCTAAGGAAAGGTATGTAATCCATACATATGGAATGCTGAACATGCTGCTGTAGAACCAGCCATCAACCCTTGTGGAAGATTTTACTTTGAGTTATTTACCTAAATACAATCCTGGGACATCAGAAAAGCGCTACCTGGAAAGCTGGACCATTACCTCAGCTAGAATCACAGAATCACAGAACATTAGGGATTGGAAGGGACCTCAAAAGATCATCTAGTCCAATCCCCCTGCCACAGCAGGATCGCTGAGAATTCACTGAAGCTTGACCTCTGTATATCTGAAATTATCACAAAGGAGCCGGCAGAGTTCATTACAAGGAGACTAACACAGGTTCCGTTCAAATATTTTGGGTTTTTTTGTCTTCAGATGGTCTTTCATGAAAGAGAGGGAGGAACAGGAAAGAAAGAAACTTTCCCCTCAAGGGTACATACTGTAAATAAAAATTGTTGCTTGCATAGTGTCTTTATGAGCAGCTGCTGGCACAGAAATGGAGATTTCAGAACATTCAAAGTAGGTTTCTCATTAAAGATAATTGACTTATCCAACGCAGCTTCTGGTTTTCTAGGGTTACTTTTTTCATGAAATGGTGAAAACTGGTTGAGTAAAGTGTGACCAGCGAGGCACCAATGCCTCATTCGTTCCTTTGAAATGCAGCATGGAACAGTAATTAGAAGAGAGGCAAAAAATAATGATGCTAATAATCCAATATATTCAGCCTACTAGAGTGAGCATCTTTTGGAGAAGGCCACCAGGCCAGAGCTGTCTACCTTTTGATCTTTCAGTGACAACATAGACTTGTGCTTTGCAGCTCATTAACAGAATAAACAGATCAGCTAGTCTGGGGAGTGCAGCTTGCTGTTTGTTTGCTTGTCCAGAATGCCCAAGGTAGGGGTTTTCAGGGCTCTGATTCCTGATCTGCACCAAACCTCAGTGTAAATGCAAGTGGAAAGGTGCAGCCCTTATGCTTTCAGATGGCAAAAAGGAACAGCTTGTAAAATGGTGGTGGCACGAGGCAGCTGTGCTCTCTGCCCCAGCTCAGGAACATGCAGTCCGAAGTGATGCCGTCTTCACGTCATATGACGCTGCAGTGGCGGTTGTTTAATGATGATTCACAATTAAATGAACAGGAAGGCAAGAAAATGAAGCAACAGATAAGGCAGAGGCAGAAGGCAGCAACATTTCCCACAGAAAAAGGCATGGCCTGGGAATATCACCTAGAGAAAGAAGAAGGTGAGGAGTGGGGTTGGGGAGTCTCCTCCTCTGGAGAAGTTTGAAATCCACCCGGATATGTGTAACTGGATCTAAGAGATCCTGCTGTGGCAGTGGGATTGGACTGGATGATCTTTCGAGGTCTCTTCCAGTCCCTAATGTTCTCTGACTCTGTAATTTCGTGATTCTGGACTGAGTTGGTCTTGGCACAGCGAGGAAAGAGAAGGGCTCTTGCTCTTTGCCTTCTGCTGTGTCTGGGAAAACTGAGCATTCTGCATTTCTTGAAAACAAGGAGATTTTTATGACAGATACGGAATCCTTAAATTCTCATGATGCAGTCAAACCTGCAGGGTTTGTATTTTTTCCAAACATTGTGGGTCTGGCAGTTACCAATGTTATTGATCTCAAGGTTAACAAACTTTCTGCCAGGTGGCAAATATCTTTTCCCCATGTTTAAAGGCAATTTAAGCCAGAAAAAATGCAGCTTCATTTTTGAGTAGTGTTAGAAACCAGTATTTTGGTGACTGCCTGTGAACTGTAACTGCTGACAGTACATAGTAAAGGTAGGGAATGCAGAACCTCATCGTGTTGATATGTTCTCCTCCTTCCAGGGAGGTGGTGGAGTCCCCGTCTCTGGAGGTGTTTAAAAACCAAGTAGATCATAGAACCATTAGAATCATCGAATCATTAGGGATTAGAAGGGACCTCAAAAGGTTATCTAGTCCAATCCCATCTAGCAATTGAGACCATGGTCTTATGGTTAGGGACCTGTTGGGATGAGGCCTGGACTTGATGATCCTGGAGGTCCTTTCCAGCCGTGACGATTCTATGAATCTGTTAAAAAGCTGGACCTTTAAAACTGCATAAATTCCACATGGCTACTTGGGAAACTGAAATCATTATAGGACAATATTGTGGGATCTTTAGAGATAGCAGCAAGCACAGATGTGACACCGTGCTTAGTCCTGGAGCAGAAAGGACCATGCAGAAGGAAAGGGGGAAAGACAGAACACAACAATGTGTACAGCCCCCATGAAAAGACTTTAGAAAGGCTGAAGTCATAAAGGGGCCTTCCAGCCCAACACAATCTGTAATTCTAGATTATACATAGGAGTCTAGATTATATATATGAGTCTAGATTATATCTTATTCTATGATTACATCACAGAGAAAAAGTCAGCAGGAGTTACCCTATGAAAGCACCAGAGGCAATGAATTAATTAGATGTGTTATTGCTATTTCCATGGATCAGTTGGTAAAACCTGACTGATTGTTGGCTACTTGCAGCTGGTTGTTATTATTACAAACTCCACGCACTTTTGTGACAGTTTTTCTGTTAGTGGATTTCAAAGTGCTTAATAAAGAGTGATTTTATGATTTTTTTCACATTAATACACACTAAGTGTGCATTAGGCAGATCATGAATCACAACATAAAAATAAGTGCCACTGAAATGCCTGAAGAAAGTAATAATTTTATGCTTCTACTATAAGCAGCCGCTTTCAGAAGGAAGAAGTGATTTTTGTCAAGCTTTTCTCAATAATATTCAGATTTGCTACTTGAAACACAACTGGTTGCTGAAGGTTTAGAGTGTGCTAAGCCCTTGCTTTCTGAAAATCACATTAAGTTCAAAGTGACATGTGAAAACGGTGGCCACACTACAACAAACCAGATTGTTGTGTTTTATTGAAGGAAATTTATAGAGCTGATGGAAAGTCTTTACTGTTAACAGTGGGCAAACATATGGATAACGTAAGGTTTGAACCTAAAGACTGAAATGGAGCTTTACACTTGTTGAAAGTATTTATTTAACTGAGAAGACAAAAATCTCTGCCTTCGTCTGCAATTTCTAGTCCCTACAGGCAACAGAAATATTCAGAGTAACAGAGGGAAGAAATGACGCCATCGATATTCTGACACAAAGAGGACCATAGACGTATCTCAAAAAAACATGTGCTCATTTGAGATGTGATGTGGCTGATCCCTCAGTGCATGCTGTCCTGAAGGAGACCTCTGCACTCTGCGAAGTTCAGTAACAGTAATAAAGCCCCACCTCTCTGGTGGCCAGCACAGTTCACAACAACTGACAGATGGGCCGTACTTGGTGAACTTCTGTGATGAGTACATGAGCTTTAGCTTTTGTAAAGCACGTTTCCCATTCTTCTAGGATCCTTTTACACCCAACAGGAAAGGAATCAGACTGGTCTGCAGCTTTGCTCTCAAAACCAGACTGAAAAGCTGAACTGCTTTATTACTTCTGAATTTTAAACTTTTCTAACTACTCACTCACTGGAAGTTGATGCCTTCGCATCAGGACGCTTTAGCAAGCAGGCAGTTCTCATGTGCACTAGGAAGCAGGTCACTTGGATTGCCAGGACAGCAAAAGCTGTGCCATTGCCATTCGAGTACAGCACTGTTTGCAATGGCACGTTTCACCCGATGCTGAAAATGGGTGTGGAGTTAGGGTGAAGGCTAGTGTCTGTGTCCTCTGTGGCCACACCTCCAGGGTCAATGTGGCACGGGGATTGGACTAGGTGATCTTTCAAGGTCCCTCCCAATCACTAACGATTCTATGTGCCCTTCTTTCTGTGGCTGCTAGTGACTCAGTCTCGAACAAAACAGCATCATCCATGTGGAGCCTTCATTAATCTGTTTACTGACCTGTGGGTATGTTTTGATACCAACTCATTTCAGCCATTTGCTAATTAGCATTTGTCCAATGCAACCCTTTTGACTACTTATTGTAAAAAGATTTCTATTTCTGTTACTGAGTCAAATGCTTGAGCCCTTCTGCACGCCCGCCAGTGGAACAGCATGGGTTGTAGTCTAACTTGATCTTACTTAGAGTGGCATTAATCAGGAATGTGTCTATTGAAGCCAATCACATTATAAGAGGATTAGGCTGGAGAAGGTGAGATAAGAAGCAGGCAGTGTGTTGTCCAGAGCTGTTTTTCTGCCAGGAATGAGTGTTTAAAGAACTACAGGAGCAGGACTGATCCCAGGCTTTTAGCAATATCTGTGAACGGAGTGGAATAAACACCCAGGAAATGTGTCTGTACAAGTGCACAGAGACAAAAGGCTTGTATTCCCTTTTTGTAGCCATTACTAGGATACCAAGTGGTATAAAAATGACTGTCTTGGGACTGATTCTGATCTCACTGTTATCAGCTGGGAGAGCTGCCTGGCTGTGAACCTGCTGAGAGATTAGAATGAGGCTGTTTGTGCACTGATTTCCTAAAATATGTGATTAGTCATAATCACGCCTCAAAACACTACACCCATTCTTCAAAGCACACTTTTATAACTTAAAGAAAGTTATCTGCCCACCTGAAAATTAGGGAGTTTTGATTTATAGAAATCAGTGTGTGGGTCACAGGGAGAACAATACCGTCCTGCATTTCATTCCCATGTACACAAAGAGGAACAAGTGGAGGTGGTTCCCACCTCTTAACATCTAACCTTCAAGTGCTTGGGCTTAATGAAGGCCAGCAAAGTGGTTTTTTCTGAATTAAGAGATTGAGAACATGAAACAGCCTGTACCATTCACTCCTGAAACCTTCCTGGCACGTTGGGACAATTCACAAGACTTACACGTTCAACAAGAAGCCCATGAAGGATGAGGAGAACTTACCTGGTTCTGCCCAAGTGCCTGAGCACATCTGCTCTGTGCTCAAGGAGTTGACTGTGTCGTGCTCTGCATACAGCACTGGACAGATGCAAGTGGAACAAAGCAGCATTTAGGAGAAAGGGACCTGGGGTCCTGGTGGACAGCAAGATGATCATGAGCCAGCAATATGCTCTTGTGGCCAAGAGGGCCAACAGCATCCTGGAGTGGATCAGAAAGGGGGTGGTTAGCACATTGAGATAGGTTCTTCTCCCCCTCTACTCTGCGTCTGGAGATTTGTGTCCAGTTCTGGGCCCCTCAGTTCAAGAAGGACACAGAGCTGCTGGAGGGAGTCCAGCGCAGAGCAATAAGGATGATGAAGGAAGTGGAGCAGCTCCCTTATTGGGAAAGGCTGAGGGAGCTGGGTCTCTTCAGCTTGTTTCCAATGCAGATCTGGGCCGTTGCTTTCCTGCATCTACATGGATTGAGCATCTCTGACATCAGCACCTTTTATTCCAGCCTATGTGATGTGGCTGTTGTCCTTCACATGTGAATGTTCTTTACCTTGGAAATTCTGACTGCCTTGGGGTTGCAGCACAGAAGGAAAAGGATAGAGTTTGTGTGTGCATGGAGAGGCTGCTGTGTCTGTGTGAGGTTCCTGCTTTACATCTGGCCAGCTGAACCCTAATGCTCCCTAAACCACTCAGGAGTGAAAGAGATGCTTCAGCAGCCTTCCGCTACCAGAAATGTGGATGCAGTGTTCTCAGTGCTGTGAAATATTCTCATTTCCCACAGGCTACAGGGCAGAATCCAGATTGCCCTTGGGTTTAACAATTTTATATTTGCTATTAGCTATTTTCTTGCTAATATCCTTTAGCTTTCATCAATTTCTAACTGATTTCAGGTACGGAAAGCCGTGTGTGTGCACTGCTGTGTATGTAAGGGGGCTGAAGCCCAACTGCTATTTTTGGTGGGTGCAATCACAGAAAAATAAGATATGCAGAATTTGTATGGCTTTTTCCAAATTACTTCCTTCTTCATTAGTGTTCCCAGGAAGAAGAGGAAGATGTGCACAATTTTGAAGCATGAGGAAGCACCCAGCAGTTGGAAGGAGGGTAAGCTGATCAGGCTGCAGTTCTGTGACATGATTCCTAATGAGCAGGAATCAGCTTCCATTACTCCAGCTCACTGGATCAGACCCCACTCTCCCACTTGCTCTATAACCACTCCTTCAAAAGCTCCAGCTTGCTGGATGGAGACTCACGGGCTTCACGCAACCGCAAGAGCAAACGCACAACCACATGTGCATAAAGAGGAATAAAATGATAACTGTTCCACTCTGTCATCTAACACTTGTGATTTGGAAGAGATTGTTCATCCTGGTTTTACTTTGGCAGAAGGGAGGTGGCTTTTTTAAAAATATATTTTCCCCATTCAGAAGGTTAAGAACAACTCTGTGCCTGCAGGGGGGGAAAAAAGAAAGGGAAGAAAGAGGAGGGAGGAAAAATAAAAGTGTCTGTCCGTGTCTGGATTTCAGAGGGATGGCTCCAGCAGCCTTATTCTTCCCTCCTTCCCTTCCTTGCTCCCCCACCCCTTTGTGTGCTAAAGTTACAACCCAAGGACTTGGAGACATTTCAAAGGAGCGTCACTAATGAAGACCACATGTGTGCTGTTCCTCTTGTTTAGTCCAGAACAAAGATGAACTGTAAGAGCCTTCTCTCTGCAGAGCAAAAAAACCAGGTTTCTCCCCCGCTCCTTGACTACCCACCCACAGTTTATGAATGAGGCTTTCTCAGGTAACCACCACTTCGTATCAGAGCAGTTTCAGGAGGAAATCAATCATCTCTCCAACAGAAAAGAATAAGGCAGTGAGCGTGTGTTTGCTTTGCCAGAGCATCAGTGGCCGCATTGAAACACCCATGCATTTGACAGCACCGCAGCCTTTGGCCTCTTCCTGCACTGCAGCAGAGTGTTCACTGCAGCCTATTTTCATCTGCTCTTCAGATACCTCCTCTGCTGGTCTCTGGGGCTGCATGAAGACAGGAGACGGTCAGCTGTCTGAGCAGCATCAAGATGCTAAAATCCAAGACTGAGGAACACAATTTCCCATCTCTGTTCACAAGTAACTACATTTCAGAAAAAACTTTCCACCATGTGGGCAGTGGATCCTCACAGTGGCAGTTTTAAACAGCATATAAAGGGAACTGCCACCTGTGTTTGTGATGTCATGTCCACTTGGTGCTCCCTCTTCAACTTTCTTTTGCAGAGGCCATCTAGGAGTGAGACAAGTGGCTGAGGGCTCCCACTGGAAAAAGGATCCTTGATGAGCTTATGAAGGGGTCAATTCTTGTTCCCAGCTGTGCTCCCAGAGTCTTCATCCCGTGAAGGTGATTAACAGTAGGGCATCAAAGGACAGGAAGGTTGGGCCAGCTTCATCTCTCCTCAGATCCTCGTGAAGGGAAGACAAACACAGGCAGTAGTGTCAGCTCTTGGACTGCTGTGATACCAGAGCACAGTTTGTGTTATTGAGCAACTGGAGTCTCTTTCTTCCCACACAGAATCCCTTCAGGAAGCTCCACAGACACCAAAAAAGGGGCTAAGAAGAGGGGCAGTGTCTACCTTTTGAAGGGACCAAGCTTGGAATCATGGCATTATCTTCTGTTTGGTTTCCTAGCAAGCATCAGCCTGATGCAGGCACATTGTGTATGCCCAGGCATGCTTCATGCTTAGATCCACTGCCCAGTTTCACCTAGCAGAAACATCTCTGGGCTATTAATTTCTACCACATTCATTAAAATGCATGATAGGGGAGCCAAGTCTGTTGATTCTGTTGCTCTCAAAACTTCCTGGCATTAAAAGCAGCCAGCAGCAGTGGACAAGGGTATGTTATGACGCAAAGAAGATGATCAGAAGATACCTACCTACCTATACAGTAACAAACTCAGGGATGATTGACCACAGAGCAAAATAAAAACATTCATGAGCCCAGACATGGTTGCAGCCCTCATGGATGTAAACCTGCTCTTCACCAGACAGATGAGCATTATGAGGTAATAAATAAACACGAGGGAAAAAATAAAATAAGCAGATAAATCTGAAGAACATCAAAGCCTGTGTGAACCTGTGTTTGCTGCTAATGAGGTACCTATTTTCTGAAAGGAAGCTCTTCCAGCAGAACAGCCTGTCAGAGCTGTTTCTGGTTTCCAACAGCAAAGGAATTTGTTTTTCTAATAAATATATGCACGGAATCATACGAATCACAGAACCACAGAATAACAGGGATTGGAAGGGACCTCGAAAGATCAGCTAGTCCAATCCCCCTGCCACAACAGGATCACCTAGTTGCATAGGAACATGGTCAGGTGGGTTTTAAATATCTCCAGAGAAGGAGAGTCCACAACTCCCCTCTGCAGCCCCTTCCAGGGCTCTGGCACCCTCACTGGGAAGAAGTCCCTTCTGATATTTATATGAAACCTCCTATGTTCCAGCTGACACCCATCATCCCTTCTCCTATCATTATATGAGACTGAGAAGAGCCTGGCTCCATCCTCCTAACACCCACCCTTCACATATTTATAAACATTATTGAGATCACCTCTCAGTTTCCCTCTTCTCCAAGCTCAAGGGACCCAGCTCCCTCAGCCTTTCCTCATCAGGGAGCTGTTTTACTCCCTTCATCATCCTTGTGGCTCTGCACTGGACTCTTTCAAGCAGCTCCGTGTCTTTTGTGAACTGAGGACCCCAGAGACTGGACACAACACTCCAGATGTGGTCTCACCAGGGCAGAGTAGAGGGGGAGGAGAACCTCTCTCTATCTACTAACCCCCCCGCTTCTGATCTACCCCAGGATGCTGTTGTCCTGTGAATGGAACTGCTAGTTTTAAAAACAAACAGGAAGAGGGAAGGGGATCCTATGGAAAAGTGAGCACAGAGGAAGAGAAGTGACCTCTGTGTGTTAGTGACCACAAAATAGTGGAAGCATTTGAAACTTCATAGGACTTGTTATAAAATCACTTTGAAGCACAGGATTAGACCACTGTATATGTATGGAAGATGACAGTCTGAGGATGGTTGTTTGTTCATGAGTGATCTAGGGGTTAACAAAGCATTCCAGGGTTTTATGAAAGCGCTTTAAAACAAATAAACATTGCCCCTGCAGTATTTACAAGCTAAGCATTTCAACACAATCTTAATGCATGAGAACATGAGAGGAAAACTGATTTGGATTCCTGGCAATAGTGAAAAGAACATCCAATAAATAATGAAAGAAAATGTGAAATTTTAAATTTCCCATGCACTTCATCATCCAAAGTGTGGTTTGGTAATCAATGTAGAGAGCCTGAAGTGTTTCCATCCTAGATGTTTCCCTCTAAAGTGGTATCTGGACCTTTTATTGAATAATAGTGCAACGGGTGAGGTTTCTTTTTTCCAGCATGAAGTGACATTATCTATGCAGACTGAGGGATTGCCGTAGCCTTGGGTCCTTTGAAGACCCTTCCAGTTGCAGCCTGTTTGCCAAATAAGGCATCCTAAATATTTCTGCTCCTTCTGGATTCCTCTTTTCCCCACCACGATTTTTTGCTGAGCATCTTGTCTGCCTTCCAAACACATCCTGATGTTCTTAGATCTAAACCAGCTGCGATTTCATTCAGCTCTGATAAAATGAGATTGAGTGGAGTAGGGCTGTGCTCCTGGAGAAAGAAGTCAGCTCTGATTGTCAACGGGAAAGCAGTGGGGAATTCCTCCAGATTTCTTCCCAAGTGATTATCTGACCTTCTTAGCCAAGTCATGTTCAGTTATAGAATCACAGACTCATACAATCATTGGGGACTGGAAGGGACCTCGAAAGATCATCCAGTCCAATCCCTCTGCCACAGCAGGATCACCCAGACCAAGTTGCACAGGAACATGGCCAAGCAGGTTTTAAACCTCTCCAGAGAGGGAGAGTCTACAACCCCCCTGGCCAGAGACCAGAGGTCTCAGCCTCCTTGCTGATTTTCCTGTCCTGCTCTTTGTTTGTGGATGGGGTGTTTTTGATGGGCTTGTGATGTTTGTCTGGTTGGCTCAGTGAGCAGAGCAAGGCACAAGGAGACAACATCCAAGTGGTCCCAGCTGGCATTGCCTGCCCAATGGTTACCTAGCACAGAGCACGTTGCTCTCACTTCTTCTGACCCCAAAGGACCTGATCTCTCACACTGTTCCATAATTCAATTTTTTAGGGGTGATTTGCTTTCCGGAGCAGTTTGTCTTTATAGATGTCGGGAAGCAAATAAGAGATACAGAGCTGGGGCAAATGAAAAAGAATAATTTCACTCCAAGTTCCAAACTGTGTCTTTGCACATTTCTACTGTGTAACAGATGTCACCTTCACTGCTAAATTCCCTTTTGTTTTTAAGGTTGACCTGACTGGCTTGTTTTCTGCAGCCAGATGGGACAGTGGGAATGAGACAGTGGTAAATCCAACCCCAGGCACATCTGTGCTGACTGATGACTGATCTGGACACCAGTCCCAGAAGCAAAGTCCCAGTATGGGTAACCACCTCTGACATACTTTCTCTGGGGCATTTATGTAGTGGAACAAAAAGACTCTGACTGATTCCACAACCTGTAAGATCAGTGTCTGCCATTGCTTGATCAGTTTATCAAGTCTGAGACAAGATTAACTAAATTAATTTGTTTAATATGCTAATGGGCCAAACCAAAAAACCTGACAAGGAGGGCTCAAAATCATTTGGCAAAACCAAAGGCTTGATTGATTTGGGGAAAAAACAAGAAGAAACATTTAATTCACACAACATAAAAGCCCCAACAGAAAGGCACACAGAGATTACTCACATGTACTTACAAGACTGGGCCAAGCTGCTACCTCCACCCTTCAGAGGTTCTTTTCCTTGCAGAAATGTGATGTCCTTTCAGTCCATGCATAAGTGCCTCAGTGGCAAGAGGTCTTTTAAGGGCCAGTTCTCTGATCCAGGTGCCTCTAAGCCAGTCTTTAATTTCCACAGTGTCAATGAATATGTGAAGGGTTGGTGTCAGAAGGATGGAGCCAGGCTCTTCTCAGTGTCATCTAGTGATAGGACAAGGGGCAATGGGTGTAAGCTAGAACATAGACAGTTCAATATCAATATGAGAAGGAACTTCTTCACAGTGAGGGTGACAGAGCACAGGAACAGGCTGCCCAGGGTAGTTGTGGAGTCTCCTTCTCTGGAGATGTTTAAAACCCACCTGGAGATGTTCCTGTGTGACTTGATCCAGATGATCCTGCTCTGGCAGGGGGACTGGACTGGATGATCCTTCAAGGTCCCTTTCAGTCCCTAATGTTCTGTGATTCTGTGATTCATATAGGCCACAAAGAAAGGAAAACTCTCTCCATTTCAGCAAGCAATGGACTGCAGGCAAAAACCTTCTCTGCTGATCTCTGAGGTTCCCAGACTCCCTACTGTCTCCATTCACGACATTCCAAGGGCAAGATGGCTGCTTTGTCCAGCCCAGTGACACGTGCTCCCCTTCAAACACAGACCAGGTGAAACAAAACCTCACCACAGGAAGCCAGAAATGGGAAGTTCCAAACTGGTCATACTGGTTTCAGAGTGTCGACAATTCACCTTGGAATTCCAAGCTGCTCACCACAAGTTTCCATAGCAACCTCCCAATCCCTAAGGGTAAGACACCGCTCAAATTCAATGGTGTTAAAATCAACCTTCTCTCTGAAGAGCAGTGCAGAAAAATTAGCAGAGGTATTTTGGACGTGGGCATTCGCTCCTTGTCCGCATATCACAGGCACTTCTTTGCACAGACACAAGGCAAGTGTGTGCCTGTGTGATCTGCCTTAGGAGAGCCTGATCTAGCAGGGAGCATTGGACTGGATGATCTCCAGACTCCCTTCCTTTCTTTACCGTTCTATCATTAGATGCACTGCACATACCCAAGGTAGATTCATAGGTACAGGTGTCCAACTAAAGATATTCCGTGGTTCTGTTGTTTGAAACCATCTATTTCTGAAGGGGGAGAACTCCTAGTACAAAACACCAAGGCAGAACAGCGTATTTCTTTTCTCCTGCGATAGTGGTGCACAGGAGCTGAGAGATGTGAAAGCATTTCACGTCTTTAAAGGTGAACGTTCTCACAGCAGCCTTGGCTGTGAAGGCAACCCAGTCAATTCACTCAGCAGTAACGTTTTATTTACGTGAAGATTAGCTCTGAGGTTCCAGTATCTGGCATCACAACCCTTTTTCCCCCAGAATTCTCTCTATTCTCTTGCCTCATAATTATCCATTACATTTCCTTTTAGATTTAAAGCCATGACACTGATTCAGCCTGTTTGAAGACAGAGCACTATTTTGACTTAGAGGTTCAATTACTGCTCAGTCTAAAGGGAGGAGAAAAATGCAGAGACAAAATGAAAACATTGCTTACTCCAGAAGCTGCTGCAGGCAAACGGCATTAAGGAGCGGATGGTGTTTGCTCACAAATTTATAAACTTTAGGATTAGCTCTGCATTTCTTTTCTAGCAGATGCTGCCATGAAGACTAGTGAAAGCGGATGTTCTCTTTGCTTCAGCGGTTGGATGATGCAGCTTTCTTCTTGGTTGGAGTCTCGGAAAGGACCTTGAGCAGGGCTTGTGTGTCCTCTAACCCTCACCATGGCATCTGCAGGACCCCTGCCAACAAAACAAGCTCAGCTCTCAGCCCCTTGGTCAAAAGGAGAATAATACAGTCATGCTGTCAGAGATTTCTTTTCTCAGCAGACTGTAGTTTTCACAGTTCAGCTTCACAGAGTTTAGAGTCTCCCACATCACAGGAGGTTCAATATAATCTCTGTATAAATGTGATGGAAAACAGGAAGGAAGAAGTGCTGCTCAGACACACTAAGAAAATCATTAATGGTCATTGAGATGTTTTGGGCCAGGGCTGATGTTTATAAGGCAGGAACTTCTAAGAGGAAGGCTAGCGAGTGGATTGGTTAGAAAGCAAAACCTCTCTCCGCCCATCACCGCACTGTTTCAGCAGCTCCGTTCCAGGGAAGTTTCTGCTGAGCTTCGTAGGATTGTAGGGCTGAGAAAAGTTGAGTCTCCTCTTCAGATATAATCTTTCCTCTTTCTTGTGCCTGTGGGTCTCTCCTGGAGCACAGCAGGAAGAAAACAGAAAATACAAAGCCCCCTTTGTTGTTGGGTTGTCCCTTGGATGTTGTCCCACACAACAGGAGGCTTTCTTATGAGGGTGTGATCACCCTAGCCTGCCTCTGCCTGGTGCTGTGCAGTGGCAATCGCTCATCCTTCTGCTGCAGGGGTCCTCCCTGTGTATGTGCTCACCAGAAATGCTTCAAAGTGACTGCTCCTTCTTATCTCCTCAGCAGAAAACCTTGTCTCCAGGGAGACGGGAATTTCATGTGTGATAATTTTGATGTCTTCCATCAGCCTTTGGGCACTGATTACTGAGTATGGCAAGTGTTCTCTCCCCTGCCAGTGTGCTCAGTGCCTTTCCACCCTCCAGCACTGAGTTTTCTAAGGGATTTTGACTTCTCATACTGCATCCCTGTGATCAAGGAAAATAAATGGGTTTGAGAAACCAAAGGGTTTTATGCCACAAATCACAACGTGTGCTAAAAATAGGCTTTTGTGCCTGAAAAATGCATGTGGAGGTGGCCAGCTTAAAGAGAAACAGCACTGCACATTTGTCATGCTGCTTGCCAGTGATTGCACCTGAAATGCTAAATTATGCCAGGGTGAATTGGGGGAAGGGTGGAGGACGATGGATAGACAGACGGTCAGGCTAGGTCCTTGATCATAGTTGTTGGAGTTGCCAAATGAAGATCAATTCTATTAAAGTGTCAGAGAGAGACCCTCCCCAGGCCCTTACTGTGAGCAGGGAATTCCACCATGCCAGGGGTGGGGAGGGAGAGAGCATGGGCAGATAGCGCTGGATAATGCACACAACAACAGCAGAGAAGAGTTGCTTGGTTGAGGTGAGCCCTGGAAAAGCAGCCACGTTTTGAATGATCTTCTGAGGCTCCCTTTTAGCAAGCAGTAAGAGTTTTCCTACAAGCTCAGGAGATGTTCTGGGGATTTCTGTAGCAGCTGCTTATTTTAAAATCAGCCATTGTCCTTCTGAAATCTGAATTCTGATCAAGCCTGCTACTAATATTTCTGTTAACCTTATAAGAAAGTCTTATGCTTAATTCAGTTCAAGGACTCAGAGCTGCTGGAGGTAGTCCGGTGTAGAGCAACGAGGGTGATGAAGGAAGTAGAACACCTCCCTTATGAGGAAAGGCTGAGGGAGCTGGGTCTCTTTAGCTTGGAGAAGAGGAGACTGAGGGGTGACCTCATTAATGTCTATAAATATGTGAGGGGCGGGTGTCAGGAGGATGGAGCCAGGCTCTTCTCAAGGTCATCTAGTGATAGGATGAGGGGCAATGGGTGTGAGCTGGAACTTAAGAGGTTGCATATAAATATGAGAAGGAACTTCTTCACAGTGAGGGTGACAGAGCACTGGAAGGGGCTGCCCAGGGAGGTTGTGGAGTCTCCTTCTCTGGAGACATTTAAAACACACCTGCATATGCATATGTCATCCCT
This sequence comes from Rhinopomastus cyanomelas, assembly GCA_013400115.1. Classification (NCBI taxonomy): domain Eukaryota; kingdom Metazoa; phylum Chordata; class Aves; order Bucerotiformes; family Rhinopomastidae; genus Rhinopomastus; species Rhinopomastus cyanomelas. The sequence continues at coordinate 152,473 of VXBP01005690.1, read as the reverse complement.
CAGTCTCCTCTTCTCTAAGCTAAAATGACCCAGATCCCTCAGCCTTACCTCATAAGGGAGGTGTTCTACTTTGCTCATCATCTTCNTGAATGGCAGCACAGCCTCCTGGGGTGTCAGCAACACCACCCAGCTTTGTGTAATCTTCAAACTTGCTGACAGTACACCCTAATCCCTCAACCAAGTCATTGATGAATAGATTGAACAGGATTGGTGCCAGCACCAACCCTTGGGGGACTCCACTAGATAGAGGCCTCCAACTAGACTCTGTCCCATTAGCTGGATTTCTTTCTCCCAGCCAACCCTTTGCTCCCGCAGACAAATATCTGCAGGGTCCCATTTGGACTCCTGTAACTGCTGTGAAGCTACTTGTAACAGATGACTCTGTCTGAGAATCTATTAACCCTGGTGGTGCAGGGCAGAGCAGGACATATTTTCACTTCTTCTGTGGGGTAGGAAGTGGTAAGTCAGACCTAGCCTAGGGATCAGCTGAGAAACAGCCTTTTTGGCTGTAGTGCATGTCTTCTGTAGTGGAAGGAACTGAAGAACTGCCACACAGAAATACCTCCACAGGGAAGTGTTTGCCTTTCAGAGACCTAGGAAGAAGTGCAGGAGCTAAGCATAAAGCAGAATAAACTTGCCTGGGGACCCTGTGCCCTGAAGCAGATAAAAGCTAATGTCCCGGCTGTGACTGTAGACGTAAATGTGAAGAGCGACTGTGCATGTTAAGCTCTGCGCTCCATGATGAATGATGGCTGTGACTGTGTCTTCCCTTTGGGACAAGGTGGAAGATGGATGACTCGTCATATCTACTGCACTTTGGTTGGGCTAATTGCTTGGAACTACATGAATTTTCAATGAATTTGCAATAAATAATTTATCCAACATATTGAAATCTAGCTTTATGTTCACTTAGTGCAGTGTATCTGTAAATGAACGAAGGACTTAACAGCCATGCACAATCTCTGAAGCTACATGTGGGTCTGGATCCCAAGCATGAGTCTGAAGACCCTCTTGAGACACCAGGATTAGCTGAGCTAGGAGCTCAGCTGGGTCCTGTAGATCTGATTCCCTCTGTCCCTAGATGTTTGGGGTCCTCTTAAACTTTCTCCCCTCTGAAGTGGCTGAGCCTGTGGTGAGGCACAGGTGAGCAGAGCTTTAGCTCTGTGTGGTTGCTTTGTCCAGGCTGGGTGAGTCAACCGAGTTTGGCATCCACAATGGTGTAAAGATCCCTTCTGCAAAACGAGGTTTCCTCCACCCCTAATGAAACAGCAGGAGTGAGACTGGATCTCCTCTGCACATTTCAGGCTGAGCACAGGGACCCTCATAAGAAGCCAAATGTGACAACACTCAACTCTAAATCCAAGCTCAGCTGTGGACTTCAAACTTGGACTTGACCTTCTCTTCTCTAGTCTGTATCTAGACAGCATTTAATGGGCTCACTGCCCTCACAAGCATTTTCTAAACGATTGCTTTAGGTACAAGCTTCATGATGACCTTTTTAGACAGAACCAAAACCTTATCAAATAGTGATTTACCCCTGGAAATAGCTAATCTAGGTGAGAGCACAGTTTGTGGGAAGTCTGTCTGATGAATGAGAGGAGTGATGACTGTGTGGGCAATAGCTCCTTCTCAATTGTTTGAGCCCCCTTTGCCGTTGACACAGCTATTGGCACTACATGTCTGTGCTGCTGGGGCTGTTTAGATGCTGTGTGAGATTTGGAGCCAGGCAAGGCTCAGCGATACTGCTGGTCAGCTGACCTTGTCTCTGAAGCCCAGAGATTTCCTAGGCTGTACTTATCCATCTTCACGCGTGCCATCCGCATGCACTGTCCCAGTTATGGCACAGAGAAGAGTTTGCAAAATAACAACCCTGGAGCTGTTCTGTGTTTCTCCATCCAGAAAAGTGACCAGCAAGATATTCAGTGCAACTAAGCTTGATGTTGTAGAAAACAACATTGCCTGGCTCTAGAGAAAGTCTGAAACACAGTGAACCTGCCGTTGGCCTGTCTCCAGGGATCGATCTGTGATTTTGGTGGCAAGTGGAAATGATATGCAGTTGTCCTTTAAGCGTGCTGGCTCACTTTAGTGCTGTGCCAAGAAATTCAATGCTTTTTCAGATCCCATTTCCCCCTTGCCCTGTTGTTGTGTGCAGGCAGGTGAGGAGAAAGCAGCACCAGTGCCACTCTGATGGCTGCTGCCAGGAGAAGGGAAGGAGACCAGAGCCAAAAGTAGCAGGGCACATTTACAGACCTTTGCTTGACCCAGCTCAGGAACTTCTGGGATCTCTACAGTGTGTGGGAGTGGGAACTCTCTGTGGGGCTTTCAAGCCTCGTTTTCTTGGCAAGGAAGTGAAGGAAAGTTGTTTGAGGCAGGTTGGCCTCTTCTCATCAGTATTCCATGGGGCAAAGGTGATGCAGGATGAAGCATTAAACTGATATACACGGCCTGCTCTTTTGAATCAGAATTCAAACCACATTTGAAATCTGATTTAGGGTGTGACAAAAAATTAAGAACGAATCCGAGGCAATCTCACCCTTCCCAGTTCTCCGGGTGATACCTGCTTGCATGCAAACGCTGGCCCCGTCCCTCTGCAGAAGGACAGAAAGCAGCAGCATTCCTCTGGACCCAGGGATGAGGGTGGGGTTTGATCAGCCAAGGGAAAAAAATGTCAACATCTGTCTGTCACTGCACAGCAAATGGCCAATTATCTGCTTTTTTCTGCCATTTCTAAGCCCAGCCAGACAAAGACACCCAGCTCCGGGCTTTGTTGCCAGAGCCATTTCCCACCACCGCTCCACCTCTGATATGCTAATGGCAGAGCTGGACGGTTTTGTGAGGCTGAAAGGAATCTTTGGACACATTCACTGGGTCAACAATCCCGACTGCTGTGCTGCTGCGGCTCAGCCTTCTGCGCCAGAACTGGATGCCAAGCGACTGCCTTCCTCCGTGCTCCCCCTTTCTGAAAAAATTTCTGAAAACTAGTGGAATTAGCCATCTGGCTGCCTGGGTGCCCAGAAACTCGGTGGAACAATCATGACACGATGCAGTCTCCTTGAATACTTTCTGGACGGACAATCCGGGCTCTGCAGCGTGAGCCGCTGCCCCGCGATTTGCGAGCCGAGAGAGGATGCTCTCCTCTCAGCTCTGGAGAACCACAGGGCGCTGAGGTGGGACAGAACTACTTCAGTGTTTATACAGTTGGCTTTGGTGCATTAGAGCAAAAGCAACACTGACAAACAGCCCTTTGTTTAGAAAATAAACCCTGTCATACTTGCAATGCCGGGCGCAGAAAGCAAACTTGATGACTTAATCCCATCCATTGTGTAGCAACAGTAACGCACTTAAGTAGTAATTCCAGGTCTGGTTGAAGGATAATTGCAGAGTTTATTGGGTGACAAGTTTGCCATTCACTGGTGGTGTGGGACTGCCAAGGGAAATGGGCTATAGCGGCCCAGACAAGGTGCTCCTAAGTCTGTGACAAATTGATTTTGAAGTGCTTATCACTTACAATTAGTCACCTGAACTGAGTGTGAATGCTGTGAACGATAACTCCACTCCTTTTGCTGATGCTGTACTAATAGCCCCATTGCTTTAGAAGAACAAAAAGTGAGTCGGCCCGATCTTTGATGGAAAAAATTGAACTGGTTTTGCAGGCAAGCTGGGGTCTGTAAACACAGTGCTGCACCATAACGACACAGAGCCACTGCGACACAGAAGTGCATCGACTGCAAGCAGCCTGCAGAAACTGCTGGATATGAGGCCCGATGATGTGAGATAAAAAGCTGAAGACATTGCGAAGCTGATTAAACAAAGGAATCGGATAGTTCAATGGCTTCTGGTTGACACCCTGAGCAGGGTAAAGCTGGATGAAGACTCCAGCCAAGAAAAAGGCGATAATTGTGAGTGTTGTTTATGAGATTAGAATTTGAATACAGCCTGCCTGGTAAACAGCGCAGCAATAAAAGCTGGCCTTTGCCAAAACTTACTTACCCTCATCTTCTGAAAACGTGCTCCTGAGCAGGGAAAGAAAGGCGAATTGTCCGGATCTAGAGCCAACTCACTGTGAAAACTTGTGCTTATTATTTATTCCTACACAAGAGAACGTTGCTAATGCAAAACCAATGCTTTCTTCTCATTTTTTTAAGGCAGTATTAATCTTTGTCAGCTTTCTCTGTTCTGCCTGTGCTGGGAAGTACTTAAGCATCATCTCTAGCTCAGACTTTGGTCTCTTTACTGTGCGACTCCCACGACTGCGCATCCCGCGCAGGGGTGTTCAGCCTGCCCCTGGGAAGTGTTGTCAGCGGTGCCTTCTGCTGCTTTCCAGGGAAGGGCTTTTATAAAAAGCATGCACAGCATGAAGGAGGAAGCAGATGCAGGCTCGCTCTGCACACTCCTCTCCAGTTCCCGGCATATGGTGGATGGTTAGGAAAAATGGATCTGAATGGTGTGAAAATCTATTCATGCTGTATCACAGAGAATAAATTATTTCTGGTTGGTCATATGCTGCGTGTTGTCCTGGCTGCACCCGCCTGTGCTGTTATGAAGGAATGCTTTAGACTCACAGCCTGTACAGATCAGAAGAACCCTCTGTGCTCAGTTTCTTCATGACAGAAGCTAAAGACTTTAATACAATCACTTTTTCCTTTGGTCTGAATAATAATTTCTGATTGTGCTTCTACTTTAGTGCCTGGGTTCACAGTCTCCACTGCTGCTCTGTCCCACACCTTCTCCCGTGGTCCCTAAGGCTGTGAAGGGGTCCAGGGGTCATAAAATTGTCCAGAACTCTTCTGACCATGTGTGAACTCCAGTGGGGCAGACAGGGCTCAGAAAAGTGGGTTCTGACCTCCTTAGTCCTCCCCCATTCTCCGCACCTGCTCAAATCACTCGCAAAGCTTTAATTTGGTAAACCAAATAGACCGAGTTTAATTTAATTTCTCTGGCTTGCTTCCAGAAATCACTTGTGTGGCTCTTCCCTGAAACTCCTTTCATTTGCCAACAGTTTTTTAAAGCCCAGGCACTGGACTGAGACAGACACTGTGTGTTTGTGGTAAAGAGAAGCAGCAAACCACATTCAAATGATGCTCGAGTTAAGCTCACATTTCATATCTCATTTTAACAAGTTTCATCAGCTTGTTTGACTACTCATGCTGCCTAAAACTGAGAGGTTTCTTAGTGTTGCCAAGTCCTTAGTCTTTGCCAGTGTCCCAAGGACTCAGGCGTGTTGCCTCACACACCACACAGTACTTTGAAAGATGTAACTGAGACAAGCAGTTGATTACATGTACTTAACTTTCCCTCCAATGCAATAAAACAGCAGCGGTCCCCTTTACATATTATAAGCATTTCTCTGTACTGAATGCTAGTGGTGGATGAACAATTTTAGGGGAAATCAACACTGAAATGGCCTATCTCTATTAATAGGTCATTCCTGCAGTACTTTCAAACCTATGAGGTTTCTTGGCCTTTCCTGCCCTAAAAGAAACTGAAGTAGGGGAGTGTGTGTGTGCATGTGTGCAGAGCTCAGCACCTTCATGATGCTGCAAAGGTTCTACATCTCCCTTCCCCAGCACAGCACAACCTGTGGTTTTTGTTGTACCTTGTACTTCTCCAGAGAATCACAGAACGTTAGGAATTGGAACGGACCTTGAAAGATCATCTACTGCAATCCCACCCGGGTCTTTCTCTTGCTGACTGATTCTCTCAGTCATATTACCCTGTGCAACAGCTTTGCTCATCCTTTAGGTCTGAATAGAATCTGTGTGAGAAGATATCCTCTAGAAGCTCACAAAAAACCAGTCCCCTGTGGGACTGTAAATCCTGTGGATTTACTTACAGTGTGAAGGAGTGGCCCCAGCAAAGGGGTCAAACTGATCATCCAGCCTTCTCCAGAAGCATCACCCAGTGGAGAGGTCCTGCTTCCAGTTGCATCCTACATTAGCACTAACTGGCTGCATTTTTAACCCTTATCCATCATTCACACTGCATTTAGGGCTGACTCATAACCAAAACAGTTTAAAAGAAATTAGACCAGAAGTTCATCCCACATCAATATGAGAAGGAACTTCATTACAGTGAGGGTGACAGAGCACTGGAACAGGCTGCCCAGGGTGGTTGTGGAGTCTCCTTCACCGGAGATGTTCAAGACCCGACTGGATAGACCCGACCCTGTGTGACTTGGTGCAGGTGATCCTGCTGCGGCAGGGAGATTAGACTAGATGATCTTTCAGGGTCCCTTCCAACCCCTAATGTTCTGTGATTCTATGATCTACATCATACACTAGTAGAGCTGGGCTTTCAGAAAAAAACCCCAAATGCTCTCATACGAATCAACCACTGGGAGAACTAAGTCCTTGGGGCTGGAGTAGCACTGCATATTTTGCTATATATGTGTGGTGCCTCCTCACAGACACGAAGAAACTGATGCCTCTGATGGTCACCTCTGTGCTGCTCCTACATCTGTGTTGCATGCGTGGTGGTGAGAGCAGTGCAAAGTCTTTCCTCCCAGGCATATTTCACATTGCTTTTTGACACCTCTGTCAGCCTACCCTTCACAGTGGGGGAATTAGTCTGGTACCAGGCTTCTTATCGGTCAGACATTGGTGTGTGTTCAGCTTCTCTCACTTATATTCCTGTTGCTTTTCTTCTGCCTGGGTGGGCTGGGACTGCAGGCACCCTCCAGCAGCATCTTTGGTCAGTCAGAAGGGTCTGGAGTTCTCCAGGCTGCATGGCAGCACTGCAGTCACTGCTGCAAGAAGACCTGAGAAGGTGCTGGTGTAGGGCTTTCCCACCCTTACAAACCCACCTATATTCACAGCTCCCACAGTTTACAACCCCGAAGTGGGTTTTTATAACCTGCTTGTACAAAGAGGAGCATTTCTTCCTCCTTGCCCTTGCACCCTGAGGAACAGCTCCCATGGCAGTGTGCTTGCTTGTGCCAAAAGCTGGGGCAGATCCACTATATCTTGTTAATCTGCCTTTCTGGTTTTAACCAGCCCTTGGGGTGTGGGGCATAATCTTGGGATGTCTGGGTCCTGTTGGAGTTCAAGCCGGAGCTTGGGAACGGGGAAAAGTTGAGCAGTAGAGAGGGATGAGCCACTGTGCCTCTCCTCCCATCCTTGAGTAGTCCCCCTAACTGAGCTAGTCCTGCAGGGAACCTGTGCTTGTCAAGAACATTAATAGGAAGGTGCCTGAAGGTACCAATCAGGATCCTAGACCAAGTCCAAATGTGTGAGGAGAAGCAGCTATTGCCCATGGTGCTGAGGGACCCTAGTGCCGACCGGACACAGAATAGCCTTGTACACGGCTGAAAAGCCTATTGTCTTCCAGAGGCAGCTATTTTTGTGCCCATATGACAGCAACAGAGATGTGTTTGACCCATGAAGGCCTGTGTCCTCCATTTCGTTTGTAATCGCAGTAGCTCTAATTACTGCAGCCTCACAAACGCCCCCAATAATTTTTCTTCCTCCCCATTGTTTTAGAAGACTAACAGGTGGGCAACAGGATGTGTACGTGCATGGGTGTAGCATATGTGCACACATGGGTGTGTGTACATACATTTTTCCATCCAATACATCACAAACATAGCCCAGATGTGGAGAATTCCCAGAGCAGGGGGAATAAAATAATGGATCTGTTGGCACCAAGTCGCTTGTGAGATGGTGAAGTCAGCCACTCTGCGTCAGAAATAAGCTGAAAGCAAAAGAAACAAATAGATATGGAATCTTGTCCTTTTTCTCCTCCTCCTACTTAATATAGATTGCAACTTAAATTGTTCAACCTACTCTTGAAATTGGAAGCAGCGACACGAATTTGTGGAGTCCCCTTCACTGGAGATGTTCAAGACCCATCTGGATGTGTTCCTGCGCGACTTGGTCTAGGTGATCCTGCTGATGCAGGGGAATTGGACTAGATGATCTTTGGAGGTCTCTTCCAATCCCTAATGATTCTATGATTCTATGAATCTTGCCAGTGGTGTGAAACAAAGCACAACACTCCAAAACAGAGGTATATATTGATTTCAGTGGGCAGCTGTTCCCTTTGCAGGTTTCACATGATGCCAGGCTCCGCTCCAGTTTCCATTTTAGTGGGTACTGGGGAGGTGAGAGGAAATGTTTGTTTTAGCAACTGGGCAAATCAAAACAATTTCAGCTCAAAACATAGATGTTCTGACGAGTGCTCGCAGCCACTGGTTCAGCATCAGCCAGACACCCAACAAAGACATGTGCATCTCTGTGGGGTGCTCAGGGGCTCCAGCATGCTTTGTCTGTGGGCATAGGATGGTCGGAGCTGAGAGGAGGAAGCCTTTGCTTCACATCTTTTACAGGGTGTTTGGTCTGAATTGTTTGCAAATATCCAGGAAATGAAGGGACCAGGACAAAACTGTTCTTGCAGGGCAGTTATCCTTCCTTTTTCAACAGCCTGATCCTGCATATGACAACATGCAATTCATTCCACGCCTGGTGAACGTCTGTAGGGCTCCCTCTGTTATTGTTTCACAGGGTTTGGACTCGACCTGATGATTCTGAGACCTCAGTTCAGCATGACAGAACTGCAGTTCAGCTTTTCAGGATATATTTTCACTTGAGCAACAAATACTCTCTGTTTATCCAGGAGTGGCCTGTGGACTTCAGATACTGAGGGCAAGGAGCCCTTTGAAGCACGGGCAGGTTGGCTGGGGCCTGAGCTGGGGAGCATCTGTTTGGGTGTTGGCCCATCAGCTGTGGAGTAGATGTTTAATAGAGACACCCTGCATGCTGCCAGCTTACTTCCTCTGACAGAGATGGTCTCTGTCCTGGAGAGAATGAAAGGAAGTCTGCTTCCATGGGATCCTGTGCCTGAGCAAAAATTACTGAGGAAGCTACTCCAGTCGACTGTATGTTGCCTGAGAAACTAGTGTCTCTGGAGTTTGGGAGGAGAAGACGTGTAGAGGGTGATGAATCACCGGAAGGGAGAGGACCAGAGCACTGGAATTGCCCAGAAAGTTTCTGAAGTCTCCTCCTCTGGAGGCTTTCAAGACCTGTCTGGATGCATTTCTGAGTGATCTGCCCTGATTTGAGCCCTTCTCCGTCAGAGGGGTTGGATTTCATGATCTTTGGACATCCCTTCCAACCCCTAACATGCTGTGATTCTGTGACCAATACAATCCTTGCCTCCTACCTCAAGGTTCACCTCTGTGTTTCTGAAGAGATGCTGTCCATCCAATGCTTGGCACCTATGAGAAACCTATCTTGTCCACAGTAATTCCAGTTTACCGTGGTACCTGATTTTATTTCTCATTGCCACTGCAAAGCAACAAGGAATCCTCTGTCCTCTCTCTTCCTTTAGTGCCTGTGGCTTTTCCATGTGCTGTTACAGAATCACAGGACATTAGGGATTGGAGGAACCCTGAAAGATCATCTAGTCCAATCCTCCTGCCACGGCAGGATCACATTCAAAGAAGAAATTGCACACCTTGGCATGAAGTGAAATCTCAGGACAGGTTTTGCTGCATTTATCCCTACAATTTTCAATTGCTAAAAGAGCAGATGGCCCGGATGTATAAACTTTATTACAGGTAACAGAAGAGGGGCTGTAGCATGTAAGTGGTATCTTTAAAGTAGGAAGCAGAAAGATCTGGCTTGTAGTAGGAAAGCTGAGACAGCCCAGAGGTTTAGGTGGAATTTGCACCATCAGGTGCAGCGTATAGTAATGTTACCTGATGGTGTTTTATGGCTGTTCTGATTCTCATCTGTGACTAATGGAAGTCAGAGGAGAAAGGAAAACTTGTGCTGTTGACTCTGCTCTACTGGCAGTTTTTTCCTATCTTACTCTGTTTTCTTTTCTCAACAGCATCCTGGAACAGGTCAGAAGGGAGATGGTTAGCAGATTGAGAGAGGTTATTCTGCCCCTTTACTCTGCACTATTGAGACTACATCTGGAGTACTGTGTCCAGTTCTGGGCCCCTCAGTTCAAGAGGGATGTGGAGCTGCTGGACAGAGTCCAGCGTAAAGCAACGAGGATGAAAAAGGAAGTAGAGCATCACCCTTATGAGGAGAGGCTGAGGGAGCTGGGTCTCTTTAGCTTGGAAAATAGGAGACTGAGGAGTGACCTCATTAATGTCTATAAATATGTGGAAGGTGGGTGTCAGGAGGATGGAGCCAGGCTCTTCTCAATGTCATTGAGTGATAGGACAAGGGCAATGGGTGTAAGCTGGAACTTAGGAGGTTCCATATAAATATGAGAAGGAACTTATTCCCAGTGAGGATGATAGAGCACTGGAACTGGCTGCCCAGGGAAGGTTAGGCTTGAGGTGAGGAGAAAATTCTTCACTGAGAGAGTCATTGGCCACTGGAATGGCCTGCCCAGGGAGGTGGTGGAGTCGCCAACTCTGGAGCTGTTCAAGGCAGGATTGGACGTGGCACTTGGTGCCATGGTCTAGCCTTGAGCTCTGTGGTGACAGGTTGGACTTGATGATCTATGAGGTCTCTTCCAACCTTGATAATACTGTGATACTGTGATACTGTTGTGGAGTCTCCTTCTCTCAAGATGTCTAAAACCTGCTTGGATATGTTCCTGTGTGACTTGGTCTAGGTGGTCCTGGCATTGGACTAGATGATCTTTCGAGGCTCCTTCCAACCCCTGATTCTAGTGATCGTTCTGTGATTCAGTGTGATTCTGTGGTTCTTTCGACCAAGTGGTTTATGAAGTACATAGGCAGAATATTTGCACACTAGCCTCTCTGTTATGAGCACTGCAGCTGCCAGCTCTGTGCATGCATGCACCAGTGTGTGTGCAGTGTTCAAGGACAGTCAAATGTCACATAACCAAAGCACTTCAGCCTCAGCACTGCCAAGATCCACTCACAAGTAGTGCATACTTTTCCTTGTATCATTTCCTTTGACAGATCCCTCTCTGCACTCCTGAAAATAAAGTTGGGCACAGTAGTACGGGTTTGCTGTGGTTAGGTTTGTTTGCTGTTTAAATAGCTTCAGGTTAGCAAGCGTGTTCCCGAACAGAACGGGAGGCATGAAAGGCAGCAAATAGATGCTTCTGAATTATTGATCTCTTTGTTGCTTTCCAAAATAAATTATGTTAAATAGCCCTTCTCAAGGCCGTGGCTTCAATGAGAAACACTGCTGTGGCCACATTTCCCTTTTCTATAATGCAGATGCCCTGCAGCTGGATCCCACTTAGGACAGGGGAAGACATCCTTTCTCATGACTGCAGTGTTCCTGATGATCAGCATCTTTCTGCTGATGTTATTCAGACAGACACAACAGCAAAAAAAGTCAAATGTGTCTTGGCTAATGTGGCTACCTGTCAGACTTGGCTTGAGCGCTCGTGTGCAGATGCTAGGGCCATGATTACCTAGCACCGCTCTGGGGAGCCATGCTGCTGGGTGGCTGAGATGGTCATTAAATGAAGCTGTGGTTTTGCATGGCTGATGGGAAAGCTAGGAGAGAAACAGCACTGTCATCTGTTTGCATTGTCCTTAATGCTTTTTACCCAGAGAAGGAAGGTTATACTTGAGCAAGCGTGCCACACTGAAGCAGGAAAGATATCGATTAATTTATCAACTCAAATCATAGAATCCTTAGGGATTGGAAGGGATCTCAAAAGATCATCTAGTCCAATCCCCCTGCCAGAGCAGCATCACCTAGACCAAAATGATGGTATGCCTTGGGAAGTGGGCACTTCCCTATAAAAGACATAAATCCAGCATCTTACAAGGGACCAGATACTGTTTTAAATCAAATGAGATGTTTGCAGGGTTGTGTGTGTGCGTTTCATTTGTAGTGGAACAATAGAAAGAGCAACAGAAAGAACTTCTGGCTTCTAATACTTACACTTCCAGGTGATTTAGAAAAATCTTCATTATAACTGCTCAGTGTGCCTGTAAAATTCCTTTTCTCCTGTTTAGAGATTCCTTTTGAAATATGTGAGCATGAAGGGCTCTTGTGTCTCTCTCTCAGTGAGTAGAATTGCCATCTACAACAGAGGCCAGTCTCTTCTCATTGTGACTCATTGCTGGGATGACTCACATGCAGTCTCTTGTGGGCCATGCCAGATGTGTATGACTTGAAGCAGGAGATACAGAAGCCTGCACTGTGGCTGTGGTGAGCTTTGCCATGTGCTGCTGCCGGGATTGTGACTGCAATGGGATGGTTTCCGTGCTCAGCATCTGCAGGATGCAGGGACCGACTAAAGCAGCAACTGGACCAAAAGTTGTCTGTTGTTTTTCTGAATTATGAATCTCAAAATGATCAAACAACACTGCCAAATCATCTCTTGTTCTTCAAAAGTCATGGCTTCTGTTTGACTAAGGCCTTTGAAAACGATGCTGTCAGTCAGCTGGTACCCGGAGTCGTGAATCTTCGCATATCGTAAGGTGAATCTTCATTGTCGTAACTCCACTTACACCCATCGATTCAGTTACACTGTGTTACCATGACTTGAAGACCAGGGTGGGAGGTCCAGCTGCATTCCTGGATAAAGACAGGCATCATATACAGAGAAGGAGTAGAAACTGTGTGACCAGCAGGAGCAGGGAGGTGATTGTCCCCCTGTACTCAGCACTGGTGAGGCTGCACCTTGAGTACTGTGTCCAGTTTGGGGAACCTCAGTCCAATGGAGACATTGAGTGCTGGAGACGCGTGCTCCAGAGGAGGGCAACTAAACTAGTGAAGAGCTGGAGAATAAATCTTATGAGGATTGAGAGAGTTGGGCTGTTTAGTTTGAGGAAGAGGAGGCTTAGGGGAGAACTCATCATTCTCTACAACTATCTGAAAGGATATGGTAGAGATGTTGGTGCTGATGTTTTCTCGCAAGTCATTGGTGACAGAACCAGAAGGAAGGGCTTCAAGCTCCAATACGGTAGGTTTAGATCACACATCAGGAAAAAATTCTTCTTGGAGAGAGTGGTCAGACACTGCAATGGGCTGCCCAGGGTGGTGCTTGAATCACCATCCCTGGATGAGTTTAAAAGATGCTTAGATGTAGTGTTAGAGGATCTGGTTCACGGGTGAACTTGTAGAGTGGGACTGATGGTTGGACTCAATGATCCCAAGGGTCTTTTCCAGCCTGAATGATTCTATTCCATGTTACTCCTGGAAAGATCATATTCATAGCTAATAACTGCTGTTGCCAGGCTATAAAAAGTGTTCCTCCTCCACATAAACCATCTGCAAAGGTGATGACCATGTTAAATACTTGGATTGATTTTATAAGAGGCAGTACAGGTGAGTCAGACTGTTCATATTACAGTTCAAACTTAAAATAGCTTGCTGTAAATAATCTTTTATGCTTAACAAAAGCCTGTGAAATTCCTGATCATTAATTCGTCACCCACGCTGACATCCAGAAGGCTGAGATCATTTCTGGTGCTGCCTGGTTCGCTGTAAGGACACGTCCAGAGAAATTACTGAAGACTGACATCTCTGAGATAACATTTTATGTTCCTAGGGCCAGATTCATTCACTTGTGTAAACTGGCCCATTACCTTCAATTTCTGAGCACTAGAAGTTAATTAAAAGTGTTGCAGCAGGCCTATGGGGTCCCTCTGAGGAGGCAAAATCAGCTCAGCTGCCCTGCAAAGGTCATATTGTGCATCCCAGCCCCATGGGCACAGCACAAGGCGTATCCTTCACTCTCAGGACTGGGCACAGCTGATGAGCCAGACTGTAAAGTGTTGGGACAACCCAACAGCAGCTCCCAGTGTAGCAGGGGAAAACACACCTACTGTTCTCTCTTTCCTGTCGTAAGTGCAGTCATCTGTCACTAAAAGTTAAATCCATCAGCGGTGACCTTTAAGAAAGAAGTGGAGGGTGTGATCTTTCAGCATCTCTGCCCTTCCAAAAACCCCTGCAAGATCCTGCACCTCCTTCCCATTTTACAGGTGTTGGTGACAATAACAAAGACAGGGAAATGCCTGGAAATACCTTGCTGTGGCAAGTACTAATGATTTACAACACAGTGGCAACAGAGCCTGTAGCACTTTGCCAAACTTGCATGCCAAATGGATGAGATGGGCATGATGAGAGAGAGGATGAACATCACCGAGGTTATTTGGCAGGACCACAGAAAGGGTGAGTCTAGAGCACTGGTATTTGTGTTTCAGTTTCCCTAGGGAAGCCTGAAATTACAGCTTGCCCTGCTGTGTGCCTGCACTCCCACTTGCAGGGACAGGTGTCTTGGAGAAAGTAGCAGTAGAATCTCCTGCAGCCTCCCCTCTGCTCAACCCCTGCTTGTGCTTACCATCCAGGTGGTGATGTCCTTTGCTGTCACTGTGACCGTACACTGCTCCAGTCTGTCTCAAAAGCCAGCAAAGTGGCACCAATAGCCTAAAAACCACCCAGCCACAAGCCACGAGCACTTCCTTTTCTTTCTACAGATGATCTCTTATTACAACCTTATGGAGAAAAGCGTGGCCAGGTAGAAACGGGGATGCAGGTAAGATGTGAGCCAGCCAGCACCACGGCTGCAACCACCCTGTAGTTGTTTTCTCACTGGAGGAAATAAAGATGTGAGTTCTTACAGTATCTACTGCCAAATGTAAGGAAACAGAGACCATTTCTTCACAGCTATTGTGCCCTTCCGGGGGAGTGTGAAGCATATTTATTTTGTGAGGAGAGTAAAAGCTGGGGAGGTGGCAGACACGAGAAAGTTATCTTCCTGAACATGTCAGGGTGACACTTCCCTCTTTGAAGACAAAATTCAGAAATGTTGTGTTTGCAAGAGCAGATACTCAGGCTGTGGCAGAAGAGGATCAGCCACGCAGGCAGACAGCAGCTGGCTTGTGTGAGTGTGGAGGAGAAAGAAGGACGTTTGCCTTGTAATGGTGGTGAAGTAAAGGCTACGGTAAATACGTGTCCTGTGGTCACCTTCGGGGGAGGAAACGAATTGCCAACAGCAGCAGCAGCAACCACAATCCCACCCAAAAGACCACAGCAGTGGCAGCCACACCTGGGACTAGGCTGCAGCTGTTTTCAAGTGGTGGAGGGTGTGAGCAAAGCAACAGGAACCACGCTCAGCAGATCCTTTCTGGCCGTTCCATAGGATTTTATTCCTTGGCTGCTCGTGGGGATGCAGGAAAGTCCCTTGTGAGGACTCAGAGTCAGGATTACCTAGTTGTTGGAAAAAGTCATCCAGCTTCAGAAAATGGCTAGAAAGGCTTTTCCGAGAGCCTCAACCGTGGTGGCGGTAGGCAGCTAAAAGGCTCTGCCCCTTGAGAAGCCCATGCTGTGCTCCAGTGATGTGCTGCAGCTCAAGGACTTTACCTCTGGAGGTGGCAAATGACTCTGGGGGCTCTCTGGCTCAGCATGGTATGTCTTGTGACAGGCAAGATAGACAATGGCAGACATTTGTTAAGCTGTGGCTCTCTCCTCACCATGGAGCTATCGTTTTTGTGGATCAGTGGGAACTGAACAAAATCAACACAGAAATGTCCTACTGAATCTGCAGAAGACATGAAGCTGTGGCTCTGGCAAGTGAACCGTGCCAAGCATCTTAATGGGGTTATTACCTCCTGAGTTTGGAGCTAGCAGTGTAAGTAGAATCATGATGAGCTCTTTTACTTTTGATGGCTTAGAAGATCCATCTTATTCCCTGATATCAACGCCTCTTGCGTCTGCATGTGTTCTCAAGCCCAGCTGCACAAACTCACATCTTTCCACCAGACAATTTAGATGCAATTGTGTCTCATGAAGGAGAAAATCAGCGGCACTACACAGAGTTAGAACGTGGGCAGCATTAAAGATGTCCCAATTAATATCAGGATAAACAATTTACAGGCTACTGAAAACCTTTGCTTTTCCTCAGGAGATTCTCTTTCTTTGATTTGTCTTTAATGAGTATTTTCAGTGAATACAGCACAGAATTTATGTGTCATCTTTGCTAAACCCAGGCTTTTGCTGCAGAAGACATACAAGACTTGGTCTAGGTGACCCTGCTGTAACAGGGGGATTGGACTAGATGATCTTTCAAGGTCCCTTCCAATCCCTAATGTTGTGCAATTTTGTGAAGATCATGTTAAATAAATTTGCAACAAACTCCTGCCTCCTTCTAAGAAAGGAGCGATGAAAGTTTCATGACAGTAAGAATTGGCCCAATGTGGGTATGTAGTGCTATTTAAGTGCCCAAACCTAAAGCAGACTCTTTTCTCTGGCTTCAAAGGAGCACAGATCTTCTTTAGATTCCTTGCTCTACTTGCCATTTTAATGTCTTGACCCAAATTAGCATCTGCAGCATCAATGACTGACAATATTTAAGTGTCTGAATTGCTTCCCACTAGGAGGTGGCTAGGAGGAGTTGGATGATGGTTAGGTGGTGTGTGCTGTGGACAGAGGTGACCCTTGGTGCCTGAAGACCATGTGCATAGCAGTGACACCAAGAGATGGTGCTTGGTCTTGTGGCTGATGTTGTCTAAGAGGAAAACAGCAGTGGGGAAACAGGCAGCAGTTTCTCACGCCTGTTTGTGTGAGGGCAGAACAGACTGCTGCTGGCCCAAATGCCTGCTGGGTCAGGTCAGGGTACACACCCCGAGAGTCTGCACCCTCAGCTTCAGAAACTGCTTCCAAGTACTGATCTAAGAGTCAGAACATCAGGAGTCGTAAAAAAGGGACTGTGCAAGTGAACCAATGTAGATGTGGTGGCAGATTTGATGAGTGGTCTAATCAAACCTGCCATTTCCTTTGAGGAGTATGGAAAACATGAAATACAGGAGTGACGACTGATGTCAGAGTCTTGACTCTAACCTGCGACTTCACCTCTTTAAGACCTGTCCGGGTGTGTTCCTGTGTCACTTGGTCTAGGTGATCCTGCTCTGGCAGGGTGATTGGACTAGATGATCTTTCAAGGTCCCTTCCAATCCCTAATGATCCTATGATTCTATGATCCTGAGAACTCAGCCTCTCCTGCATTTCTCATTAGAGATGATGTGATTTGCATCCAGCTGCAGATACAATAATCAATGAGGGAGATCTGTAGGAGGGAGCCTGGAGGAAAGCTGCAGCCATTTTGAAATGCTCAGAATCTCTTTCCCTGGAACACAGTCTTCAAAAAAACCCCCCAAAGCACTCTTACTTTAATCAAGAGGTTTAGTAATCCTCCATTGTCACCCTCACAGCCTGCATCACATTTCTGGGAGAACGGAAAAGATCGATGAGTAGCTGTTTCTGCAAGAAGCAGCCTCCGTAGGAACGCGCTGGGTTTTATATGGCACCGGTGAGACACCTGTCATGTGTGCATTGATTTTCCTTTTGCTTCTCAAAGGCGCAGTTAACGTATGGGAGCTAACCCTCTGATCCCTACAGGAAAAAGAACAAAGATCATTTGTCTCCAGTGAGCTCTAAATGGAAATCCAGGTAACTTCTCAGCTTCCTGACCACGCCAGCTCTGAGCAGCCATGTGCATGGAAAAGTACAGGGTCCATGGAGCAGGGTCATGAGTTCTGATGAACCTTCCAGTGTCCCTTGCTGGGATGCTGTGGAGGCAGTTCATCAGCCAAGCACGCTTCAGTGCTCTTTCTTCATTTGCCTGACAGCTGGACTCTGTCTGTCTGCCTTGGACTCCCTCACAGAAACATGACATGAAGGTGCAGCTGCCTCCTGCCCACAGGACTGGCTCCCAGGCACATGCCAGCTTTTCTTGCAAGAGCTGCTTTCTGCAGTGCTGCTGTGCAAGCCACCCCTCCCAGACAGCATGCTAGCTGGAGCAGATAGACACACCACTTCTGAAGAACTGCAGTTGTAATTAAGACAAGAGATGTGGATATCCTGGCAAAAGCTGCACAGAATTCCTCGTTTCAGTGGACCAGAGCTTGAGAGCAAACCCCTCTGCAATACCCTATTTTTCCCTCCTTTTACTTCTGGTTCCCGTGCGACTTGGTCTGGGTGATCCTGCTGTTGCAGAGAGATTGGACTAGATGATCTTTCAAGGTCCCTTCCAGTCCCTAATCATTCTATGATTCTTCTTTGTGTCTTGCTGACTCCTGCAAGAGACAGCTTTGCTTCTTTTACGATTTCTTTCTTTTCTCTTTCACCCAAAACCAATTTCCCTTCTGATCTCTTATAAGGTGAATTCCTAATCAGGCTCATAGTGTGATGTTGTTGCCCAGCAAAGCGTTGTCTGGCTACTGTTTGCCTGGTGTTCAGAGCTGAAAAGCCGTCATCCCCTCAGACAGAAGCCCTAGCTTGTCCAGAGCTATGCTCATCAAATTGGATGGCCAAATCAATGGTTATCAAAGTTTAATGACCTCATTAGTAGTCCCTTGCAGAGTGCAAAAGCAAGCGCTTTCATTTTCCGTGAGATACAGATCTGAACAAAAGAAACAGGGAAAGGCAAAGGCAAAGGAGACTCATTACCAAGACAACTTGCAGCCAGATCCAGGAATAGGGGAAATGCCCTTAGCAGGCAGCAGCAGACACTGCTAACCATAGAGTTTTCTGGAATGCTCTCTGAATGTGTATACACAGCCCCACATACACGAGATGTCAATGGGAACACACAACCCAATTAAGAATACCTATTTCTCCAGTTTCAGACACTAGGAGAAAAGGTTGGACTCGATGACTCTGGAGGTCCTTTCCAGCCATGATGATTCTACGACTCTTGTTCTATGATTCAGATGACAGCCAAATGACTTCACATCTTCTGAAAGCTCATGGATGTTTGACCCTTGTGTTAAACTGAAGGAAGGGTCTAAAGATAGGAAAATGGGTGTGAGCTGGAACATAGGAGGTTCCAGATAAGTATGAGAAAGAATTTCTTTACAGTGAGGCTGACAGAGCACTGGAACAGGCTCCCCAGGGGGCTGTGGAGTCTCCTTCTCTGGAGATGTTTAAAATCCACCTGGATATGTCCCTGTGTGACTTGGTCTAGTTGATCCTGCTGTGGCAGAGGGATTGGACTAGATGATCTTTCAAGGTCCCTTCCAGTCCCCAATGTTCTGTGATTTTGTGATACTCTACGAAAGACCCACACAGTGAGAGTCCTTATGCTGGACCATGACACATAAACATCAAACCCACTGCTTTTGTTACTAATGCTCATCTATATTTTTAGGCTACTGTAGGACTGATGTGAAACAGAATGGGCTGCATCCTTGAGGTGCAGATATGGGATAACTCATGTCATGTCTGATGCAACATGTGGCTTCAGGAAAAGTTTCTAAAGGCTTTGGGGTTCACTGATGAGGTTCATCTGACCTAACTTGAAGGGCTTGAAATGTAGGTTCCTCTTATGCTTTACTCACTAGGGTTTCTTTTCTAGTCAAGGAAGAGAAGCAGGCAAAGAGTAAAGGGGTGCAGCCATCTGTGTTCATCCAGGTCTCCATGTCACTGATGACTGAGACTAGCTACCTAACTTAGATAATATTAAGTGGGTTGAATCCTATACTGAGCAATTAGCAAGTTGCTTATAAAATCAAAACTTCCCATGATGTGTTTTCAGGATTGTGTCACAAAACTTGTGGATGGCAAGAAGTACTTGTTAAAGAAATGTGCTAGTCCAGGGCCAGATTAGCAGTGTTAATGTAGAAAAATGCCTAAGAGAGTGAAAAATATGTTTGCTTTACTTTCAGCAACGAATGTCTGAGAAAATGGGAGGAGAAAACTGAGAGTCTGAAATAATTTTGATGGTGAGAGGACCATGGGGAACTCAAGTGCTGTATAGGTGGGGGAGACAGGGCTGCTGGCCCATCCAGCAGGTCAGCTGAGACCCTGAGCACTGAGGAGAACCCTCCTATAATGTTTAAGTGTAACTGATAATTCCATTTTACTGGTATATATTTTGCCTTTTGCCTCTCCTTTGTAGCTTTTGCCTCTCTTTTTCAGATGTTTGTTGCTTTATTAAACTGCTTAAGTTTCATTGATGTTAGAAGTGATCACTAACGACCATAAAGTGCTTTGCTACTCCAGGACTGAATAATCCAAAAATAAAATGGTGTCTGCTGATGGCACAGATGCAAATCTCAGAGCCTTGAAGAGCAGAGCATGCAGGTCAGCGTGGGGGCCAGTGCTGTCAAGTCTCAGCCTGCAAAGCAAGCAAAACGAGTGAAAACAGCATCCTTTTGGCATGACACAGGCCACAGAAAGGCATTTGCTGTTATCTCCTCCTCTGAGCACTCCTGAGACTTCAAAATTTTTCCCATCCCACACAAAGAAAATGTGAGGCTTTCAGAGGCTGCTAGGACAGATGGGAGAGACCTTTCAGCTGGTATCACTGTATTGAGAACACTGCAACGCTGTTGAGTGGTGCAGCTCGAGGTGTTCAGCTTGCTCATGATGAAGAGGGGCTTGACTCACCATCATCATCTTCCCTGGTCAGCTGTCTAAGCTCCAGGTGCTGGGTCTCCTCAGGTGGGGTCTGTCTCTCGCTCAGTAGAGTCTGAAAAGACTGAAGGAAAATAATCCAAGGTGCAAATGCCCATGAAGATTTGGAGGAACTGCTGTTGTTATTGGATCTGTGCCATTTGAAGGAAAATTGCTCTACTGAAAAGTTAGTGACCTGACCTAGTCAAACTTTTGTTGTGATGGACATGGACTGCTTTTCTGTGGGGAAAGTCCTTAGGGTTCCTCAGCTGTGCTCTTCGGAGTGCAATGAAGGATACAGTCCTCTGCAGAAAAAACCCCAAGACAAACCAGTAGATTTCTACAGAAGCGGTTGCGTGGGAACTCAGACTAATGAGTAATAAAGTCTACGTGATCCTAATGCTTTTTGCAGTCCATCTGCATTACGGATTGGTGAACCTGGAAGTGATTTCTGTGGCTCCGGAGGGAGAAGTCAGGATGGTCTCTTAGAAGGGCCATTGAAATGTTTGAAGAAATCCATCCTGCTGGCTGCATCTCCGAGTCTTTCGAGGTTCATGCTTCAGCTGTTACTTGCAGTATCGGTTACTAAGCTTGTACGCACATGCCAAATAAATGGCTTAACTAGGCACACATGGGCACTCAATCTCCCTTTCACCATCTAGTGACAAAGGAGACTTCCAAAGCAGCCCGCATTCCATTTCTTTCCTAAATATAGAATTTCTGAGAGCAATGAGAAAGAAGCTAGACAACCACTTCCCTCGTAAGAAACCTTAAACAGCTAAGCAGCTTGATTAATTACTTAGGGATTTCCCTCTGGCTGTTACCAAGGTAACGGGAGTAGAAGTGCTTAAAGATGGCTGCATGTTCTGTACACACTGGAGGAAAGGCGATGGCTTTCCAGCAGCAGCCTGCGTGGTGGGTTTTGTACAGCGTTAACACAGAAGACAAAAGATGTGTGCACGTGTCCGGGTACCCATGACAGCGCCAAGTCCACACAGCCCCGTGAACCTTTGGATGCATCTGCCAAACACAGAAGCAGCAGCTGCTTTGGCTTTCAGCAGGACATATCAGGAAAGGAATATTCACACTAATTGAAAGGATGAGACAGAGCTGACCCACAGGTAACTCTCCTGCTCTGGAGGACTCTGTCCCTGCAGCTGCCTGGCCTTGCTGCTGCACCCACCATGGGTTGCTTTGAGCTTCAGCATGGCACAGTGTGGTGTCCCTGTGCTGAGCAATGGCATCACAAATGTTCTGGTGGCGTCCTGCTCCGTAGCAGCAATGCCTTTTCTAGTCAAAACTGGTAAGAGAAAATGGAGACCCTTGTTAAAGGACATGGCCCTTACTAAGACAGTCTGTGGGTTGTTTGGGAGCATTTGATGGCATGAGACAACAGTGGTCTTGAGTCTGAGAATGTTGTCAATGTTAATGCCCAAGTTAGTTAACTAACACAGAACCTAGAGGTAATTAGAAATTTTGGGCTCTTATCAGAGAAACCATCTCTTCACTATCTGATCAACACTACCTGATCAACTTTGGAGAAGAGAAGGGGACTAAACTAAGCAAACCCATACTGAGACAGGATCAAAGCTTGTTCTGAGTTCAGTGACTAACCTTTAGCAGTCTGAGTTCTTCCACTATCCGGAGATGTTATTTTTTCTCCTTATCTGACGTTGTTCTTCCCCCCAGAGCTTTTTGCACGTACCTCACAGCCTTCTCCCTGTCTCTCACTTCTGACAAATAGTTCTTCCTTGTTCCTTCAACTTTACTCAACTCCACAGCTGAGCCAACCCCAAGTCTTGAAAATCTCCTGCTGACTTGGTAATTTTTTATTTGTAGGCATTCATTTGCTTTTCATCATGTTCCCGGCAGAGACCACAAGGGGAAAGGCTCAAGTTTCCAAAAGAAAACGCTCAGAAATGTGACACTTGCAGGGCTTTACGCTATGAGATGCCAAATGTCCACCAGCTCTCACTTGGCACCTCACAGGATGCTCACGACTCAAACTGTGCAAGAAATTAATTCTTTTGATTTACTGGCACCGCCGAAAAAATCAAGATGAATCATTCTTCAGGAACTGAAATAACTTGGGTGAACATTTTCTGGGGGACTTGGAAAAAAATATCAGGCTTCAAAAAACAATGTCCAGAACAAAAGGCTGCAGTGTGATTTGGAAAGGGTTTGGTATTTGCCAATACTCTTCAAAAACACAGTCACAACTTTGCTTTGTGTCACTGCATCGGTATCAGTGTCCTAAGATTTCAGCTGCTCAGAATCACAGAATTATTGAGGCTGGGAAAAACCTCTAAGATCACCAAGCCCAGCCTACGACCTAACATCACCACAGCCCAGACCATGTTGTTGACTTCTGCGTTTCATCTGGCAACCCACAGCTACTGCTGCTCTGCTGAGCCATTGAACATCTCTACACGACTTTTGGATAGTGCTGCTGCCATATAGCTGCTCACATAGACCAGATGAACCTTTTACTACAGCAAATGAAATGTTATTTGTCTTCCTGTTTCTGTGCCTTCAGTAATTACCCACCTCAGGAATATTTAGGAGATGTGAGCCTTATTAACAAGATGTTATCACTATTGTTTGAAGCACCTGCCCTGCCCACGTGTGGTAGATTGTCAAGACAGAGATGTGTAACTGCCCTACATCCCTTTTCCCACAGCAGGCATTTCTTTTTTACTGCCTTCAAAATTCAACAGGAAGAAGCTCTGCAAGAAGGATAGAGCAGTGACATGGTTTCATCCTCTCTTCCAGTCCCACTTCCCCTTGGTACAATTTTTTTCCACATTCAGTAGTCTTTGCTCTAGAGGTCTTGCTTCTCCGTTCTGAATCAACAAAGGCATTTAATTGAGGGAATCACGGGCATCAGATGGTCTTTTAATCCCTTGGGAAAAGGAAAAAAGCAGGATGCTGTCTGCATCACCACACTTCAGCTTCTAACCCAGCAAAACCTCAGGTGCTGGTGCCAGGAAGGTGTGAACTTGTCCCCTGTGCTGTGAGTACTGTTCTTACTGGGGCTCTCCACACATGGAGGCAAGACAGCCCTGCCCACTTGTCTCACAGCCTGCAGGCTATCAAGAGTCCATATGGACACTTCTGGCCAGCTGAACACCCAGGTGGGGATTGTCATGAGAACATGTCACAAAACAGCCCACAGTTTCTAGGACCTTCCAGCACTTCTTTCTTGGAAGGTAACTACACTGATCTTTTCCCCTTAACTTCACTAAAACCGTGGCAAGAGGAGGCTGTGAAACACCTACAGTGTCCAGCAGAGAGGCAGTTATGTCAGCGAAACACCATAATGCTGGGATGGGATGTACTGTGGGACAAAGTGGAAAAGTCCCAACGCTGTGCTCTGGGTCTTCCCGCCATGCTACCACATAAAGGGTGTGTTTTCTAGCAACTTCTTCTGGGAAGTTTTCACATGTTACCGTTCCCAGTTTCCCAGAGCACACCTGCAAATCCAGTGGAGACCAGCTCGTGCAACAATTCACATTCAGTTGGATTAGTTTAATGTTGGATTAATTTATACGGCTGGTGAAACCAGACCAGACGGTGAAGTGGAGTAACTGAGCTGCACTTGCAGCGAGGATATTATGTCCTCTGCTGTTGAAGCTTTTGTGGAAGCGCTGCCTTGGCTCCATAGGCAATCACCTGTGTGAAGCATTGGTCTTCTTAAGTTTTCCCATGAGCTTGGATGAGAACCTTAAGATGAATAGAGAAAAAGTGATGAACCCAAAACACTCCAGAGGAGCTTTGAGTAAAAAACTGTGAGGAACTCCCTGCTTCAGCATCATAATGAAACTGATAAATGATAGAAAGTGAGGGAACACCGAGTTCATGTGCAAGTGCAGCAGCACTAGAATGAAAAACAGCAATGATTTCCAAGAGTTTAAGGAACATTAGTGGGAGCTGTCAGACTCCACAGCTCAGATTGGAGGGTTTTCAGAAGAACCAGCACAGTTCTGGGTTTGTGTGATGTAGAGGACAAGAAGCGATGGGTTTTTGTGCTGGTGTAGAAGAAATAGAAAATAAAAGGAACATGACCTGCTCCTTGACATCCATTATTTGTTTACTTTCATTTACTCAGGGATTATTTTTATATTCACTGAGCTAATTTCCTTGGGAATTCATAAATAGCAACTTCCTGGAATATTTTTGTCCCTCTAAAATCTTTGCATGACACAATAATCTCTCAAGCACAAGGCGTTCGGACAGATATTCCCACTCTCCCCACCACCACAGGAATGGAGAAGAACCATGACAAAAGACATTCTAAGCTGTCTTATGAAGCAGGAAGAAGGGGAATAGCTTTTTACTTGGAGAGACATCTTTATGTGCATCACAAATAAGGAGTGGCCAAACATCACAGGTCACTCAGAAACATGCTACAACAAGAATGCATTATTCACAGCTCCTTGGAGACATTATGGTAGCCCATGGGTGGCAAGGAGTAGAGGAAAAACACCAACATGTTAAATGAGAATCCACTTGGATTGCTTCTCCTTGAGGTCCCTCTACTTTAAATGATTCTTTTCTAGTTTCCTATATTATTTTATTTTTTTCAGTTAATAAGGAAACTAACAGAGTGAAGATACCAAACAAGGTCAGCTCTGTGCTCCTGTCTGAGGCTGACCTTGGAAAGAGAAGGCCAACAAGACTGGAGAGGGGACGGGCAAAAGGGCCCTATGCAGAGCAGTTGAGGGAACTGGGGTTAGTTAGTCTAGAGAAGAGGAGGCTGAGAGAAAACCTTCTTGCTCTCTACAGCTACCTCAAAGAGGTCGTAGCAAGGCTGGTGCTGGTCTCTTCTCCCAAATTACTAATGATAGGATGAGGGGAAATGGCCTCAAGTTGTGTCAGGGGAGTTTAGACTGGATCTTAGAAAGAAGTTCTTTGCTGAGAGAGTGGTTGGGCACCAGAACAGGCTGACCAGGAAGGTGATGGAGTCCCCATCCCTGGAAGTGTTTTAAAACCTGAGTAGATCTAGCACTTGAGGCCATGGCCTAGAGGTTAGGGAGATGCTGGAATGAGGATGGGACTAGATGATCCTGAAGGTCCTTTCCAGCCATAATGATTCTATGAATCTAAGTTTGCCCCATGCTAAGACAACCCTGACTTCACAGCATTTCTATCTCAGGATAACCATGTTAGTTACCTCTTAATGGCAAAGATAAACTTCTGCACGGTGGTTTTCAGCAATATTTAAAATGAATATCAGATTTATAGCTTTAGAACTGAAGCTGGAAGATCAGTTTTGCAAAATGAGTAGTAACTATTGATTAGTTTGAATGGTCAGTGCAGAATTGATCCATTACCCGCCACTGCTTTGCTGACTTATTTAATCTTTCCCTCTACGTTTATGTGTTTTCTCTTTTATATCTTTATTTTGGCTACATTCAGCTGAATCAAAGTGGGAAAGGATGAAACTTAATTTTATAGAAGATACTTTCTACAGTCTTTCATCTCTGAAATGTTTTCAATTACCAGAATAGTTTAGTGTTGATGTAGTGGATTTATTGAGCTCTAGAAAATCGTCCAGCATTCCATCTAAGGCAGAACACTGGCTTTAAAGTGCTGCTTATAGATGTTTGCTGATGCTGTTTTTAGCTGCCTAGACCTAGATGCAAAATGGAAAATGTTTTCCTGCATCTGTCTGTCTAAGAACAGAAATTACACAAGTGCAGATCCCAGACAGGATGGTCAGGATGCTAATGTAGCGTCACCGGGACAACATAAAGCCAGAAGAGACATGGATTTTGACAATAGGTACAAGAGTAGAACATAGGAGAAGAGGACAGAACAGAGCATCCATCTCCATCAGCATCAAGATATGACCATGATGATTGGTTTTAGTTGAATTGAAGGTAGCTGACCTTCTTCTGAGAGCTTTCAGAATGTTTCATTGGAGGAAGAAGAAAGGGAAGAGACAGAAATTAAATGGGGGTTTTTTTTCCACTCAGATGATGGTTGAGAATTGCAGAAGGGTCTAAGGCAGGACTTAAAGGCACAAAATACAGCATGGGTGATGAGGATTAGTCTTTTAATAGTGCCTTGAGACAGTTGGCCAAGGCTGGTGGGGAAAGAAATGAAACTTGTGAAGAGACACAAAAAAATCTCAAGACATAGAATCATGAAATCATAGAATCATTATGGATTGGAAGGGACCTCGAAAGATCATCTAGTCCAATCCCTCATGATTCTATGATTCTTTGTCTCCAAAGTTTATGCAGTGAGGACAGGTAGCAGTTTCCACGTCACGTTGTCCTGTCTGAGAATCTGGAAGTCAGGTGTTGTTGCAGGTGTGCTTGGGCACTTCAGGTTTCTCCAGGAAGACCTCAGTCTCTTTGAGGGCAGCAGAGGAGAGGCTCTGTACAGGCATGTGTACATGACCTGATGTGGGAGCGCAGCCTGTGCTGCCAGGTGTTAGTGGCCTCCTGTCCTCAGTGGGCAGCCACTGAGACCTCAGACTTCGAATTTCTTCCCTTTTGTGTCTGTCATTCAGTTAATAAACACTAATTATGATTTACAAGCCTTACAGTTCAATGTCAGGGGTCTTCCTTAGAGGTCTTTATCTTCAAGAAAAGTCATCATTATTTCACTAAAAGCCCATTAATCAAAATCACATTTTGATGAAAAGTGTGTTTACAATGAAAAGAAAAGCTTTGGACTTGAGTCATGGGAGGGTCACTCTTTCAGATTCATTCAGATTGAGAGGGAAGAGCTTCAAGTTACAACAGGGTGGGTTTAGACTTGAAAAATTAGGAAAAAAAAGGGTGGTCAGGCACTGGAATGGACTTCCCAGGGAGGTGGTTGAGTTGCCATCCCTGGAGGTGTTTAAAGATGGTTTGGATGTGATGTTGAGGGATGTGGTTTAGGGGTGAACTTGTAAGGTAGGTAGATGGTTGGACTGGATGATCTCAGAGGTCTTTTCCAACCATCATTCAGGTAGACAACCTTTGCTGCTTAAAAATTCAACTCCAGGAGGCCTCCAGCTGAAAGCTCTTGTAGGGTTATAAGGGAGGACACTGCTTGAGAAAAAAGTGTCTCTCTGTCCTGGGCTTTCTTCCAGAAAGCACAGCCACAGTGTTTAATAATTTCTCCTGGGTCTCTTTTGGTCCAATGTGATGGAAAGTGATTTGTGATTCCAAATAATCTGATGAGCTCTAGGTATAAATGACTGCTGGCAGAGGTGATTTAGCTCTTTCAATAAACAGAGTGAGGCATTTCAGCAAGAGGAACTGCTCCAAGAGTCCTTGAGCGCCAGTGACAGACTCCAAAAAGCCCTGCCGGGTCCCTTTGGCACATAACTGCCACGAGGAACAGAAAGGGCATTTCTCAAGAGGGAAAATGAGCCTTGGTTGCTCACTGCTGAGAAAACAGTTTCTGTCTCTCCCGAGAGGCACAGCACCATTACTATTGGAAAAACACAAGGGTTCCCTCAGAGAGAGCGGAACACATACAAAGGTTGGATGACATCATGCTTTTTTGTGTGAGTTCACTAGCTTCACTGTTCAATGTCCTGCTCAGGGACCTGAATAACATTTGGTTTGGGGAGTTTTCTGTGAAAATTAGCTCAAACTTTGAGGTCTTTCCAGAGCTTGTATTTCATTCTGACCTGAATGCTTCTGGAGGGATGCTACAGGGAAGAGAAGAAACTGGGATGAAGTTTCATATTTTACATTGCAGTCACCCAGTGAGATTCAGAAAACAATCCTGGGAGCTGAAAATCATCTTATAGACCCTGTGGTTTTGTTTGCCTGGTTTTGTTTCGGGTAAGCCATGGGTAAGGGTAGTGTCTGCTGGCAGTACCAGCACAGCCAACGGGCAGCAAGTCGTTGGAATGAAAAGGCACTAGGGAAGGAGGCAAGAATGGCTTAGACTGGCTTTACTTCTGGCAAAAAAGCACCAGTGAATGACATCCTTAAGAATTCAGCAAAGAAAGGTTGGTGAGTCAGTCTGTTGCATTCAGCCTCCAGCTGCACAGCTGAGTTAGCAGCAAGCCTTGTTGTAATTCAGACCTGCAGTGGTGGTTCTGAAATCAGAGAGGGAGGTGGTTTGTTGAAGTAAGTACAACAGCAGTAATTGAGCAGACTACTAAACATTTGAAAAACTGGTTGCATGTGTGGCATCAGAGAGTGGTAGCTGATGGTTCTCACTCCACTAATGGAGTTAATGGTTCACGTTCCACCTAGAGATTGGTTACAAATCGAGTTCCTCAAGGGTCTGTCCTGAGACATATTGATGATGTTTAATAAATCTATCAGTGGCCTGGAGAACGTGACAGAACCCACTCTGGCTGAAGCTGGTGATGAAGTTAGGCTGGTGGGACCAGACAATATGCTTGAGAATGGGGTGACCATCCAGAAGGACCCACACAAGCGCTAAGAATGAGTCAAAAAGGAGCCTTATGGTGTTTCCCCCAGGACAAACACAGCCCTGCATTTGGCATGGATTAACACTCTGCATTAGTGTGGGCTACACCTGAGATCAGCTCTTCCAGATAGGACCAGGATGTTATAGGATGCTCTGATGGTATTTAGATCAAACCTGATTCAGCAGGGAGCCCTGGCAGTGGTGGAAGCCAACAGTATCCTTGGCTGTATCCATTGAAATATACCCAGTAGATCAAGAAAATGATTTGTTTCCTCTGTGCAACACTTTAAGACCACCCCTAGACTATTGCATCAAGTTTGGGGACACCAATGCAAAAAAGATGTGAACAAACTGGAGGACACTCAGGGGAGGGACCAAAAGGCAGAGAGGCTGGAACGTTTGCCATAGCAGGAGAGGCTGGGAAAGGCTGGGCTGCATGAGCCTGGAGAACACATGGCTTTGGGTTATGTGATGACCACCTTACGTAGTCATTTTACTACTAACAGTCTTCTTTAATGAGCCTGCTGCTAATTTTATTTTTACTTCTCCTTGTTTTTTAATTCTCCACTGTAATTGGGCCATACGATCCAGTAACCCTTCCATTGTGTCAGAACAATTTGATTCGCTTTGTAATTCCACTATCTGTATTATTTTCCAGGGACAATGTTAATTACAGATGTTAGTCTCTCTTGTATGTATGAGGTACTTATCTCTCATAAAAGACATGTTATTCTTCCTCTTTAAACATAGTTATAACAGTAGCAAAATATTGTTCTATATATGCATGTATGTATGTATGTATGTATGTAGTGGCCTGCTCCAAGAGCATAAAACAGTCACAGCAAGAGGTTCATAACTACATCAGATAACAGGTAAAACTGGATATTTGAACATATTACTTTGCCTGTAGAACACAACTTGCTTTTTCCTTTTGCATCCAAACACAAAGAAAGCACTGGAATGGCTGACTGCCAAAATACAGGGTTAATTTTCCCCTTATGCTTATTTTATTTTCCAGAGTTTCCAGGCTGCTCTCTGCACATGATGTCCTGTGTTCCAATGTGCTTGTTCCAGTTATGTTTCTTATAAGCACTCAGATGGCCATTTCTGGAAATATATACTCTTCTTCCTCTATTTTGATATCCACAAACGAGATTCCTACTTTGAATCCCTGCAAAGACATTATGGGAGTCGTGTGGAACCGTGGAACCGTTCAGGGTTGTCTGTGTTCAGTGACAGAACAGTCACTGTAAGGGTCAGGGAATTCACCACACATCCATGGTATTTAAGAGGGTGAATGAGGATTGAACACGTTTGTGGCAGGAAAGCCACACCTGCAATACTATACCCAACTGTGTCTCCTTCTCCTTGCTTCTCCACCGGTTACAAGCCCATGCTTAGCTGTATTCACTCAATCTCTTTTGTTGTTTCTACTTGTTTTTGCACAAAAAATTCTGAACGTTGTAGAAACTGTGAAAAAGGACTAGTGGCTCATAAATGGAGGGGGGGTGGATTCCTTGTAGTCTGTAAAGGCTTTGCTAACTCACACTACCTGACAAGTCAGACTTTATAGGAGATCACCACAAACTGATTCTTGTGTGAGGACAAGAAAGCTTTTTAATGAGAGAGTAGAATAGTCTGATAGGATTAACCTAACACAATATGACCATCGTCGTAGAATCATAGAATCATAGAATCATTAGGCATTGGAAGGGACCTCGAAAGACCATCTAGTCCAATCCCCCTGCCACAGCAGGATCACCCAGACCAAGTCACACAGGAAGACATCCAGGCGGGCTTTAAACATCTCCAGTGAAGGAGACTGCACAGCCTCCCTGGGCAGCCTGTTCCAGTGCTCTGTCACCCTCATCATGAAGAAGTTCCTTCTCATATTGATGTGGAACCTCTTGTGTTCCAGCTCACACCCATTGCCCCTCGTCCTATAACTGGATAACATTGAGAAGAGCCTGGCTCCATCCTCCTGACACCCACCCTTCAAATATTTTGAGAGTCCAATAGGTAGCACTTCCATTTAAATTTAAATCACCTTATTACTTGATGGTGCTTTCTGCTTTGTCCAAGGACTGCTTATAACATACGACTTGTCCACAGCCTTCTGAGCTATTTGTTTCTAACACTATTGCCATGAAGTTCTAGCCATGAGGAAAACAAAATGCAGCTCTTTCTGGCCGTGTTCTGGTCCTGTTGCTGTTTTCAGCCAAAATCTGTAAATGGATTGTCCCCACAGGAGCATGAACAGGCAATGCAATATTTAAGATAAGAACATATTTTAACCTTTGCAAAGGGCAAATGCTAATGCTGTTTTGTAATCTGCTGCTTGCCTAATCCAGCATCCCTCTCTTTTTATCTGATTCTACTCGCAACCAAAATTCTTCAAAGCCTTAGGAATGTATTCAGTGGAAAAACTTACACTGGACTTGTGTAGGCTTCATTAAAGCTTAACTCTGCACTGAAGTTTGCAAAGAGATTGAGGGGCTGGAGGGGGTCCAGAGGAGTAATGAGACTGATGAAAGGGCTGGAAGGAAAGTCTGATGAGGAGAGGCTGAGGGAGCTGGGATTGTTTAGCCTGGAGAAGAGGAGACTCAAGGGGGACCTTATCCCTCTCTACAGCTACTTCTCGGAAGGGAGGTTGTAATCAGGTAGGGGTCACGCTCTTCTCCCAGGTAACTAGTGACAAGATGAGAAGGCAGGGCCTGAAGCTGCTGGCAGGGGTTAGTTTGGATATTAGGAAGTGCTTCCTAATGGAAAGGGTGATCAGACACTGGAATGATCTGCCCAGGGCAGTGGTGGAGTCTCCATCCCTGGAGGTATCTAAGCACAGACTGGCTGTGGCACTTAGTGCTGTGGTTTTGCTGATGTGGTGATGTTAGGTCACGGACTGATGATCTCAGAGGTCTTTTCCAGCCTCAATAATTCAGTGATTTTGTGATTCTCTGACACAGTCAGTATTTAAAAATTATGTTGTTTGTAGTACTGGGCTGTATATTGGCAAATTCTGAACTTCCAGCTTTTAAATGTAGAGTCAGATTCATTTTCACATGCCTGTCTCTAAAACAGCTCAAGCTACCTTTTGAGATATTTTGGGCTGACAAGAATTTCTCTAATTTGGAAAAGTGTGTGACATTTATAAAAGAACTAAAATGAACAGTCTGCTCCAAGGCTGTACCGTGTTATTTTTAGTATGCTACTTTTAAAAATAGCATTTACAAAAATGATAACACTGTCTTGCAAGGAAAGAGTTGTTTTCATAGGCTGGAAATGCTGAGAAGCCTTTGGGTGTGCTGTAGATTTTCTCTGCTCCTGAATGCACCCACACGAAGGTCACTGAAGAACATGGGGTGCTAGCCAAAGAGATCATAAGTGTTCCTAATCCAATTCCTTGGCACAAGGGATTGATACTGTGCTCGTAGGAAGAGACTAATGAGTCTCTGCTTAGCAGTGAAAACTGTCTACATAAGATGAAAATCTAATGCAATTCATTACATGAAGGGAGACCTCATCGCTCTCTACATCTGTCTGGAAGATGTTATAGAGATGTTGGTGTTGGTCTCTTCTCACAGGCAGTGAGAGAACTGGAGGTGATGGTTTCCAGCTCCGACAGGGTAGGTTTAGATTGGACATCAGGAAAAAATTCTTCATGGATAGAGTGGCCAGGCACTGGAATGGGTTGCCCAGGGTGGTGTTTGAGTCCCCATCCCTGGAAGAGTTTAAAAGATGCTTAGATATAGTGTTGGGGGATCTGGTTTAGGGGTGAACTTGTAGAGTAGGTTTAACGGTTGGACTCGATGATCCGGGGTGTCTTTTCTCACATAAATGATTCTATGATTCTATGATTCTGCTTGCTGTCCTTATCTGAAAGAGCACTTAGTTTTTCATAAAGTCCTCAAGTAGAAGAGCAGATGCAGATGTGAATTAGGTCTTTAAGCTACTGTGGTCTGTAAAACTTTGCAGAAGTTCTCTTACCTTGCCTGATACGAACAACTTCTGTGATCTGTGAAGTGGGATGCCTGTAAAAAAAAGCTTGAAGGTATTTTATTGAGTGAAGTCAAGTGGCAGATGGGACAACTGAATCCACCTGTGTCTCCGTGATCAGAAAGTTCATGTCTGCCTAGGTGTTCTTCAATTGGTTTTCTGAAAGAAAACATATTTTTATGTAGTTCTCCACCTTGGTGGATTTATCATTCAGGATTCCTTTCTCTCCTATCTTCCTACCCCTTATATCTGTGTATTAAGACACGGGCTACCGTGTCAAGTTAGTGCTGTTTCTGCAAATCTCATTGCCAGTTTCCAATTTTGACTCGGGGGTAATGGTGGCTCACTTGCTTGTGGAAAGACTGCTCCCTGACAATGGAGTTTTGAACACATTGACTAGAAATGAAGGTTAGATTCAGAAACTCAATTAACTGGTGTGCACTTTTCTTAGATGAAGTCTAACCTAGTGAATCTTGCTGTGAAATTCGTGGTGAGATTAAAATATGGAGAGTCTCCTCAGTCAGGAACCTGTGCAGTCCAGATCTGAAGCAAGACAATCAACAACCAGTTTCAGTAGAGTGACAATGAGTTCATGCAAACTGACTTTTCCTTGATTGCTAGCTTCCAGTTCACTTTCATGCCTGTTACTCTTCTTCACTGAGTGCATGGATTCATTTTCATGGTCACACCATATCTATCAGCTCTGTCCTTTGTGGGAAGCTATTACATTTTCTTCCCTTCCGCAGGTGATCCTTAAGTAGAATCACAGAGTCACAAAACATTAGGGATTGGAAGGGACCTCGAAAGATCATCTAGTCCAATCCCCCTGCAACAGCAGGATCACCTTGATCAAGTCCCACAGGAACATATCCAGGTGGGCTTCAAACATCTCCAGAGAAGGAGACTCCACAACCCCCCACTGGAAGGGCAGCCCCTTCCAGTGCTTTGTGCAGAATCACAGAACATTAGGGATTGGAAGGGACTTCGAAAGATCATCTAGTCCAATCCCCCTGCCAGAGCAGGATCAAAATAAGAAATTATTTGAAATGCAATCAACTTAAGCCCTGAGACACAACATTCTTAGAAATCTATATATCTTTTATATAAATTAAATGAGGTTAAGAGACATTAGTAAACTGTTAAATTCACTGTCTCTAGGGGAATGATCAAACATAACTCTTTTTGGATATGTAAAATGAAAAATAACTTCCAAGGAAAATATGTGTCGGTGAAGTCTAACACATGGTTCTGTTTTGTTCAAAATGCATGTGTAGATAAATTATCTGAAGAACCTTGTTAGCAGATGAAGCAAGCGAAGGAGCTACCCAGTCTGAATTGCTAACAGATTCATTCTAGGCATCATGTGCCACATGACTAAGAGTCACTGTTTCCCCAGCAACGCTTTGCAAAGGACAGCACTAAATCTTCAAGGAAAGAAGCAAACATTATTCATACAGAATTTTCTGTGCATGCAAACAATATTTCCAGTGGCCTGGGCTGTGCTTTGTAAGGTCTAAGGTCTATATAAACAACAAGAAGTTAAAATGAAATTATGTGCTACAGTAGTGTCACTAGAAGTGTTTTTAGAAATCACGGGTGTGTTTTATTGGGACAAGATGCTTATGTCTTCAACATATTTAAAATCAAGAGTAATATGATTAGAAGAGGCACTGTAAGGCATTCCCTGAGGTGCTCTGCAAGGGCTCCTAATTCTCCGACTCGCTTCAGTTCTGTAACCAGACTTATGTGAGTATCAAGTGCATCTGCCTGCTGGGAGGACTGCCTAGCCCAAATCCCCAGCCAGATAACCAGATTTCTTCCCATAGCGGAGCCTGAGACTGGTTTCACTGCTGTTTAGTCACAGGTTCCTTGATCATTTTCCAGCTGACTAGAAATATTATTTCAGGGGAATCCTCCCCTTCCACTCAGAAACTGTTTCTCTTCCAGCTGCCGATGACGTCTCGTTCTCCCGCGCTGCAGATCACCATATCCTGGGATATCAGCAGCAAGTCACTTTACATGGGAAAGCTATTCTGGGAAAGCAAGAAGTGTATTTTTATCTATTACAAACAAGATTTAACAGTAGGAGACAGAGGGAAACATTAAATCTATGTGACTTGTCAAGTCTCCACGGAACAACTGTTTGAGAACCTGTGGGATGCAAGATGGATCATACTGTGAGCACATGGAACCCTATTTTTGTTTCCCTTAAAATCCCTAGGCTATTATTTGCTTTTTAGAAATTAATTAAAAAAGGAAAACAAACCAACCCTTTCCTGCAATGGTGACAAATTGTTTTTGGCAGAGGGGTATTTTTTGTCACTAATTTATAAACAGTTTTTGTTGTTTTTCCAAGGTGGCCTTGAGATTACTCTCTGGTTGGCAGGAACAGTAAAATGTGCTAGCACCAGAAAGAAGGCAGCACTCATCATCTCTTCCATGCCAACATGTGTCAGGCAAGTGTTTCCTCATTTGCAGTTTTGGTGAAAATGTTGCTTTTTCATCAGTTTGATTGTTTATGATTTTACCATGCATCACGTTGGCTGAATTTTGGAAACAGCAAATCTGAGAGCCTTTGCAGAAAATGAAGGTCTTCCTTTTTCTCCACTGAGCTGAAAATACAGACTTGGCAGGGAGCAAACTGCCATGTTTGGCCATGTCACCTAGTCACTCTTGAAACAGAAATACCCTTCTGCAAAGGGTTCATCCAACAGCATCAGTGAGAAGGAGGGATCATCCTAGTGCAGACAACACAGAAAAGGCTGCATGAAAGTAGCATTTCCTAGCCCTTCCAGCGTTTTGCTCGTACCTTTTGTTATGTATTCTGCAGATTAATAGAAATTACCTTTTTCCTTCCAGTATAGTTGGATGAGGGGTTGTGGAGTCTCTTTCTCTGGAGATATTTAAAACCTGCCTGAGTATGTTCCTGTGCGACTTTGTCTAGGTGACCCTGCTGTGGCAGGGGGATTGGACTACATGCTCTCTCGAGGTCCCTTCCAATCCCTAATGTCCTGTGATTCTGTGAAGATGCTGTATGTGGCAGAAATTAGTTTTGTTGAGTAACCAGAATGGGAAAACTCATTCCTTTGATTAAAAACTTTGAGTATTTCAATTTAATTGCAAGTGGCACCACTGGAGCCGACGAGCCAACCCTATTTGGTGTCCCTCAACTACCATTGGCTTCTGACACAGTTGTGCATACCACGTTTTGCAGGACTATTTTACTCGTACATGTGGATGGACAAACCCTGCAATTTGAATGAATCCTGAGTCTGCCTTCAGACTTGGCTGAATCAGTCATCTGACTTGCTCTGATGGTGGGACCCCATTTTCACATGGCAGTGCATTCTAACCACTTTTGCCACTGAGGAGAGGAGGAGACTCATTTGGGACCTTCTCCCTCTTTACAACTACCTGAAGTAAGGTTGTAGTTAGTTGGGGGTTGGGCTCTTTTCCCAGGAAACCAGCAACAGGATGAGAGTCATAGAATCATTAAGGTTGGAAAACACCTTCAAGGTCATGAAGTCCAACTGTCTGCCCTACAACCCTCAACCACTAATTCAGGGCAGGACCTAGCACTGCACCAGGGGAGGTTTAAGTTGGATATTATGAAGCACTTCCTCATGGAAAGGGTGACCAGACATTGGAATGGACTGTTTAGGGAGGTGGTAGAGTCCCCATTGCTAGAGGTGTTTAAGGACAGACTGGATGTAGCACTTAGTGCCCTGGTCTAGCTGATGTGGTGATGTTACATCATAGGCTGAGCTAGATGAACTCAGAGGTCTTTTCCAGCCTCAATAATTCTGTGATTTGCACAAAACTCCATTTTGTTGCACCTGCCAAGCCAACCAGTCCTCCCCAGATCAATCCCATGCCCACACAGCAGGGACAGGCTGAGATGTGAGGTAGACTCAGAAGGAAGACTGGTCCTCCAGCTTGGTCCCTAGTCTAGCCAACAGCCCACTCAGTCTTACCAGTGCCTTTGAGAAGACTGAAGGGACATTGACCATGATGAATAACGCCTTTGCAGAGACGTTCCTCTGCAAAGTGCAGAGAGTTTGCTAGTTTGGAGGTCCTTTCTGTGAGTGGAAGAGCAGCTGCTATACATGGAAACACGCTCAGACACACAGTGTGGATCTAGGGGTTTTGACTGAGCATCATGAAGGTTGAGTATGTACGTGTATCAGTAAGGACAACCTGCACAGGTGCCTATGCCCTAGTGTAGCCTCTAGTTTTAACAACCTACCACAGCACTGCCTTTTGTACCCTATTCAGTTAAACTTAGCCTAAGTCAGAGATCCTTCTCAGGTGCACTCTGGAATCCTAGGACTCATCAGGAAATGAGAATTACTCCAGGTGATCCAAACAGAATTTAACCCACCCTTTCAAATATCCATGGGGCAGCAGCAGTTTCAGGTTCAGCCTCCACACCACACAAATTATTATGAGGGGTGTTTTTACAAACAACTGCCAGTTGAGGCACTTACCTGTTATAAATGACTTACTTTTCCTGTGATTATGTCAGTTTACTCTGCTGCAGTCTAGTCTGATGACATAATTGGAAATCTGGGATAAAATGCTAATCTCCAAGAGCATCACAGTCTCTCCACACAGATATTTCCATAGCAACATTAACTATCATGATACAACCACCGCAAATAGGAGGGTTGTGTGATTTAGTTCCTTTTCTGTGGTTTTTGTAAGTCACAGAAAGGATAAATACGGATAGGGACAGTGTAGAAATAATACTAATTGATCCACAAATACAGAGAAGGATTTGGCAGAGCAAACATGGTTATGTGTCTAAGGGGGATATATAGACATGAATGAGAAATTGGAGTATGGTCTCTCATTTTATATTAAAAAACCTTGGCAGTATTTATGTTGCTAAATAAAAATCTTCACCAAAACCACTTGTAAAGGGTTTAAATTTTCATGAGATGAAATTAACCAATTAATTTAGTTAATGTGCTAATGGGACAAGCC
Source organism: Rhinopomastus cyanomelas (assembly GCA_013400115.1). Classification (NCBI taxonomy): domain Eukaryota; kingdom Metazoa; phylum Chordata; class Aves; order Bucerotiformes; family Rhinopomastidae; genus Rhinopomastus; species Rhinopomastus cyanomelas. The sequence continues at coordinate 114,818 of VXBP01005690.1, read as the reverse complement.
AAAAATAAAACAAGGAGGGTGCAGAAACCACTTATAAATTGCAGGCAAAACCAGAAACTAACTTGATTTGGGGAGAAACAACAAGACATGTTAAATTCACCCCGCTTAAATACCCCACACAGTGATATGTGAAGATTAATCATATGTTCTTAAATGACTGAGCCAAACTGCAATCTAGAACTCCTCAAAGAAGAGGCTTCCATCAGTTCTTGCGCCTTGTGGAAACATGGACTCCATGTGGTCGATGCCTACAGCCCTCAGCAGGCTACAGCATCACCAGGCATTTCCATGGGCTTCCAAGCATAGCTCCAGAGCACAGATTCCTGTGGCCACAAGGCAGGGAAAAACTCTCCATTTCAGCAAATCACTGAATTCAGACCAAACCTTCCTCAAGCTGATATTGGAGGTACCTCTCTCTCTCTCTCTCCATTCATCACATACCCAGGACAAGGTGGCTGTCATGCACAGCTCACATGAACGACAGCCATGAGTAAAGTGCAGAAGGAGGAGCTGTAAACATCAAACAGGAAGCTCCAAACCCCTTCTGTTCTTTGCAGAGCCGCGTAAGACTCAGCTTGCCACTGCAAGGCAAGCATCACGTTTTGCCGCAGCGACCTCCCAATTTCTGTACATTCATTGTTTCATCTGTAAGATTCTTCACCAGTCTTGTGCAGCTTGACCCCACATGTGTGTTGCAGGAGTGCAGGGATTGTGGATTGGTGGCCACTGATTTGGAAACTGCTGAGAACTGGAAGGTTCTATGCAGGCAGGGTGACACCGATTCGGAGCACTCACCTAACAAGCTATTCAGGTTTGCCAAAGTTATCTCTCTACCTGCAGGAAAAAAATGGTACCTTGTTTGGATGTGTTCCAGGGTAGAAGTGATTTTAGTGAATTTTTCCAACCATCAGTGATTTATGAAGCATTGACTGCAACAACCATGCTGATAAAAAGTAAGTTGAATAAATTAAGAACTCTCAACAGTGACATATCGTTACCCATAGGACTGGGATATGTTAAATTTTCTAAGCTGGAGTGTGTTTCATGCAGACTCAAGTAGTCTATTGAGTTTTACCTGATGCAACTTCAGCTGCATGTTCACTGAAGCCTTTTCTGCACCTTTCAACTTAAATGTCCATACTGCCCCAGAAAAACCCCAGGAGCAATCCTTACCCTCAGAAACACTTGCCTGCTCTTCCTCCAACAGGAGGCTCTGCTTTGCTGAGGACCGGTGCCCTGTCAGGAGCTCCCCAGGCTGGCCCTTGGGGTGCTGTAGAGACTTGAGGGCTCACACATGACGAGCCATGCCCAACAGTGGGCAATGGGACAAACAAAATACACCAGCACCAGGGTCATCACCCTCCTGCAGCGCTTCCCCTGAGGTTCTTACAGCTATCGGAGAGAGCAGAGAGGTGCAAAGCCCCAGGCACGGAGTAAGTGCAGCATCCTCACAGCTCAGGCATTCAGGCTGTCAGAAATGACCTAGTTCCTGGATAGTAAACAACAGAGTCTCTGCTAGCCCATCCTCACTGGGCTAGTGGGTTGTTTATTAACTATAAGGACACCAGAAGCAGAGGAGGGAGTCTGATGCTAGATAGACTGTGGCCTGAGTCCTGCTCAGACATAGGGTCTCAGCATAATGACTGGACTTGACATTTGGGAGATGGCTTAGTGTGTCCTTCACATCTCTGTGAAGCTGGAGTCTTGTGCAGACATACTGCCAAAGCCTGAACTCTACTCAGTTTTAGGATGACTTTATGTTTAGCTTTTTAGCAAAAAACCCCAGATAAGGGACCAAACTGAAGATTGGATGTGCAGGTTGCAACAGCCCATTAGCCCAGAGGGAGACTGGGTTTAAAGAGTGGTGCCTCACCTACCATAAGTGGCCCTCCAGGTTCAGAAGCAGCTCTCCAATAGGCAGTATCCCCTCCCACAGCCAAATCTGGTTCATGAGGACCTGCTCCAGAGCAATGAAAAACTGTGTGGCTGGTGGCTTCACAAGCTAGCCTCAAAATCAAGGCACACCATAAATACAGGCTTGCATCTCTTGTCCATGGCAGAGACTGCCAGGTGTAGGATTTGAAGCCCTTGAAATATCATCTAGTTTGATCCCCCTGCCACAGCAAGATCACTTAGACCAAGTAGCACAGGAACATGTCCAGGTGGGTTTTAAACATCTCCTGAGATGGAGACTCCACAACCCCAATGGGCAGCCCCTTCCAGTGCTCTGTCACACTCACTGTGAAGAAGTTCCTTCTCGTATTGATGTGGAACCTCCTGTGTTCCAGCTCACACCCACTGCCCCTTGTCCTATCATTGGATGCCTCTGGGCACAGCCTGGCTCCATCCTCCTGACACCAGCCCTTTTCATATTTATAGATATTAATGAGGTCAACCCTCAGTCTCCTTTTTTCTAAGCTCAAGAGACCCAGCTCCCTCAGCTTTTTCTCATAAGGGAGATGTTCCCTTCCCTTCATCATCCTGAAGTGTGTCTGAATCATTGGAAATTTGTTTTGTTTTTAAAACTGTTATTTACAAGCCCACAAACCTAATAATACACTTTATTTACTCTTAGGCATAGCCCTAAGAATACGATGCAGTGTCAGGGATTTTTTGGTGGAAGGATGGCAGTACTTGCACAGAAACACTGTTTACTGACCACTCGACCAGTTTGGGTTTTTTTCTGCATATAATCTCCCAGCAACCTGCGTTTGAATGTTTATGGATGGCATCTGGATGACAGAACAGACAAAATTATTATGGATTATAGGATCAATAATCCATGTGCTAAGAAGGATTTATGTAAGAGACTGAAACTGCTTAAGCTTCAATAAATAACACGCAGCAGAGGGCAGAGGATTCTCTAGCAGGCATGCTCGAAATAAACCCAACTTCCCTTTTCCACCCCCAAAAGGAAGACAACACAAGTAATATCCAAATCAAAATGAAGAGGTGAGCAGAAGGTTCAGTGCTGCTTAGTAAGAGGTTTCTGCACGTATTTTCTTGGATTTAAATATGTTTTGGGACCTGATAGATCAGAACAAAAGGAGCTTTTCTTGTTTCTACCCATTTTATCAGGTTCCGTGGTAAAAAGGGGTTTTTTTTTCTTTCTCACTGAAGCTCGAATCACAGTCCCTGAGGGAATTCATGAGGGAGCAGAGGAAGTGAAAATAACCTCTACATTTGAATACTACGAAAGGCAAGACATCACAGGAGCGTATTCAGACCCATATTTCATTGAGGGGTGTTTTCTTCCCCATACTCCATTTCATGTGCATTAGTGCACTTCCTCCTTCGCAGGGGGAACGTCAACCTAAGCACTGAACATCCTGGCTTTCATGGTTTATAAAAAGAAGTAAATGTGATCAAAACACGGACTTATTTATTTAGTGAGTTAGTCCTGCCCTGGAGATGTAGCAGCAGCTTTGATTCCTTTAATTACAGCCATCACTCTGGAAAGGTCATAGTCTAATTCTGGTTACTATTCTGGGAGCAGAAGGAGTAATTCCAAGGGGTTTTTTTTCACCTGCTTTCACAATGCAGCAAGAATTCTTTCTTTCTTTTACAGGAAGAGCTACAGCCTCCAGAGATTTGACCTGCATGTGACTTGTCAGTCAACAGGAAATTATTTACAGTTTGATTTTTAATTACTTGTGATAACACAAATGCCTGAAAGATTGTAACCCATGGACAAGCCTCCCCCTCACCGAGAAAATCTAGATCATTTAACACCGTGTGGCTACGTAATTTTATTTACAAACAAACCAACCAAACCAGGTCAAGCTGCTCTGCTTGTCTCTTGTTTGCTTTTCCGTTCTGAGTGTGTAGGAAAGCCTGCACAGGGCTCAAACCAAAACAGCAGCAGAGGATGGTTTGCAGATGACCTCCTTGTATCTTAGGAACAACTAGCGATGCACGGGCTGAGAAACTGCCACCCACACAGTACCTTGCAGTGTTGTCCTTGCCATCCAAAGGCTGTAAGGTGGTACCCCTTCTGGCCCTGACACAGCCACACACACAGGCGTGGGCTTCCCACCAAACACCTGAGATACTCTGTGGGCTGTGGCTGGATTCACAGTGCCCTGGATAACAGCCAGAGCACCCAGCGCTGTGCTCTGGCTTCAAGGGAGAAGACTATGAAGGACGTTCATCTGCTTGGTGGTCATTGACATATGCGTAAGATGCTGCAGTTGCTTTTTCTTAATTTCTGGCCTGATTTATTACTTTTCAGTCAACAGAAGCATCCCTTTGGCCTTAGTATGATTACACAAGGTTCCACGTGTTTAGCTAGCTAAAACTGCGACTCTCCTGGCTTTTCCAGTTAGATGACACTGCTCCATAGAATCACAGAATCACAGAACATTAGATCACCCAGTCCAATCCCCCTGCCACAGCAAGATCACCTAGAACAAGTAGCACAGAAACATGGCCAGGTGGGTTTTAAACATCTCCAGAGAAGGAGACTCCACAACCTCCTTGGGCAGCCCATTCCAGTGCCCCGCCACCCTCACTGCAAAGAAGTCTCTTCGCATATTTTTGTGGACCTCCTATGTTCCAGCTCATACCCAGTGCCCCTTGTCCTAGTATCTCAGTTGTGAGACTGGTGACTGGGATGATTAGTCTTACACATTTAATAAGGATGAAATAAAATAAGCAAAGTGATGATTTTACCCCATCCTCTACTGTGTAATGGATAAGGGATGGTACCATCTGATGTCCTCTTTACAGGCTCAACAAAGGCACCCTTGGAGTAAAACCCACTTGTCAGCACAATTTCTTGTTGTGATTTCTCAGTTCCTGTGAAACAGCATGTCCAGCTTTGAAGAGCAGTAGGTTTGTAAACACTCTGAATCAGAGTGCTCTTATCATAGTTTATAGTCCAGTAGGATACTTCTTGCATCTGGTACTTCTCAGGATATGACCACCACTGCAAGTCAACTCTCACTGATTATGTCATTGTTTCACCCAGCAGGTAACTTGGATTGGAAACTCTTGTGATTCTCCCTCCTCAGACAGCAGATAATTTTGCTGGTGGGAATATCGTTGGGAGTTCTTCTGGTGTGGATGGATATTACCTTCCAATCACCTTTTGCCCGGGGGATTTCATTTTTCTTCTTTCACACCAAGGGTTAAAGGGTCAGTCTTCTCTCTGTGGTTTTGAAGCAAAGTTGGGGGTTCCTCCCCAGATGCTCATGTATGCAGTGTATGTCTGCAAGCCCCCAGAAGACACCTTTTGGCTGCTGTTGCAGCTGCTGGCTCCACGGTAGGTTGGTAGCCCATCCAGCAGCATGAGTCACTCCATAAAAGCTTCACAAAGAGCAATGTCCTCATCAATAGCCACACTGGCAGCTGAGCTGAGGAGCCCTTCTGTTCAAGACATCCTGCACCATGGAGGGAGTTGGTAGCCACATAGAGACTCCCTTGAAGAATTCTTTACCCCTGAAGGAAGAAGTATGGAGAGGAGGTTGCAAGCTTACCCTGCTCAGGAAATTGCTGTTTCCTGGAAAGCTTTGCTTGAGTGTGTACCAGGATGCTGACCTTGTTCCCTGGCCAGCCCTGGTCCTACCTTATGGTACCCACAGATGTGCAGCCCTGCTAGCCCTGCTCTGTGTCCCTGTGCCCATTGCTGTGCCTGCAGGAGGCTCTACCAACAGAGCATCCGTGTCAGCTCCTCCAGGCTGTGCTTGGGGTCCACTTTCAGTGTTGTTGTTTCAGTGTCTTCCCTAAAAGACATCCCAGAAACACGTGGCAAGGTTGGACACTTAAGCACTGACTGTACTTCCCAGCACAAAATGGGAGCTCTCCAAATACAAGGGAGCTGTGCAAACACTTGTTTTCCCTAGAGTAGTCACTGGGTTTCACACTCATTTGAGCTCATGCTACAGCTTATCATAGGATCATAGGATGTTAGGGGTTGGAAGGGACCCAAGAGATCATCGAGTCCAACCCCGCTCTTTCCTTTCACCAATCTGGAAAAAAAAGGGCCTCAAGCCTGTTCCCCAGACTGTGTTCCACCTCAAAAACCAATTTATTTGGTTACAATTAATTTTAAGGTCAGGATTTATGCTGATGTTCCTGGGAAACAAAATGCACTTCATTCAAGAAAGTTGTCAAGAGTTGTTTGGGCACTTCAATGCTCTTCCTTGTGAGTGTCTTCTTTCCTGACCACCCTGTTTTCTGAATTCAGGCTAAACCTCTCAGAGACAGCTTACTTCCATGAAAGGTGTTTTTGGCAAGCATAACGGTTCCTTAAGAAGACAACGCCCCTAATTTGTGGTGTGGGTGTGAAACAGTGGCCAGACTGGGTGCAGAACAATAGTGTGGGTGACCCCGCGGCCAGTCTCTGGTACAAAGAAGTCTGTACCTTGGCTTGTATGAGGAGTCCTCTAATGTTCCCAGAAATGCTTATGACAGAGAGTAGGAAATGCAGGTCACTCTCATGTGATCCTTCCCCTCTGTGTAGCATTTGGCTCCCAGTCTCTCCGGAATCTGCTGAGCTGAGGCAGACTGTGAGGTTTAATACGTATCCCTGATGCAGCCCTCGTGTAACCTCTCTTGGATCCTGTTGGGCTCTGGCCTTGGCAGCATCCTGTAACAGCAAGTTCCACAGTTTAATTTCCACAGTGTGAAAGAACATTTCCTCTATTTGTTTTAAGCTTGCTGCCTCCTAATTTCAAAAGATGTCCTTACTTCTGTGCTGAGGCAAGAGGGGGCAACAGCTTCCCACCCACCCATCTTCTGAAGGATTTGCACACTTATAGAATCACAGAACTTCAGGGATTGGAAAGGACCTTGAAAGATCATCCAGTCCAATCCCCCTGCCACAGCAGGATCACCTAGACCAAGTCATACAGTCAGTCAGGGACCACAGGATCATCCAGTTCCAACTCCCCTACCATGGGCAGGGACTCAGTCATCTCTTCCTTGATTCCTTTCCAGTTTCAGCAATCACAGGCTGTTTTTTCTTCTCTAGTACCAGTTTCTTCCCGTACACCTAATCACACATCTCACTGTCCCTTCTAGCCTGTCCCCATCTGGCAAACAGTGGCCTGTGGGACATGCACCTAGGAGGTTTCACAGAGACAATGCAAGGCTGTTGGATGGACCAATGGGTCTCCCAGGGGAACTGAATCCTGCTCCTTAAATAGCACAGTCTGCAAGAGTTTCTCCAAGCAAAAGCTGTGGGAGGTTTTCTCTCTTCCTATCTCAATAATTCTCAGTGGGAGACTCTCTGTTCCAAAGCCTACTCCCAGCAGAAAGTGTCCCAGCCAGGGAGGGGGTGCCAGGAGCGCCTCAGCATACATGGTAGATCCCATGGTGACCTGGCTTCAGCCCAGCACATGAGCTAGGAAGTATTTTTATCGAAATCAAAGAATCAATGCATGATCTCGAGACACTTCCCTCAAAAGTTGGGTCTCACCAGGCAGTCTATCGCCCACAAAAATTCTGCCGTTTGCCACAGGGGTACACAGCTGGTCCAGATGTGGAGGAATTTGAAGCTGAAGTGCCAAATGCAGCAGCCCCAGACACCAGGATAAGTTAAATTACTTGAGAGTATAGCAGGTCTCCTTACCCTCTCACTAGCATACAAGTAGTCAAGGCTTCCTGGGGCTGGCAGAGGAGGCAAGCGGTGGAGCGAGCCTTTGCTGTGCGGTGGGCTGGGAGCCAGCTATTGAGTGGAGCTGAGGACCTGGTCAAAGGACGGCAGTGACATTTACCACGGGGGAAAAACTTGCTGCTGGCAGCCCTGCTTCCTTTGCTGAAGGGACAGGATGGCTAGGAAGGCAACTTTTATGCGGGAGAAATGGCAGGAGGAGAATAAATCGCTTGTTTTCCTCAACTTCCATTTTCCTCATCTGACTAACGATCTTCCGCATTTTCCCGAAGCGGTACCGCTCTGTTTGGCGTGTTATTGCCAAATATCTACCTGAAATAGCACACACAGAGAATGAAATCCACTTAAACAGAAGGTTAGCTTGAAAGGCTGCTAAGTATCAGAAATAAGCCTTTTGGGGGGTCATGCAGTTGCTGTGAGTGGAGCCATCTTCTTCTGCTGGGCTTTGTGAATGAGTATCTGTTGCTGCTGAGTAAATAACAATATAGATGGAAGAATGAATCCTCGTGGCAGGCAAGCTTTCTGCCAGGAACAATGGCATCAGCTGGGAGAGTCAATTCCTGGGTTTGTGTTATTAGTCACTCCTACAAACACGCATTGAAGACAAGCAGCATGACAGGATGCTCTGTGGTATCTAGTTCCTCCACCACTCCATTCTTCTTGCTGTCCGCTGCTTTAATTAGGTGCCATTAATCAGTCACTGGCTAATGAGAAGCCCACACCAAAATGTTCAGCATTATAATGCAGTCAGAGCAAGATCAATTCTTGCCACTTGATCCTTGTGAGCCGGCCCAGAAGGAGCCGCGTGGCAATTGCAGCTGTTGATTAAGCAGCTGCAAGCCCATCCAGGCCCCATTCCCTAAAATAAGCGGCTATTTTCCCCTCCTTCTGCTTCCACCACAACAATGAATGACTGTGAGCAGAGGACTGGGTTCTCATTCTGCTGTTTGCTGTACAAATGGGAATAGGCATGTCTGAAACTTGCAGGGATATATTTAAGCCCAAAGTCACGCTAGGAGCCAGCTGGTATTTCCTATGGCTTTGTGATATTAAGTTGGAGGGTGAGGAAAAGGGAAGATGGAGACCTGCTAAGATATTTCCACAGGTTATTTCTAAGTCAGGCAGCTGAGCTGCTTTACAGATGGGATCCAGGGTTTTTTCAAGTAACAGTGGACATCTATTTTTATTTTCTAAATTTTTCTCCACGCTTCCTACCTGACTGAGGGTTGCTTGAGCAGGTCATTGACTGTCTGTCAGGCTTTGTAAGTCAGAAGTATTTTAATCAGAATACATTAACCACTGGGTGCTCAGCAAGGCACAAAGGTGTGCACACACAGAGCTCAATGAAGTAGTGGAGCCTCAGCAGTAAGCAAGAGAAAACTGGAGAGAGAAGAACACGTAAATACGGAAAACTAATCCTTGTGAAATTGTGCTTGCTCAAAATAGCACACAAAGCTGTGACAAATTATCTGCCTCTTGCCACAATTCTTCAGGTAACGTTTCCAACCACTTTTTTCACCCACAAAGTGTTGAAGAGTTCAAAAGGCACAGTGTCAATGAAGGCTTGTGAAACAAAGTGGGCTACTCTGCCATGGGGGTCAGGCTCTTCCTGGCAACTGTATAGTCAATGTTAGCAGAAATCTCCACGGCTGAAGGACCTGGGAGACAGAAAATGTGCCTTTTTCATTCCAGTTAGGTGCTTTCTGCTGTATGTTCTTGTTGTACAGTATCCACACTAAGGTAGGATACAGCCTTTCAGCACTTGAAATTATTCCACAGCTTTTTATAAAGCAAACTGGAAAACTGATAGTAATTCTCTGAAGATCATAAATGTTTGTGAACTTGATTGCATCACGTCTGGTCTCCTCTGTCTGCTTGTCCCATGTAATTGATAGTGACGGCATTGTGGAGCAAGATGCAGAAGTGTTTGCTTTGAAAATAAAAGAGGGGTTGGTCTCACAATCGCTTGTTATCATTATTGTTCATTGTTCTTTGCAAACTGTCTTCATGCAAATGGTCCTGCAATCACTGACCAGGCTCTCTAGCTGCACCGCACGCTCCCCAGGACACAAAGCGCCAACAGTCCTGAGGGGTGGAAAACAAAGCACTGAGTAGCTGTGGAGTCTTACACAGTATTTTTCCACTCTCTTTGGGTAGTATTTCTGCACAGACTCTTTCCAACCCACTCTGACACTCCAGGTATTGCTTTGAATAGTAATCCCCCAGAGTTTTGGGTAGCCAGCATCGCTGGCATCCCACAGTTCATGCACGATGTGACCGACTTGTCCCAGACGTGTGGGACTCACTGTGTAAGAGACATTGAGCCTGTCCATGTTTACTGTGTCCAGTACATCTGGAATGTGTTGTGATTGTTGCACGTGCTCCAGCAGGCTGAACATGTGGCCACAGAGTCGGCACGGATGCAATGATGCAGAACTCATCTGCACGTAAACTGAAAACTTGGGGAGCTGCACCCAATGTACCTGGGCTGATCTGCTCACACAAGCAGTGGAACTGCCAGTTGTGTTGGACTTCTACCACCATCTAAGCACACTTTGACAAATAGTCATTTTCATCCCCTCTCCCTCTTGTCTTGTATGCTCCAGTTCTTCAGACAACAGTCAGCCCGATAATCCTGTCCTGTGGCCATTTTGCCAGTAGTCTCCTAGGATACCATGGAGCATGGTCACACTTCACTGCAAAGCTCATCTATTTTGGAATTTCCCAATTCTGAAACAGGTTTCAAAGGAGGGTTTTCCAATGAAAATCACTTTTCAGTAAAATGTGTCTCTGATGATCTTTCCAGTGCAACAATGCCCTCTTCTAAGGAGGCTAACGGCCTTACTAGTTTGACTTCAAAATGTTTCTCAAGCCAGTCAGCAATGATTGTTTTCTTAAACAGGTCACTTAGACTGAAGCCCAAAATCATAGAATCACAGAACATTAGGGATTGGAAGGGACCTTCAAAGATCATCTGGTCCAATCTCCCCACCACAGCAGGTGATCTAGATCCAGTCACATAGGAACATACTCAGGAGGGTTTTAAATGTCTCCAGAGAAGGAGAATCCACAACATCCCTGGGCAGCCTGTTCCAGAGATCTGTCACCCTCACTGTGGATAAGTTCCTTTTCATATTGATGTGGAACCTCCCATGTTCCACTCACACTCATTGCCCCTTGTCCTGTTATTGGTCCAGCCAGAGGGCCCAAGGTCAGAGTGACTGATGACATTGTAGAGAAGATGTCAGAGCTGGGGTACATAAAGCCATCTTCCTAATTAGCTAATTTGCCCCAGCTATAGCCAAAGGAAGAAAGAATGTTTCAAGCATTTGTTTAAATCTATAAATGCATTTTCAACAGCCAGGCTTACATATTTTATGATGTTGAGAGATATGTTTTACAGGAGAACTTGTAAGGTAGGGTAGATGGTTGGACTCGATGATCCTGAGGGTCTTTTTCAACCACAGTCATTCTGTGAATCTGTGACAGAGAGAGAAAATATGGTAACATTCAAATTTTCCTTCATAAATAGTCACAGATGTTGGATCCAGTGTTCACCTGTGTGGATGTTTGCTCTGTAAGGGTTAGTGTTCTCATGGAACGAGTGCAGAGAACTGCTCTTTCTAGACTTCTGTGGCCTGTTGCAAATAAATTGTTAATAGGACAAGGGGCAACGGGTGTAATCTGAACATAGGAGGTTCCATATAAATATGAGAAGGAACTTCTTCACAGTGAGGGTGATGGAGCATTGGAATGGGCTGCCCAGGGGGATTGTGGAGTCTCCTTCTCTGGAGACATTTAAAACCCACCTGGATGTGTTCCTGTGTGACTTGGTCTAGGTGATCCTGCTGTGGTGGGGGGATTGGACTAGATGACATTTCAAGGTCCCTTCCAATCCCTAATGTTCTGTGATTCTGTGAACCAAACACATCTGAAAAAGCAATTCAAGATTTTCTTCTTGTTCTTGGTTACTCTCAACACACTAATCACAGCAACATTTTAATTGTCCTTAAAACAGGCTCTTTAGCACAACTCCTTGGACTATGCTAATGTTCTGAATCTGAGGACAAACTAGGTGCTGAGGTGGAGATGAAGGATGACATCCTTTATTGATTGTATTTATCACGTTAAGGATTTGTGAAACTGCATAAAGAGCATTTCCTTTTCCATAGCAGCTGGATTGTACTGGCTACCCTCTGCATCAGGTAGACTTCAATGTGAAACAGTAATGAGCATCACTGTGAACAAGCATTTCCTTATATGAATAATTTGGTGTCTGAATACGCTTGAGAGAAGACTGCTGGAATGTACGTTGAGTGCGCTGACAGTCAGTGCTTATCTGACACTTGAAACCAATTTGCAGCATGCATTTCTATAAGTAGCACAGAGCTTCTAGGATGCCAGTGAAATGCATTTTTATGTGGCATGGGCCATCTTTCATCTCTGTGGACTGTAGAATTCCCACATAATGCTGTAATAAAAACATCTGCATCTTGGCGCAAAGAAAATGATCGCAGGTTTTAGTACCCATGAATTTAAAGCCACTGTCTCTTTCTTTTTAAGATTAAATTCCTTCATATGCCCACAAATAAAAAGTAATGTGTGTTTGGATCAGAATCATCTTTTTCTGAATGCAGCTCTTAATTACTCTCGTTTTCTGTTTCCGAAAAGAGAACACCAGGACCTGAAAATCCACTAGGGTTTCAGGCTGCTGTGGTTCTTGTGGTTTAGATCTGCCTTCGCTAATGAAAACAAATAATCCCCTTCTACATGTCCCACTTTTAAAACCACCCTTTATGTTAAGCTTTCCAAGATGCTTATGTTCCTGTCACTATCAGACAAGATTCCTACAATCGTAAGTAAAATTTGAAGCAGAACAAAGAAACACAACAAATCTTTCTGAAGAGCAGGATGTTTATTATATATGGTTCTTCCACAGCAGTGACACTACTGGTGGTGTTTGGGTTATTTTTTTATAACAGTCATATTATAACACTGGGTCCTACATTGAAAAGACAGCGAGAGAGCATCCGAATACTGCAAACACACTTGTACTGAAAATTGCATCCACAGGAATGATGCTGATGCTTAGGGTCAGTGACGGCGTGAACTCTGTCGTGAGCTGCTTCCAGGGCGTGCACATGGCACTTCTTTCACAGAATCACAGAACATTAGGGATGGGAAGGGACCTCAAAAGATCATCCAGTCCAACAATGCCCCACCACAGCAGGATCACCTAGACTGAGTCCAGGTGGGTTTTAAATGTCTCCAAAGGAGGAGACTCCACAAACCCCCCAGGCAGCCTCCTCCAGCGCCCTGTCACCCTCACAGGTAAGAAGTTATAGAATCACAGAATCAATCAGAGTTGGAAGAGACCACAGGATCATTCAGTTCCATCTCCCCTACCATGGGCAAGGACATCCCACCCCAGATCAGGCTGGCCAGAGCCTCATCCAGCCTGGCCTTAAACACATCCAAGGATGGGGCCTCAACCACCTCCCCGGGCAACCCATTGCAGGCTCTCACCACTCTCACGGTGAAGAACTTCCTCCTCATATCCACTCAAATCTACCCATCTCCAGCTTTGCTCCATTCCCCCTAGTCCTGTCGCTACCTGACATCCTAAACAGTCCCTCCCCAGCCTTTTTGTAGGCCCCCTTCAGACACTGGAAGGTCACAATAAGGTCACCTGAGAGCCTCCTCTTCTCCAGACTGAACAGCCTCAACTCTCTCAGTCTGGCCTCATAGCAGAGGTGCTCCAGCCCTCTGATCATCCTCATGGCCCTCCTCTGCACATGCTCCAGCATCTCCACATCCCTCTTGTAATAAGGGCTCCAGAACTGGACGCAGTCCTCCAGGTGGGGTCTCACCAGAGAGCCACCCTTCTCCTGATGCAGCCCAGGATCCGATTTGCCTTCTGGGCCACAAGTGCACACTGCTGGCTCATGTTGAGCTTTTTGTCCACAAGCACCCCCAAGTCCCTCTCCTCAGGGCTACTCTGCAGCCAGTCACTGCCCAGCCTGTATCTGTGCTTAGCATTGCCTCAGTACCCACCACCTCAGAGTCATTACAGCATCCAACATCATCTAAGAATATTTAAGTACTAAGGTTGGGGGGATGGGGAGCAGAAGTCCTTTTTGACAAATCTTTGTTTCACTGAAGCTGATCAGGTCCCTGAATGGATTTTAGGTTTCTCTCTCCCATTGCTGCTGAGGTCACAGTAAAAGAAAGGCTCAGCTTCAGACACACGAGTCTGAATGGTTTCTTTTCACATCTCTGGCTGCCATCATTATAAAATCACATCCAGGAAGGTCACACCTAGACGATCAATCATTTCAGCACAAAGATGGTTTCTGAGCTCTGATTTATTGGCTTTGTTAAGGCTGCAGGGCTTGTAAATCCCCATACCTTGTAGTCCAGCCTACTTTGAACGATTGGCCCTTTTTCTCTAATCAGAGCACAAGTAAGCCGTTACAAAAACATTTGTGACAAGACAAGTAATAAAACACACGAGGTCTGTCTCCCAGGAGCAGTGATACAACGGAGCTGCAGTACCATTATCTAAGCTGATCTGAGCTCAGGTAGTTGAAATTTTTGGCTGGGCTGTATGAGACGAACCTTCTGCATTGCTTGGGTACCTTTGATGCTGGGGTTTTGCACATTGATTGGGCTTCTGGTTTCAGAGACCTGGAAATTCACTTTAGTGAGTTCACACGGCATTCTTGCCCTTCACAGTGGTTTTGCAGTTTCTCCATATGTCCATTTCAGAGTCCGTTTCATTGATGAAGCAAAGACAGTCTAAACAATCAGCATCTTTGTGCCTGTATTAGGATGCTTGTATTAGTTCTGTGACCTCATATACTGTAAGGAGGGACAAAGGGCAATGGTTGTCAGCTGGAACGTAGGAGGTTCCACAACAATATGAGTAGGAACTTCTCTGACAGAGCACTGCAGAGGATTGAACTGCTACAACCAGGAGCAAGCCACTACTTAGCTACCTGCGAGTGCCAGTACATTGAAAAGCCTACCTGGATAGCGAAGTCCTTCATTTTCCATGTAGCACAGACTCCATCCCTGCCATCTGAACTTGAATTAGTCCCTCTGCTCTGTTAGAGTTAGACTGCTCTGCCTACAGGACTGTCCCTTTGGTTCTGGGCTCACACACACTATTTGCCAGGGATCTTCTCTGTATGATGGCATCCAGATCTTACTGCAGTGGACTGAACTCTCTGCATGGCCCAGAGGGATGGCTGAAGCCAGCCCATAGCAGACACTGAATGTATTTTGAGAGCAGGAGTAACAAAGAGTCACAGAAGCGAAGGAAAAAGTTGCTTCACTGGATTCCAACAGATAGAACAAACATCAATCCGAATACAAAAAGCCCAGTGCAGCACTGTGAATTGTGAAGCTGTGTTTATTCCTTTGAATTCAAGCAGGAAGGAAAGGATCCTTGTGGTTATGGTGCTGGGCCAGCCAGTTTGCCTTTCCTAGCTCCCAGCTAAAGAACTGCTTTCTGATGGCCATGCTCCAAACCTCTGCCTCTGCCCGCTTGCCCGCAGCCAGGCTCCAGCTGCCCTGTTCCCCTCTGCTGCTGCTCTACTCCCTGCTCCAGCAGCACACCTGGGGCTTTCTTCACGTGTCCTTTCTTGTTCCACAGGGCAATTGTCAGATGAGCATCCTTGTGAGCATTTTACGTGCTCTCTGGAGTACAGCAAAGTCATTTTTTCTGGGTTAACCAAGTAAATGGAAGATGCATTTTTCCAAATAATTACTTAAAAACACTTTAGGCAGTCATTCAAGGTTATCTACTGGGCTGCAAAATCTCTTCTGTTTTTAACTCCTCATTAGCAACTGAGAATTTATTCTTGCATTTTCAAAAATGTTGTGGTAGCCCTTTGCAGAAGGGTACATTTTGATTTCTGATAATTGCTGGGAAGTGGCCTTCCAATTAATCCCCACTAGCACCATTCAAGGATGCAGAATCCACTTTTAGCTACAAGCACAGCTCTGCAAATCCCCTAAGGTGAAGACGTGGGTAATGGGAATACAGAGGTCATTTGAGTCATGAATTGTGAACTCTGCATCCTGTCAGATGCTCTTGCAGAGGGAGGGGAAAGGAAAATAATGTTTTTTTAAATCGTTTGAAAAAGCAGTGCAGGAGTGGTGAGACTATGCTGTTCAATGCAAGAAATAAGAGGTTTCTCAAAGAATCACAGAATATTAGCGATTGCAAGGGACCTCGAAAGATCGTCTAGTCCAATCCCCCTACCAAAGCAGGATCACCTAGAACAAGTCACACAGGAACATGTCCAGGGGAGTTTTAAATCTCTCCAGAGACAGAGACACTACAACCCCTTTGGGAAGCCCATTCCAGTGCTCTGTCACCCTCACTGGGAAGAAGTTCCTTCTCATATTTATGTGGAACCTCCTATGCTCCAGCTCACACCCATTGCCCCTTGTCCTATCACTAGATGACACTGAGAAGAGCCTGGCTCCATCCTCCTGACATCCACTCCTCACATATTTATAGACATTAATGAGGTCACCCCTCAGGTTCCTCTTCTCCAAGCTAAAGAGACCCAGCTCCCTCGGCCTCTCCTCAGATGGTCATTAGCAAACTGGCAAATGTGTCGTGACAGGACACATTGAGAAATCCAGCCCTGGAAGATTTAGAACTGAATTGAGTTTATTCCTGAATGCAAACTCCCCATTACTTAACACGAAGCAATGATAATAGCATCGTGAGAGACAGCACTCCATGCCTGACTTCCAGTTCCTCCATTGCTCACACAAGGGCTTTGAGTACTTGGAGCAGATAATCTGGCAGTAAAAGTGTTCATGCTCACTCTGTGTAGTACTTCCTGTTACTCTCACTTGTAAATGTGCTTAAGGTCAGGTACAGCCATCAACATTGTCCTGAAAAAGGCTGGTGTGGATAAGATATCATCAAGTCACTGACATTAAGTGATACTGCTTTGAGGGAGAGAAGATGAAGGCCACTGCTTTGCCTGAGTAATCACAGAATCACACAGAATCACAGAACATTAGGGATTGGAAGGGTCCTTGAAAGATCTTCCAGTCCAACCCTCCTGCCATAGCAGGATCACCTAGATCAAGTCACACAGGAACATGTCCAAGTGAGTTTTAAACATCTCCAGAGAAGGAGACTCCACAACCCCCTTGGGCAGCTCGTTCCAATGCTCTGTCACCCTTGACAGAGTTTATTGCCTCCTGATGAGCTCAGGTAAGTAATGGCATTGTGCTCCCAGAAACTGTGTGATGAGGGAACAGACCATGAGCCATATAAGTGGTTTTAATGTCTTTGTCAGCTTTTCACTATGAGAGAACCTCAGTTCCTGCTGCACATTCTCAGCTGGAGCAGTCTGAATCCTGCAGTGGAATAAACCATGACGGGTGGACACAAAGGAGTGGTGGATGCCCTGCGCATGGGAACCTCCCAAAGAACAAGTTCCATTGAAACCCTCCAGGAAAGCAGCCCTCTGCTACACACACAGCTGTGTTCACACGATTCTTTATTCCAGACCATCATAAATGACAATATCAAGATCTGTTTTGAGTTTTCTCATCCTTGCACCTCACAGATATAGTTCAGTTTTACAAAGAGGCAACTTGCAGAAAGAGAAGGGCATCAAAGAGGCACAAGGTCACCATCGAGCTAATGGTTCAGCCAAGAACAGACTCAGACGTATTTCAGCTCATGCTTCATATAAACATCAGCTCATCCTGCTGCTTGTGCTGCAAAGACTGAACAAGAGATTCAATGTGTGGTCACTATGCAAGCAACGTGTATTGTTTTTGTGGAAATGAAGAATGAAAAAGGGTGAATTTCATTTTTTTCCCAAGTTACATCTCTGTGAACCTCTTCAGGTTCTTGGGTACAAGGCCCAGGATTTTTCTGAGCCTTTTGTCAAAATTTTCCCTCTTCAGCAAGGTGTAAAAGGGTTAATTCTCACTTCCTTAAAAACCAGGAGAATCTGCAGGTTTCTCCAGCTGAACAATTAACACTTCAAAGTTTCTGCTGGTCAGACCTAACTGATAACAACCTGACTATGCTGGTGCTGGGGTAGTTTCTTAGTCAAATTAAATATTTCAAAGGCATTGAGATTGAGACATCACACCTTTGAAGGTGTGGAAAGACCCAGCTCAGGGTTACCATTTCAAAGAGATTTTTACAGCAGCTTCTAGATGCAGCAGTGTGGTGGTGGCCAGATCATTGATTTGCAAACTAGCTAGAGTGAATAAGGGGTAATGACTTAGTCAGAGGACAGCTCTGTGAAACACCTTTGGGAAGGTGGTTTCAACTGGAGAGATAAGGTAGAATAATTGAATTTTCAGGCTATGTGTTTGCTCTGTTTATTTTGAAGCTGGTCTGAGACCAGATCAGAAAGAGAGATCCATCAAGAAAGCTTAAAAAATGAACAGCCAAGGAAAAGCAGAAGGGGCTTTTAGTGTGTGGATGCCATTGGAACTCAAGATTAGGTGTTGCTGTCCTCTTGAACTCCCTCAGTCACGTCAGGAACTGCAGGACTGCTAACCATAATCATTCACGATCCAAAACCAGACATCCAAAGGCATGAGATGAATTTTAAGAGCTCAAGATTTAAAAATAGAACTGCATTGAGTTTCAGTCTTTATTTACAAACCTAAACCTTTAAGATTAATATTTTTTAACTTTCCTCATATAGACCAGTAATTTTTTCCATTGTATCAGAGCAGCATCAATCATAGACTAGGGTTCCTTTTTGATGAGCGCTGTACTAACACAAAGCAAAGTCAAGGTCTCGTTTCCAAAGGCTCTCAAAGACACGGTTAATGAAAGCGTTGCATGGCCTGAGCAAGTTTGACAACTGAGTCCCATTTTCATCATTTCTTAGTAATTTCATCTTTTACATCACATTGAAAACTACTTAGTCTTGCAAAGCTAAATGGAAAGCGGTCTAAGTAGCCTTAAAAATTTGATCCATGCCCTCTGAGGTCAACTGACATCAAAACTGACATCTTGAGAAGAAAAACAACCCACAAACAAGCTGAATAAGGCAAGAGTGGTAAATGAATTATAAATAAACCCACAAAATTATCTCTAGGGAGACCCCAATGACTTCTTTCTTTCACTACCTACCAGGGAACATATGGGGACAGTCTGATACAGACAGCCAAGAGCATTAAATGTTACTTGGATCCCAGGGTCTGTCCTTTTGACGTTCAGGTTTTGCATTCTTAGGGTGACAGAAACAAGCTTTTGGGGAGTGATTTTTCTCTCTTTTCTGCCACACACACAAAATAAACTTGCCTTCCATCATCAGGCTATGGTAGTCATAAGTATTTTATGACCACATTTTAATGTATTGTCAATTGATTTCATACCCAAGAAGGATCTTCAGCTACTCCTGAGTTGAATTTTGTTAATTATTTTGACAATTTTGTGCAATATGCACTGCATTGGTCACCAGTTTGTCCAGCTCCAGACACGGAGGGACCCAACTGATGTAGATGAGGTGTGCAACTTGGTCTAGGTGATTCTGCTCTGGCACAGAGATTGGACTAGGTGATCTTTCACGGTCCCTTCCAATCCCTAATGATTCTATGATGGTATGATCCCCTGAGTCAGGCCCTATTAAATGGAAGCCTCATGGTAATGACTAAAGCACTCAAGGGGTTTGGTTATAATTGTATAAAATGTAGACTTTTCTCATCAGGTCATGAGGACACAGATCAAAGAAGGAAATGGATCTTTTTTCTGGCTTGATGGTGTGGGATGCTTCAGTCCAGGATCAAAGAGACTAATGTAATGTGGAGGGTGAAGCAAGCACTCTCACAGATGCTGGTGAAGTTGGACTGGCATCAGAACAGCTTCATCAGAATGAAAATCCAAGCACAGAGAAAAATGAACAATCAGCAGGTAACCTCCACAGCAGTAACTGAACCGTCTGGGCAATGACTGCCAGAGGCACAACCAACTTAATGCCTTCTGGGTATGCTGCTTGGAAAGAGAGAAATGATTTGATTGATGCAACTGATTTCCTACCCTTTATGAAGGGCTGCTCCTGATGAGAATCTCAGTTCAAAAATATTTCAGAAGAGGGGAGTCTGTCTTCTGAGAAAGGTGAGCCAATGTCAACCGAGCAGATGACTTCTAAAACCATGAGCAGCTGCAGAAGGTCACATGAATCAACCCTGCTTTGACTTAAGGGAGAGTTGTGTGGTCTGGGTTTGGAGGTTGGTTTTTTAGCTTAATTTTAAATAGAACAACAGAATAGAATAGAAAATAAGCCGCTCTTAGACGGGGTCAATGCATCTTCTCATAGATTAGTACAATTACAAAGACAACACAAGCATGGATGTGATCCTTGAGGGAACTTCAGTGATGGATCAGGGCTTGGTCCTTGGCCTACAAATTGTCTGCAGGAAGCAGCAGCACTTGGCCGGGTCCAGCCTGAACACCAGCCCCAGCTGCTTTAGAGACAGCATTGCCCAGAGTGGCTGGAGGTATCTATTGCTCCTGATCCCACTGCTGCAAAGCCAGCAGGGCTAACAGGATGCAGATGGTTAAATGCACTTCCAGGGATGCTCTAAACTCAGGATACAATAACTTTTCTCTGGAGATACCAGAGCTTACGTGGTGCTGGCATCTGAAGGATTCTGCCACAGACGGGCAACGTGGACTTCTAGGCTGTGCAGAAAACAAAATCTAATCACATATCAGTTGTAAGTTGCCTAAACTGTACATGTTAATGCATTGTTTCATAGGTGAGTGAACTATACCAGTACAACCAGATAACCCTATGTCCAGTTTGGGGGTTACACTATATGAAAGCTCCTAGTGAAATCAGAGCAACATATGGGGGGTTTGCCAACTGTCAAAGCCAAGAAGCCCTTTTAACAGGTCATAGCTGGTTAGACTCCTAAATTCTTCTAAGCAAGGAAATTTCAATCAGTGGTTGTTTCACATAAACTGTTGACTGTGACTAATTGTTCCAGCACTTGCTGTTTGTTGTTCACAGTAGGAGAGCGTCAGGCTCTCTACTCCAAGGACTTATTTTTCCCAAAGCGTTCATCTACATTGGTTTCCCTGGAAGTGAAATCCAATGTAACAGCAGGGGAAATCTGTTCTCAGATTGTATGACTAGAATTTCTATAAATAGGAGTGACTGATGGAGAAGTATGAAAATAATTGATTTTTCAGTGTGGCAGCTGAACCAAAAAATTGAGGGGAAAAATTATTTAGTCCATCTCAGCTCATTTTGTTGGGCTTTGGGCTTTTTGGTTTTTTTTTTTAGTCTGTTAGCTGAGCAAAAGATTTCCTTCAGCTTCAGTCAAAGCCATTCATTTCCTGACCAGGTTGTTACTGATGAAAAGCTGGTTGTTGGAACAGACAGGTTAGATTTAATCATCACAGTATCACAGTATCATAGTATCACAGTATTACCAAGGTTGGAAGAGACCTCATAGATCATAAAGTCCAACCTGTTACCACAGAGCTCAAGGCTAGACAGTGAGGAAATGTTAACATGCCTCCTACAAACTACCAGGGAGGACACCAGAGCCCTCCACTGCACACAGGGACCCATCTCTGCAGTGGCAGGTTCCTCCTTTACCCTGTGTTGAGGAAGCAAACAATGGACCCTCCAGAGAGGATGCACAAGAGTGCACAAGGGTGTAGCATCTACCCCAACTTGTCTTCAAACTTAGCTGGAGTAAGAGGGATGGAAGAGATTAATCCAGCTGCCTTGCCTAGTAGGAAGCACTTTTTCCAAGGTGGCAGACAGCTCCTCTTTCAGAGACTAGCTCTGGAGTTAAACCTAGGCTTAACAGGAACACACCCTGACATATGATTTCAGCACAGATTATTCCCTAAATTTGACTAGACTAACTCTGAGGAAGACAGAATGGCATTTGTCCACAAAGACACCATCAGCTGCATGAACACTCACTTCCCAGCTGGTTCTTGTACACAAATAGAACAACTCTTTGCTAGGACGGCAATTTTTCCGTGGATGTTAACGTGAATGACCTTATATATGTTTCTGTAGATAAATCAATGAGAAGGGACATAGACAACATCAGATCAGTGCTTAAAGAAAGGGTTCCAACCCGTTCTGTTTGGGTTCTTTTTATCCTTTTAAAATAGAGAACTCTCTTCTTTATCTCTGTTTAATTAGAGAGCTGAGGCTGCCTTGGCTTACCTAGCTGAGCTAATTCAAGATCTGATTGTTATCTAAGGGAGGGAATTCTCGATTCACCCCCCCCCTTCATACCCCCATCTTCTTTGTCCACACCAACTAGCCCTCTCTTGGGCTGATGGAGACCTGTGAGCTGACCGGTGAGCTTACATGAGTGAATTTAACTCATTCACCTGCAGACAGAAAGGCCTTCCCTGCTGCCAGGATAGTGTTGAGCTGTGTTAAAGAGTAAAACAGCTCCTGGGGCAGCCTGGACAAGCATCGCTCCCTGTGCCTGGTTGTCAGGAGGTGGGCTGGGTCTGCTCCATGCTGCTGGGGCTAGACTCCTGTTTGCTTTCTGGGCTCAGTGTCTGGTTGCATTTTGCTCTGTTTGATTTAGTGTTTTAGTGTTTCTCTTCTTGGTAACTGGTCGCAGCTCTTCAACTAACAATAAAGTTGGTGAGGTTCTTTCCAGGCACTTCTGTGGAGCTAGATAAGCTTCCAAAAGGGCAGTTTTCCATATTGCTCTGCCTGTGAGTCACGCTGTGCTTAACGGGCAGTCATGCTTGTTTTGACAAAACAGGAGATAATTCCTTGCTAGGCAGATTCACCACATTTCTTCAAAATGAGTGTGAGTGGTCTTGGGATCCTCTGTGTTATGTGTGATTATAGACATGGCTGTACTTGTTCAGGAAAGGAATTTGTCCTAAAAGAGACAGATGCATAGGAAAAGCTCTTTCTGTTTTCCTGTCCTACATTTCGTTTAATAATAAGGGCTGAATAGAGTTTAATAGAGGGAATGGAAGCAGCTGTGTTGCAATTAGATGATGTAATTAGTATTTGCCCAGAAGTTTGAATATACAACTCTACTGGGTATGGAGATGGCTCAAATGATCAAAATGACTGGTTGTGTGGTTGGGGCTTCAGAAATCTGGTTCTCCTTTCAGCTAATGTTGAGCTAGTACAGTAAACTGAAAACATAATCTCTTGCAAATCACTTTCTGGATCTGAAAGTAATCAATTATCTGTGACTGATTACTGTCTTAGGGCCAGAAAAGTACCAGACACCTGCTATTTCTATTCAAGCCACTGAGAATAGTTGGTGCCCTTCTTACTGTTTGATCATTCATGCTCTCAGCATATTCAAATTTGCTATTGTACTGTATTGTTAGTTAAAATGAGGACAAACACCGACTTCCCAGTAACAACTGTCCCTAATGATGTCCTAGAATACTAGGTTTGAGATAAGAGCAGTTCAAATACCCTTCTGTTTGACTGCCAGTTTCACACCATTTCCTGATTTAGCATGAAGGCAAGAGCAGTGCACTTTTATTTAGTACTGTACTTTCAAATTGCATCTCCAAGGGTTTTACTGGTTTAACGAGTATTTCTGAGAGTGTGCAAAGAAAATGAGAAGATTAGAATGGTAACTGGCTAGCTGAGGTGCAGAGAGGTTTTCAGATCAGATCTGTAACGAGATAGAGACATTGGAGAGGGCTGCTGCTGATTCAAGAAGTCTCGGAGGAGAGCAGTCAATAGGTGTGAGACTCTGCTCCTGGACTTCTAACAAAGCTGCACTTTCACTCTTCACAGAAATGTGTTTGCTTCCTGCTCCTGATAATCTGATGTGACTTCTGTTACTAAACAGAGAGTGTCAACATGGTAACTGTCTGCTGGAAAAGTTAAGTAACCCTCTTTGTAGCCTTAGTAAGGAAATACTTTGAGAGTAGGCTAATCAGGTGGTAAGGGAAGAGAACTTAATGTGCACATTGCTGCTGGTTTCTGGTTATATAAATAATTGCCATACCTATCCATAGTGCAGTGACTGGGCAGTTTCAGAACAGGGAAAATCTGGTCCACAGATGGATTTCCTTCAAGGCTCTGTGAAGTCTGAAAAAGCTGGCAGGATGGGATGCGGATGTAGACATGAATTCGTTTCATTGAAGGACAAGACATGGCATTTCTGAACAGGAGTCAAAGCACGGGAAGGGCAGAATGTTCAATGTACAGATATGAAAAAGGATTCTGAGACTCTGATGTTCAAAGTGGTGTGGGTACTCCTGGCTGCAATATCTCAATGCTTCTGTGTTAAGAAAAAAACAGGCAATAAAAGAATGCTTGCTTTCTGGAGCTCTGACACAGGTGTGAAGTTGGTGAACAGCTGTGAGAAGATTCTGTGGAAAGGTTAAGTGTGAGAGAAACCTGTAGTGAAGGTGAGGTCCCTGCTACAGAACCAGCCAGTACCAGCACAGCATCCCTCACTTGTCCACAACTCCTCCTAGAGATTCAACAGTTCCTCAAACCCAACAGAGTTCAGCTTCATATGAGCTATCTGCTACCACAAAAAAACCCCAACAGGTTTTCTATACCATAATCATTCCACGGGGGATCAGCACACTCATACGTGTGACCTTTCCCTTCGGATGCTTCTCTCATTTGTACTTTATCTTGAGCTAGTTGTTTCCTTTACAGGAAAAGTGAGTGAAAAGTCTTCTTTTGCCAAAACTTTACTAAGGAAAACATTTTCCATCTCCTAAACCATTAATCAACTGACTCATATGAGACACTCCTCAGAGCAATTCAGCTGGAAAATCTTAAGCATTCTTCTGTTTTGTGCATCTCCATGTCCTTGTTGAGTTTTCCCACTGCCTTCAACCTCAGTGGGTCTAGAACACACACCTTTCACAAAATACTCTTGTTGCAGCAGAATAATGACTAAATGACTCCAACACAAGGTGCATACCATGATTTCCTTGGAGATCTGTTGTGATGCTCATTCCCAAGTGGTGGGAAAAAGAGCTTTGAACCTTTGGCCTCCCTACAGCTCTCAAGTGCAGAGTGTGCTTTGTTTGTCTATTATCACACACACCACGAGTGGGTGACGTGCAAAAAGGACCTGTGAACTCCATTTAGAGTGTTTGAGGGGGTAATTTATTCGCTAGTGGGTGCACAGGGGCTAGTGCTACCACAGATGTGCACACTGCTGACCCCCAAAACCATGATTCTATGCCATAAAACAATGCACCTTCATTAGATATTCCAACATGCCTGCAATACGTATAACCTGTCCCCGCCTCCTGTGTTAATTAAGTCTCCTCCTTGAGCTGAGCAGTTTCTTTTGGTGGTCATTTTTTGAGGGTCACGATGCTATCTTGTGATGAAGTAAGAGTCTTCCTCAGGGTTGCACTTTTTCACCCCATCATTCTGCACATGCACTGTTGTTTTCTGTCACCAGTCCAAATTATAGAGCTGGTCCCTGCCAGCAGTTTAGCAATCAATTTCTTCTTTGACAGGGTGCACCTAGTCTCCCATCTTTCTATACACCACCAGTTGCCAAGCTTTATGATTTTTAACAATAACAGGTAGTTACTACATAGTCCTAAGATAATGGTCACTCCATCAATAGTTAATGCTCACTCCACCATAGGCATCTCCCTTCCCTTTCATATAAGCTGTTGTAACTGCATCGACCTTTCCAGACAATTGGACCTAAGATGTTTAATGAGAGGTGAGCAGAAAATATTCCTCTAATTTTCTTTGCCCTCTGCTCCAAGAACAGTTCTGTCCTGCATGTAATTAGCAAATTTAAAATCTGGCCCTTGGTATGACCAGGACTTGATGCCTGGAGCACATGGTCTTTATGCAGACTAGCACAGCCTCAGCAGACCTCCATAATCTGTCCACAAAGTCTTTCTACAGAGAAGTGAGGCAGCTGGTAGGTGGCACCTGCTGGGAGTTCAGCACAGGGATTCTTGCACCTCCCATAGCTTTTCCATGGGGTACATACACAGCCACTGCCTCTGGCTGAACATAGGAGGGAACATTGGCTAAAGAATCTGCTCCTGCAGGTATGGCCACTTATAAGACACTGCCTCAGGCTAGCAACTGAAGTGTGTTTATCAGTGGGTTAGAAGTCATATGATGGATGTCTGCTGAGCCCTCTGCTGTAATGTAGGGTATCACAGAATCACTCTGGTTGGAAAAGAGCCCTGGGATTAGCAAGTCTGACCATCTGCCCTACCTTATGAGTTCACCCCTAAACCACATCCCTCAACACCTCATCCAAACAGTCTCTAAAACCAGCCTGGGCATGTTCCTGTGCGACTTGGTCTAGGTGATCCTGCTGTGGCAGGCTGATTGGACTAGATGATCTTTCGAGGTCCCTTCCAATCCCTAATGATTCTGAGATTCTCAGATTTAAATGAATCCAGGGATGGTGACTCAACCACCTCCCTGGCAAGCCTGTTCCAGTGCCTGACCACCCTTTCTGTGAAAAAATTCTTCCTAATATCAAACCTTGCAGTAGAGCAGCTATGGTGCTGCCATGGTTTATGTGCTGGTGCGGCAGCGGTTGAAGATGAAAAGGGCATGTCATGCTTCTTCATAAACAGTTATAAATTGGATCCTACCTTTTGAACTGGGAAGAGGTGGTTAGAAGGTAAGTGTGGAGCCAGGATGAATGTTCCCGATTCCATCACTGACACACTTGGCAGCCTCCCTTCTCTCAGCTCTAAAACGAATACAACATCTGTCCCCAAAGGTACCCAAAGGTAATTCATTCATAGAATCACAGAACCATTAGGGATTAGAAGAGGCTTGTAGTTCAGGGGAGAAAAAACTCCAGTGTCTTTCTGGCACAGAGCAGTGCTGTGCGTGAGTTAGCCAGGCTAGGAAAGCTGCACTGGCCCTGTAGTAAGGATAAATGCTGCAGTTGTTAGAGTTTAATGAAATTCAAACAATGGGAAACTGCCTGTTCTTTAAATCAGGACCTTTTAAAAATGAACACACCAGAAATTACTGTTCGCTCAACTGTCTTCCATAAACTTTTACCACCAATTTCCTGCTGTCACAAATCAATTGTCTCCTTCCACTCAAAGGGTCAGGTGAGGAATGTCTGGTGGCAATGGCATTTCAAATCTGGCATCTGGTGTTTTATCCTACAATCTTCACTGATTAAAAAAAGATGTACAAGGACTTTGCCACCGCAGCAATAGTATTGATGGAGTATTGATGGCCAAAAGTCTGAGAAGCAAGCCCTGTGAGGAAATTGTAAAGCTTATTGTTAGGTCAGCTGGTGTAGCTGAGGCAGGGGAACCAGGATTTATGCACACAGGTCAGAAATACATGTGGCTATTCAGCCTCCTTGTCTTCTTTTCAAGTTGCACAGTGTTCCTGCCAGTTGCCAAGAGCTTCCACATCGCTGCCGTGTGTCTGGGTGGGCTGAGTAGGGCACTGTGAGGTGGCTGTACCGTCTGCGCCTCCTCCACTCCCCAGCTCAGAAGCAGCGGGGTATGCAGCCCCCAACATGGGGACAGACAGCCTTGTGAGATCCATGACACGCTCTATAACCTTCCATTTGCTGGAGGCCACATTTCTTACACAGTGATTGGCAAGACTCTTGTTGAACATGGATTTTATTAATTTGCTGCTAGCATCTGTTTCTAACTGCACGTCTCGTGTCTGTGTCTGACTGCTAGAGGTCACACCGCGTGTCATTTCAACATTCACTGAGTATCGCATATGAAACACTGACTAACTTCTTGACTACCCATTGCCTCCAGGCTAACTGAGATCCTGGACAACCAGATTTTTTTAGGGTTGTAAGGACAATGATGATGTCAGAAGTCTCTTGCACATATTTGTGGTGAATTAACAAGTAGGAGACAGGACAGCTTAATAAAATAAATGTTGAATGATTTTTCCTTTCACCGTCATCATCCCACTATAACCCTTTTGTGAGGTCTCCAGTCTGCTTTACCCAGTCTCCCTACTTGTTGATGCAAAAGACAGTGGGTGTCCCTCTCATGCAGAGTGAGAATAACACCATGACCCCTACTGTGGTCGTTGTTATGAAATCTTCTTGCTGCTGACAGCATTTCTGAGTGCAGCTGAGTTTATTGAGGCACACTATTCTTCTTTCTCCCCTCAGACTGATCAGGAAAATGCACCTCAGCAAAAATAAATAAATAAATGAAAACAGATCCAGTGATGAAAACCCGAGACATCACGTACGGACACATTTCACTCCATCAGGAAGCATGTAGTGAGCTCTGCTAACAGCTGCTTCATCATAACCTGCATAAAGCTGGAGAACTGTAGATGCTGAAGCTTACACAAAGTCTTCTAAATAAGCTGAAACAACACAGCATTTATGGAGACAGGGCTGCATCTTGCTTTCTCTCTTTAGTTCTGTAGAAGAAAACTGCCCAGGATCATGTTACATACATCAATGTGTCTTCTCAAAGGCTACTGATTGCACCCTCTACTGTTGTGGAGCTCTTCCAAATGGATGACACCAAGGTGAGTTGATGGTCATTAAGACCGAGGGATGGGATGACATCCAAAGGCACCTAGACAAGCTGGAGAAGTGGGCCAGTATGAACCTCATAAGGTTTTAACAAAGCCAAGTGTAAAGTCCTACACTGAGGTTGGTGCAATCTTCAGTATCAGTACAGACTGGGAGATGATGTGGTTGACAGCAGCCTTGTGGAGAAGGTGGTACTGCTGGATGAAAGGCTGGACAAGAGCCAGTGTCCCCTTGCAGCCCAGGAAGCCAATCACATCCTGGATTGCATCAGGATACATGTGGCCAGCAGGTTGATGGAGGTAGCTCTGCCCCTCTATTCTACTCTGGTGACACCCCATCTGAAGCATGGTGTCCAGCCCTGGGGTCCTCAATACAAGGACTTTAACCTTTTGGAGAGGGTGCAGAGGAGGGCCACAAAAATGATCAGAGGGCCAGAACACCCCTCCTATTAGGACAGGCTATAACTTTTGTCGGTAAAAAAGACTTTGAAACCAGAAGAGTTAGAACAAAACTGGTGGAATGGAAAAGAACAGTCAATCAAGATCAGAAGTGTCAAAACCCTACAAGCTGTGTCCCGAGAAAGCACTGTTAGGAAATATCAGATTTCCCAATGGGATTTGATGCCTTAGCATCCTTGTTCTCTGAAGAGAAGCCTTTGCAGGGGCACCTGAGGGGTGGGATCTCACTAGTTGCTGTGACCATTTTCATAACAGACTGATGCTCTTGCAGTGCTCCCATCCCTCAAGCTCACGTTACAGCAATGAGCAACGACTGCCTTGCTGAGGAGACAGGAGATGGTGTCTGAAGCTGGGATACAACACTGGTAAAGGAGCTGCTGTGGTGGTGTGACTCAGGACTTTCTCCTCCCTACGTTAGCCTCCCTTGCAACTTTAGTACAACTCTTCCAGGGCAGGAGCTGCTATGTTACTGTGTGCTCCTAGTCCTTCTACCTCTCTACTCTGCACTAGTGAGACACATCTGGAGTATTGTGTCCAGTTCTGGGCCCCTCAGTTCCAGAAGGACACAGAGCTTCTGGAGGGTGTCTACCGTAGAGCAACGAAAATGATGAAGGAAGTAGGACACCTCCCTTATGAGGAAAGGCTGAGGGAGCTGGGTCTCTTCAGCCTGGGGGAGACTGAGGGGTGACCTCATTCATGTCTATAAGTACGTGAGGGGTGGGTGTCAGGAGGATGGAACTAGGCTCTTCAAGTGATAGGACAAGGGGCAATGGGTGCAAGGTGGAACATAGGAGGTTTCATATAAATATCAGAAGGAATTTCTTCACAGTGAGGGTGACAGAGCACTGGAAGGAGCTCCCCAGGGGACTGTAGAATCTCCTTCACTGGAGACATTTAAAACCTGCCTGGACATGTTCCTGTGTGACTTGGTCTAGGTGATCCTGCTGTGTCAGGGGGATTGGACTGGATGATCTTTCGAGATTCCTTCCAATCCCTAATGATTCTAAGAATCTATGATTCTACAATTCTATGATGGAGCACTGCTTGCCTACACTGATAACATCTCTTGATGCCACTGTGAGTAAGTGCAGTTGGAAATGCTTCTCCTAAGGAAGGAGCAGTGGCAGTGCCTTGCACAGTGCAGTAACCACAGCAGAGAATGTCCTGAGATGTTTTTTCAGCTTCATGGTCTAGAACTTATGGAAATGTGTAATTCTCTCAACGGTTAAACTTCTCCACATGTCAGTTCCCTCACATCCTCTGTCACAGCTTTTGCTACTTCCTTTTTTACCCCTCAGAGTAGTCCTTCATGATTCTTCCTCTGCGTGAATTAACTGACAAAATCTCTGTTTCTCTCCAGCCCTATCTCCTCTTCCCATATCACCTGCAAACACACTTTGCCCTGCAAACTTTCTGTAGGGAGAGTCATTTGTCTTCCTGCTTCTTTCTCTGCTCCTGAGAAAAAGATCCTGCACCTGGGGCAGGGACACATCCAACAGATTTTTCAATCCTATAGTGTCCTTACAGCCGTGATGGCCAGGGACACACACAGTGAAAGGTATGTCAGGAATGGCAGTATGTTTTCTCCAGCCAGCCAATGTGAAAGGCAGAAATTAGAAGCTTTTAGGAGCAGTGGGCTTTTCCCCAAGGGATTATTTACAGGAACAGTGGCTAGTTACATGGAAGATATATGTCCCTTGCTCCCAGCTGTGCTCTGTTACCTGATAAGTTAGTAATCCTTTCTTGTCACCTTTTGTTCTTGCTTCCCAGTAACATTCATGTGCCACCAGAGCACCACCACAAGCGTGTGTAGGTAAGGATCAGACATTTCAGCCTATCAGTAAATGCAGCTTTCTCTCCAGGATTAAAAACTAGCACTATGGTTTCATTACACAAGCAAGACCACCTTAGCTACTAATCCTTGTGTAAGGGCACACTGGACTGTGGACTTGGAGTAGGCTGCTTCCCTTGGGTGTTCAACCCCATGCTGCTGCTACCAGCACCTCAGGGCTGCCCAGAGCTGGCAGGACTTGTGCCCTGGGCTAGGGACTTTTGCTTTTGGGGTCTGCCAGAGTCAGTATTGGAAGCGATGGTCTGGACAAGCTCTGCAGGGAGGAAGACAGCTCTGCCACATTGATGGCCGCAGCAGCAGTGGGAGCTTTTTCAGTGGTGGTGGAGCACTTAGCTCCGCATATGCTGCACAGCTAAAATGATCCTTTTGGATGTGACTTTTGGAAAGAAAAACTCCTTCATTCTTCTCTTTCTCCAAATCTACTTCTGACTGTGAGGTACAGCCACCCTGCCTTAAAAGATTAAAGAAGATAACAGAGCACACCCCTAGAACATGAGATAAACTGGTAAAAGCCATCAGTAACAGGCAAAAACCAACTTGCTGAACATACTTTTCCTCTTCAAAACTGTGGGTGACTTTACAAACAGAAAAACATGAACTAACTGGTGAAGTTGCAGCAATTCTACAGCCAACGCGCTCTCCAATATCAACAGCAGACAAAGCACCGTCCCTCCCATCACAATATCACTTTGCTAGAGATTGCAGGAGCTGAACTCTCAGTTTGCCTTGTTTTGAGCTAATCTCCAGGCTGGGTTTCAGCCTTATCTGTTGGTAGATGCAGCTTCATTCACGGGCCAGTCCCAGCTGCCTCAGAGGGGCCGGTGTGTTTTGCCACCTGGGAACAGATTGTTGTTCTTCAGGTTCAGTTTTCACAGCAGCAAATCTGTCTTTCAAATACTACTTTTGTAGCAAAGAGAATAGAGGGGAAAAAAACCACAACCCAAGAAAACACATAGATCAGCTGAGCACTGTGAGCTAATTGTATCTGGGCTGTCACATCAAGCCATTGCTAGGTTTCTGTCGTTTCTCCACAGGGTTAAAAGAACCCTCTCCAAAACCAGCTGTCTGGGGATAGATGCCAGGATCAAGAGGCATGATGTGTATTAACTGTGCATAAACACCTCGGCTGCTTGGGTCTCAGCATCATAAGGGCTGAAATGTAGCTACATGAGATGGATGTCAAGTTCTCTTACTCTGCTCCACTCATCAGAAAAGTAAGAAAATGCTCCCTCTCACTTATTTGAGCTGTTAGGAATGATTTGCTCAGTAAAGTCACCCATCCACACTGTTTATGTTTAGAATGAATGCGAAGAGAGAGAGGTGGCACCTAACCAGAGACTGGAGCAGCAAAAAAAGGTAGAAAAGACAATAGTAGACACTGAAGATGAATTGGCTGATAGTCTGCTGTCTCCAACACCCAGATTTTTAGAATTAATGCTTGCAAACCAATAGTTTTAGGAGAAGAATAAGGCATTGTTGGTTTAGGTGATCCTGCTCTGGCAGGGGGATTGAACTAGATGATCTTTCGAGGTCCCTTCCGATCCCTAATGGTTCTATGATTCTATAATTCTATGATTGTTCTGTTTTCCTCCAGCATTTTCCTCCAGCACTGTGAGAGAAAGGTGCAGAATAATCTGTTCCATCCCAATATAGAGTAGGAAGTTATTTTCACAAAAGAGGCACAGAATGAGACTAAATTGCACGACTTCTGCATAGAAATATTTGTACATGTTGAATCAAACTCTGGTGGGGCAGTAGTTATCTTTTCAGCAGGAAATAGGCATCTCTCTTCTGGGATCTGTGCTTGTTACACACCACGCTCGTACTCCGGGAGCTCAGCTGGTGTAACCTGAGAGGTACTGGAAAGAATAAATGCTTCAAGAAAAATTATCAGCCTGGGGAAAAATGACATGATCACTAATTGCACTTTACTAATTCAGCCTACTCCAAAGGAAAGGGGGTAACCTCCAACAAAGCGTGTGGTTATTGCAGGATAAAGAGATTCTGCTTGGAATTTCAGCTCACGGCGAGTGACTCACATTGCACAACCAGCTGAGGTGTGGGCAGCACTAGCAGACAGTTGCCCGTAATGACTACCACGCGCAACATAATGAATGAAAGGCAAGCCTTTCATTTCAGGCTAGAGCCCTGTACCACAAATATTAGGTTTGATAAACATGTTTTTAAGATGTTTAAGCATATTCATGAATCGGGGGAGAGAGCTGAGAGAGCAGAGGTTGCACCTGATTTCTAGAATTCCAGCCTGGCATTTTGAAAGGCTCAACATGTGCTTGTGCAGAGGCAAACAATCGTTTCCGAAGGGTACATTGCCTGTTGGCTAATGGCACACACAGAAAAGCTGCGGCTGTTATTTTCATTCCAGTTCAAGCCTGTGTGCTCAAATATTTCATACACGTCTTGCTGTTTCTAAATGTCCTTCCACTAGCCAATTCTACAGAATTGCATCCAGTTCCAGGCTCCCCATTTCAAGAAGGACAAAGGCTACTGGAGAAAGTTCAGTGCAGAGCCATTAAGAAGATCAGAGGCTGAAGTATCTGCCTTATGGGAAGAGGCTGAGACAGCTGGGTCTGTTTAACCTAGAAAAGAGGAGATTCAGGGGGATTTCATCACTGCTTATAAATATCCAAAGGGTAAGTGGCAGGAAGATGGGACGAGACTCCTCTTGGGTATGTCCACCAACAGGACATGGGACACAAGCTGGAACGTAGTAAGTTACACCTAAACATGGGAAAAATCTTTGTTACTGTGATGGTAATCATAGAATCATAGAATCATTTGGCATTGGAAGGGACCTCGAAAGATCATCTAGTCCAATCCCCCTGACACAGTAGGATCACCTAGACCAAGTCACACAGGAACACATCCAGGCAGGTTTTAAACATCTTCAGAGATGGAGACTCCACAACCCCCCTGGGCAGCCTGTTCCAGTGCTCTGTCACCCTCACTGGGAAGAAGTTCCTTCAGAAATTTATATGGAACCTCCTATGTTCCAACTTACACCCATTGCCCCTCATCCTATCACTAGATGACATTGAGAAGAACCTGGCTTCATCCTCCTGACACCCATCCTTCAAGTATTTATAGACATTAATGAGGTCACCCCTAATAGAGCACTGGAAAAGGCTGCCTGGTGATGTTGTGGAGTCTCCTTCTCTGGAGATATTCAGAACTTGTAAAATGAGTTCCTCTGTGGTTCCTCTTGGTCTGGCAGGGGGGCTAGACTAGCTGACCTTTGGAGGTCCCTTCCAGCCCCTAACATTCTGTGATTCTGCAACACCCACCTGCAGTAACACCACACACTGAGCAAGAAAAAGGGATGTGTTCCTCTGGCACGAGTCAGCTGTGCTGTGATGGGCCACAAAGGACATTTGTGGCTGATATCAGAAGAACAGCTATGGTTCCAAATCCATTTCTGACCTGTCCAGTGTCTGGGACTGCCTGGCTTACAGCTGCTGTGCAGTCAGTGCTAAGGAACAGGTGAGCACTTCATTCTAAGGTCATAATACCCTTTAGCAGTTGTGACCATGTTTGACAACTGACCTGTAAGTCTGCCAGGTGTTATTTTGGGTACAAGGGCAATGATTCACGAAGGCTGGACTCTGAAATTGGCCAAGAAATACTGATTTATGAATTATTCCTAGTCTCCTATTTGAAGAAGTATTTTAAACACTATAATGATTGTATCTTAATAATCAGATATATTACAGAAACCAGGACTTCTAGGGATGACAACAGGCTGTACAATGAACGAAGCACTGCATAAGCAAAGAATTCTTCACAAGACATCTTTTATGTGAATGGGAAGTCTGTGATTTGAAGCTAAAGATCACCTTTGATCTTCATCCCAAAGTGTCCTAAGCTCTGTGTTGCGAGATACTCCTTGCAAAGAGGCCCATCCCTTTGTGTCACCACATTGGCTGAGCAGCCCATGTAGGTCTGAAACTGAAATGACATCCACCAACATCAGTGAATCCTGTTGTGAAAGCAGCCCCCTGTAAAGCCAAAACAACAACAAAACCCAAATTATTAGCTTTCAGGAACAGTGTGTTACTCAGCACCAGTTTTATTTAGCCAATTTCAATCTGTTTCCCAGATCTGGAACACAACTACCTTTTGTTTCCAAACAAATTTTGATCAGGCTGAGCTTAGCCAACTCTGGAGCTGTTTCATTCACCCCACATAAAAACACAACAGGAAGACAGACAGATTAATCATATGTTCTTACATAAATGGGCCAAGCTGCTAACTCTGCCCCATCAAAGGGAAGAGACTCCAAAGTGTTCTTTCTCCTCATGGAAACATGGAGCTCATTCAGTCCAAGCCTACATCCCTCAGTGTTCTCAGGCATTTTAAAGGTCCAGGTCCATGATCCATGTGTTTTCAAGCCAGTCTTCCAGTTCCAGCATGCTTATTCCTGTGGCTACAAATGAGGGAAGCCCTCCATTGCAGCAAACAATAAACTAAGTGCAAAACCTTCCTTCTGCTGATCTCTCTCTCCGTTCACCATTCACAGGGTAAGATGGCTGCTGTACTAAGCTGCCAGTGCCATGTGTCTTCTTCGATCAAAGAGGTGAAAGAGGTGAAAAAGGGAAACAAGAAGCTCCAAACCAATTATATCAGTTCACAGAGTTGCCAATTAACTGCTGCTGAACCTAAGGGAGAGCTGAAATTCCAAGCCCCTTCATCACAGGTTGCCACAGTAACTCATTCCCTCATGCCGAGAAACACACTTAAATTCAACCCACAACAGGTCTACATTAGAAAGGTTAAGGCTCTAGATGTAAAAGACCTAAAGGCTAAAGGAATTTGTGGTTTCACCATTTTTTTTGTGTCTAATTTGAAACATCTTGGAGAACCTCACAGGGGTTTGCTTGCTTGGCTGCTAGGCTTCCTCCAAATCACACTCACCTCCATGAATCCAAAGTCAGCTTTCTCCATACCTCTCAAGAGACTGAAAGCTCTCAGACTTCAAGCATCTGATAGGGCACAGGTCTAGATCTCACTTGTGTTTCAAATTGCCTTTTCTTTGTTCCTCTTAGTTTTCAAGACCGTTTCCTTGACAGGATCTAATGTGACCAGTTGCGGCACCAATGACACGAGAATAGAACAGCAGGTAGAGACATTTTTAGTGAAAACCTGTCCCTGTACTTCACTAAGAAATTTAATGACTCAGAGAAGGTGACTCATCGATTGAGTTCTCCATGCTCCCTGCTCTGGCAGGGGGGGCTGGGCTTTGATGATCTTTCGAGGTCCCCTCCAACCAGTCTGTGATTCCTCAGTCACCTCCACAGATGCTTCCTGCTTTGATTTCAGTGTGTTTGTAGCCTTTTGTAGATTACTTGCATCCCATGCAGACATCCCCTTACCAACATCCTGTGAACCTCTAGCTGTGCTTCCTTGTGAGCGCTCGGCTTCCTACATCAAAAAGATGGGCTTCTGTGAAGCTGCTTTTCCATAGCCAAGTGTGCAGGAAGCCCGGCTCGCCAAAGTGATGATGCAGACTGTGGTAGATGAGCAGTCTCTGCCTGACCAAGGCAAACATACCCTGCAAATACACTAACATTTCTGTTTGATTTTTAGTGTTGACTCAGACTTCGTGTTTAATTAGAGATAGCGGAGGCAAGTGGCTCAGGAGCATAAAACCACAGCAAGACTCGGTCTCCACTGGTGCTGTTCCACACGTGGTTTATGCAGACTTAATGCAGCCTCTATGCTGTGAGTGCATGACTTGTCTCTAATAACAGCATTAATAGTGATTTGCTGCTCAAGCGTGTGATTGGCCACCAGACACCTGTTTTTGGAAACGCTCGATCCCAAGCTAAATAAAAGCTCTTTAACTAGTCGTGACCCGCTAGTTCACCTGGTGCACTTCCTTGCAAATAGCTCCCCACAAATGTACTACACGAATCTTAACATAAACTTTATAGGAAGTTTTCAGCCAAATGTAAGAGTCTGAATTCCTCTCTCTCCTCCCCAAATGCTCTTTAACTCCTCTGTTTAATCTGAACAATCCTTGGCCATGAAACCACGGCGTTCAGCTGTTGAGTTAAAAGTAGGCTTGGCACAAAGGGTTACCTAAGCTGACACAAACCAGTTTTTCCAGGTTGAGTTTGAGGAGTGTGCTTTAAAAGAGTGGAAATTTACCAGAAGCAGCACAAAGCCAGGTGTTCCTGGATCATCGGAAGGAAGGATCATTGAAACAACTGGGAAGCCTCAGCCAGGAGGATGAGAAAGACAAGCTTATATTTAGATGATGTGGTGGGGGGAAGGTATGTCGGGGTATCTGACCTCAGAGAACACAAAACATGAATTATAATGAAGACAAAAGTCACTGCAAGTCACATAGCCCTGTATCAGAGTCCAGTGAAGAGACAGAGGCAGACAAATGCAAGCAGCATGTGTCATTTGTATGAAGAGCTACTTACTTTTCATGTCACTAAGTCAGCCTTGGGTCTTGGATGTCTGTGTGAGGCAGGTGTATGCAATGATATGCGCGTGCCAGAGGCACGGCGTTGCACGTGCCTTCACCAAAGAGTTAAGTGGTGAAAAGAAAGACTTTGCTTTCTTAGGTAAGGGAAGATCTGGAGGCCAGTACTGAGTCTTGGGGATAGAAAGGCAGACACAGCCTGCTAGGTAAGGAATTTGCACCACAGTAGTGTAGATGTAAACTCCTGAAGAGGTTACCCACTCTCATTTGGTAACCTGCAGTCTCGGTGACTTTATACTTATGACAAATAATCCCCTTCAGCTACTTCTTTTCTTTACTTTTGTACTATCACAACATGCCAGGAGCACTGGCAGAGGCAGTGGACACGTGTAGTGTCTGGTGGTTTCCAGAATGTAGGAGGACAGGAGGTAAGCATGCAACACAGTGGTCTTCTCAGCAGCCAGAGAGGGAGTTTGATTCTGGATTAATATCCAGAAATAAGCCTTTCCCTCTGCTTTCCAAACCTGAGCAGTCCCAGGGAAGCAGGTGGGCAAAGCCTTTCCTCATGGGCACCTCACCTTATTCTAAGCTTGCCTAGAGAGGACTGCACCAGTGCTGCTGTGAGCAGGGCTGCCTGTGGCTGCAGAGGGCATTCAGCAGACATAATGCCATTGAGGATTTCTTTCCAGTGCGTTGTGATCCTTTGTGGGATGAGGTAAGTCCCACTGTACAGCTCGTAGCCAGTGCTCCACTCTTGGCATTAACTGCTTTTCTGCTGGCTGTGACCTAGCTCAGGCTTAGATGTCTGCACTGCAGCTGGCCATGTTCAGTGAGGGGATCCCCTTTGTCTGGGAGCTGTTTAGTGACCTTTGCACACAGGAAGCTGCAAAAGTGCAAGGTGTTATGAGGTGTAATGATGTATTCCTGTAGTAAAAAAGACCAGTTGGGAAAGCTGCTAAGGACTTAGTCATGGGATTGCAGAAACCCCTACTGGTTTTGAGATGCCTTGTATATCTCCAAAAGTCCTTCTGATGTCTGTTACTACTTTGGACCATAAGGGCTCTGAGAGAAGGTAACGTGCACAGCCACAACAGCAAAGGCACCAAGAGTCTGATTTTGTTCGGGTGGTTACTGTAATACAAACTACAAGATGGGCAGATGTTCTGGACAGATCAGGCTCTGCCTGCCTTGTCCCTTCAAAGACATCCCTTGCTTTCAGACCCTTTGGTCTGGGTGCCATTGTGTGACCTTTGCTTTCACTAGTTCATGGATTAGATTCTTATTTTCTCCATTTCAAGAGCCATCACATCCTGCTCCGTGGCTAGTTTAATGTGACAATGGAGTGGTTCACTACTTAGTATGAGAAAAGGGTAAGAATCCAGCTCATCGTGATCTAGCACTATTAAATCTAATTCTTGCTGGACTTTGTTGCACCTCCTCCTCCCTGCTTGCTTCCTATCAAACATTTTAGCTGCACTATCCAGTTTGGAATACTGAAACAAAGGTGTAATTGCTTTGGCTCTCCTTCTGCCAAAACTCTTCAGGCAAAGGAAGGTGGGAGGTCAATTCAAATTTGGAATCTTCTTCATTCCAAATCCCATAATGTCTGTGAAATGACAGACCAGCCAACCCAACGAGAAGAGATGATACAACACTTGCACAGAGGTGCAAGCTGTTTCTGCACCACCTCTCCATTGCCAGACATCTCATATCTGAGCAGACAGATATGACATCCCTCGGAGAGAAGTGCCTGTGCTCAGAGGAGCCAAAAAAGCAGGTGAGAGCAGCTGCAGGTGCTGCTCATACATCAGGCCGCCACCCCTGCTGTCATCAGGACGCTGTATTCTCACCCCGAGGAGGCAGCAGCAGTGGTGGCTCATCAGGCAGGCAGCCACCCTTTGCCACCACCCTGTCCCGCTGTGGCCAGGGAGGTCATCTGGCAGGGCACAGGCAGCCAGGCAGGAAGGGGAGGGCAGGCTGTGGGGAAGTGGAACAAAGGGAAATTCGTTGATGGAAAGCAGAGGGAGGCATGGTCTTGTTTTTATTTTTAACCACGGGCAGCTGTGGATTTTTACGCAGGATTATTTTAGGTCTCAGACCAGGCTGTTTCACGCTTCATCAGCGCCTGAGTTTCCCCTTCAGCTGTCTGAATCCAAGTGATATTATTTGCAATTACCTCAAGAAAGCAGAAGCTCCGAGGGAGCGTCCTCCGTGAATGGCTGTAATTTCTGTGCTGTGGCTGCCCAAAAGCTATTACAGCTCTGCTGTCTCTGGCTGCCTGCCAGTGGGAAGGATCCTTTCCAGAATTAATTGCATTTCTTATCGGTATTCCAGGGAGCGAGAACAGGCTCCCGACGGGCGCCTTGCCTCACAAATGCATCGTGACATGTCTAGTCACGTGCGCAGCAGCAGGGCAGTGCAGGCAAGAAGGCGGGTTTGCCACCCATGGCCCGGTCTTTGCCCACAGCCAAAAATCACTAATGAGAGGTGGGGAAAAGAGAATAGCCAGTGTTAGGTTTTTTCCTGGCTTCTGGTGTGGAGGAAGTGATGGTTGCTTCTACAGAGTGTTGTGCACAGTGACGTGAAGAAGCTATTGCCTCTTTCCTTTGCTGTGTGGATACGTGCAAGAAATCTGCAAGCTCAGCATCTTTGGTTTTGTTTCATTCATGTAGTGATACCTTGACTGCATCTATAGGACAGCGAGTAGGTGCATGGATTTGAACTTGCCCCTCATCTACACAATATACCCAGGTTTGGACAGAGCCTTTGGGCAAGACTTGAGCTGCCCTGGCTGAGCTCAGACTGCCTTTAGTATAAGTCTATCGCTTGCAGCATGGGACAGGAGAAACGTGCCACGTACCTCTTGTGCCTCTGTCACACTCACCACCGGCAGGAGGAACATCCAAGGCAGGGTGCCAGGCCATGCATTGCAGGGGCAGATGTGTATTTTAGGCTGTTGTAGCACATCCAGCTCATGGAACGTGGACGAGCTTCCACACAGAGCTCATGGCCTCCTCTGGGGATCAGCATGGTCCTGGGGCATCGAGCACAGCTAACCTCGGTCCTAGGCCCAGCATCAAAGGCACTGCCTGGATTTGGCAGATCTATGACCTCTGTTGATGAAAAGCAGCCTTTAAAGCTCAATGTCATGATGGCTGTCTCATTTCTTACCAGGTCCATGAGGTAGGGATTCATGCCAGCCACCTGCTGGCACCATCTACCTTCATGTAGCTGTACCAGATCCATGTGGGGTAGACACTTCTCCCTCTACAGAAAGGGAAGGAGGCACTGGCTGAGAAAACTTCCTTTCTCCCTGTCTTGTCTCATGAGCTTACAGGGTGGATTTCAATCTGACCCTATAGATTTCTGCTTGGTAACCCTGGCATTTTTATGGAGAGCACGTTGAGACATTGTCCATTGACAGCATTTTCTTTAGATGCATTCAACAGACCTGAAGTGGTGGTTAGATAGCAAGAGGCAGGCAAAGGGGAAGAAAACATAAAGTGAAAAGGAAAGGAGGAAAAAAACCCACAAAAAAATCCCCACAATGAATCCTTTTTCTTTTTCTCTGTTTTTGAACACCAAAGTTCCAAAGAACTCAGAGACCTTTTGTAAACAGCCGTGAAAATGTTAATGTTAAGAAAGACACTGATCTGTAAAAGCACTGGGGTCATTTTATGTGCTGTCTTTTGATCTCTTTGTCTACAAAGGAAAAAGAAGATTAGAAAATAAACTAACTGTTCATGTAACATACGTGGAAGCAGAAAATGCTGCTACTGCACAGCTCTGCTTAGCCAGTTGCCATCCTTCTGTGGTTTGGCTTGATCCAGTTTTGTCCTATTGAGCCAAGGCTGAAGTAGTGCAAAATTATCAGTCACATTTGCATATGACAGGTTAGATAAATGAAATGAGTGACACTTGAGAAGGGAGCACATTCCTCTTGCTATACCTGCCAAGCAAAACCTGATGAATTCCACACTTACAATGAGCTTAGGTACTCATGGTATAGGGCCTGAGCAGAATATTCACACTGGAGTAAGTGTATATGAGCAGTGTTGTGAGTCATGGGCCACAAGAGGATTCTGCAGTGGGTTTCAGGTGTCTGATGCATATCTTACACCCCCCTGTTGCTGCTTGGCTGCACATAACCATGGACAAAAGTCAGTACTTGCAAGGTTTGTTCTTCTGCCCATGAAATCACTAAGGTACCCGTGCTGCAGCCTCTACACATACATCTACACGTCCTTGCCAGCAGTTTGCACTTGAGGGCTAGTGGGAAACACAAAACTTGGCTGCTTCCCCTCTGGGACCCAGTACAGAAACTTATGGTAGGATAAAACCAATGCAGAGCCAGCTTAAACTCCCCACCGGTGCTGGGAAAGCCCACACATGCAGTGTGGTCACTCTTCCCATATAGTCCCTGCAGAGAAGCAGGAACAGGGCTATGCAGACTTTCAGCCCTCAGGGCCACGTGGGACCTTGCAGTCTGTGCGGCAATAGTAGACAGTCATGTCAGTGCAATCTCTCCTAGATAAACTATTCTCTGGGCATAAATAATTGAACGCTTTTGGGTCGCACAAGAAGCAAGTGAGATGAGCTTGGGAAGACACTCACTTGGGAGTCAGAACATTTGGACTGAAATCCCTGTTGGGGTATTCAATTATTTATACCAAATGGAGCATCGTTGCCACACGAGATTAAGAGACACCCACCTAATTTAGTAGTCAGTTTATCATTAATTTTCGCAGCAGTCAGGCAGAAGGTTAGGATGACTGTTAGTATCTATCTGCCTCAATAGAATCTGGTCTATTGTTCCCCTTCTTACACTGACAGAAATGGCACAAGGCTTCCTTTGTGCACAGCTCCAACAGAGGTAACGCAATCTGCATTGCTCCAGCCGAGCGCTAGGATCTCTCTAGTAGCAAACCACCTGACTCATCAGTCGTCACCACTGGATTAACTAAATGTTATACAGATACATGATGTGTAACATGCTCGAGTGATGCTGCAGGAATGTATATTGGTGTTGTCTCACATAGGATGCAGTGAAAGAGGTATCAGCTATGGAAATAGGGAAGAGAACTGGTAAAAAGGTGCCTCTATATAAATTGTCAAAGAGAATTTATGGGAACGTCATAAGACCATGTTTTTAGCTTCCCTGTTTCTCTTTATCAGCATTGACAAGACATCATCCTGTGACCTATCTGTCGTCTTTACACAGACGTCTATGCTTTAATGTAAATCATAGGATCACAGCATCATTAGGGATTGGAAGGGACCTTGAAAGATCATCCAGTCCAATCCCCCTGACACAGCAGGATCACCTAGACCAAGTCACACAGGAACACATCCAGGTGGGTTTTAAACATCCCCAGAGAAGGACAGCTTACTCTAACTGTGTTTTGCAGTAGGCTTGAAGGATAAGATTCACATTTATTTCCCACTGTGCACACTCCCACTGAGGTTACTGGACAACCAAGGGGCACGTTTGGCCAAGAGGCATCTTGAGACAGGAGGGTACAGCTGTGCCCTTCACATCTTCCTTGCTCTGATTCCCTGTGGTTGTGCAGCCCCACTGGACCCCAGCGCAGATCTCATACATCAGCTGTCTGAAGCCAGCACACTGCTACCGCAACCACTGCTACAATTATGCAGCCTCCACTCTCTCGAGACCTTAATTTCTTTTCAGGGGAAGTGCTTGAATATTCAGGCATGACTAGTGCTTTGGAGGGACCGCGATACAGACCTGCACACGGTGACTGCTCTTTTACGTTACTGAAATGATGCTAAAATACAACAGAGTCACACTGGTGCTGTTAAGCAGAAGGTGCACTGCCCGTGACAGGAAAGCCATTTGTGTCAAGGCTTTCAAAACCCCAGATCATAGAATCATAGAATCACCTGGAAAGTGCTTAAGAAGCAGACATTCTGCTGGTGTAATTTATTATACCTTCTGACTTCAGTCCTTCACTGCTATTAGCACTTCCCAGCAGCTATTTCCATGTTAAAGTATCTGTTGGAGAGTTGTTATGAGCTTGTTATTGTCAAGAAAACTTCTTTGCATATACATCACATATGATTTTTCTTATCAGTGTTTTTCAGACTGCATCTTGGCAGGAGCACACCACAGGGCAGTAGTAGTGTTCCCAGTTTCTGATTACAAATCAGGGTGCAAACCTACAGCAACACCACACTGTATTTTAATGGTCACTTCGGTCAAGCAAAACGTTCCAGAGGAGAAAATGGGAGAACTGGACATGAGGTCCTGGTCTGGGCCCTGTTCACCACATAAAACTCCGGGAGGTTGTAAATGGATCCTAGCACTCACTGATTATAATAGCAGAGAGCTGAAACACAGAAATGATTTTTGCAAACAGCACTCAGAGTGAGCAAAATCTGCAC
Source organism: Rhinopomastus cyanomelas (assembly GCA_013400115.1). NCBI lineage: Eukaryota > Metazoa > Chordata > Aves > Bucerotiformes > Rhinopomastidae > Rhinopomastus > Rhinopomastus cyanomelas. Next base: position 71,556 of record VXBP01005690.1, on the reverse strand, counting down.
TTGGCACCAAGATCTCTAAAGCCTCACTTCACATTCTGGTCTGGGTATCCTAAAGGTGGGGGGCAGGATCACATGAAGAATATTTAGGCTGGTTTACATTTGCTACTGCTCTTTAGAGCTACTTACACTTTCTTGCACCTGCAAACTGGGGCTATGGCGAGATGGTGACAGAGATCAAAGCAGAAGGAGATTTTTTCAGGAACCTCTGGGCTTTACTGTAATTGCCTCTTCTGCTCCCTCCTCAACATGCAGGTTATAGAAACTTCTGTGAGCTTCACGGCAGTCTGGAAAGGGGATTTAGCTTTCTGGAGTGAAAACGGGTCTGAAGTGATGCTCAGAAATGAGGGGACAACTGCAGTGTGAAATTGGCTTGCACGTGCGCTGCAGACTGGGTGGTGATGCGAAAGGAAGATGGTGAGGGTTGGTTTGATTACAAGGCTGTGAAATCTGTGTCTGAGTGGTATGTCTGGAATGAAAGGGTGGCTGGCGGGGACCATTTTCCTGCAGGGTGGGGTTTTTGCTGTTTGTCTTTGCAGACACCAGCTACTGAAGCTATAGGATGTACAAGTCCGGGACAGGCTGTGTTTTCAAGGGCGCCAGGGATACATCAGCAATTTTGAAGCCTTTTTTATTTTCAGAAGGCAAGGGAAATTTGTTTTTTCTTTTCAGAGGTAGAGTGATTTTTAATGAGTTCTATACAAGAGCTTTTCGGCATCACACAACATCTCTTTACAACAGGCTCTCTTTTTTCCTATCACATCACCGTTTAGTAAAAGGTCCTCACACAGCAAAGGCAGACCAGCACTGGGAAAATTCACACAGCTCACAGAGTCATGTGAATACGTTTCACACACACACATAAATCTTATGAGGTGAGATTGAAAGAGTTGGGGCTGTTTAATGTGAGGAAGGGGAGGCTAAGGGGAGACCTCATTGCTCTCTACAACTATCTGAAAGGACATTGTAGAGATGCAGGTAATTAGCANAAAGGACATTGGAGAGATGCTGGTGCTGGTCTCTTCTCACAGGTAATTAGCAACAGAGCCAGAGGAAAGGGCTTCCAGCTTCAACAGGGTAGGTTTAGACTAGACATCAGGAAAACATTCTTCATGAAAAGAATGGTCAGGCACTGGAACGGGCTGTCCAGGGTGGTGGTTGAGTCCCCATCCCTGGATGTGTTTAAAAGTTGCTTAGATATGGTGTTGGGGGATCTGGTTTAGCATTGAACTTGTAGAGCAGGGTTGATGGTTGGACTTTTCCAACCTGAAAGATTCTATGATATTTGGTCATCATGATGGGTTCCAACCCAAAAAGATGTCTCTCAGATGTGGCCACAGTATTGTCACTATTGCACTTATGTCAGGGGGATTGGACTAGATCTTTTGAGGTCCCTTCCAATCCATAATGATTCTATGATTCTATGATTATTAACGACGAAGGAAGCATCAGGTTGACAACTAGACAATCAGCAATAAAACGTTGCCCTCCTGTAGTAGCTGCAGAATGAAACTGCATCTGCCAGTCACACGTAGCAAACAATTTCAATGCGCAAGATGCGCTCCAAACCCCTGCAGAACCAACCTGCTGACAGCAGCACTGTGCCCTGGCAATGTGCCATGGGCAGGTGCCTCTGGTTAGAGACATGACCCAAATTTTACGTGTTGTCACAGATATTTCAATAAAGAAGCCAAAATACATGTTGACTCACAAAAGGTACTGGCCTTTCGTTTCTGTTTTCTTACTGATCTCTAATCAGGGAGAAATTGTCTTCCTAATGAGTTATTTGCTACCACAAACCCCAATGCTTTATTCAGGAAAATTGTGGATGTGCCCGGGCAAAACCAGTCACAAAACATTATTCACACAGCTGGAATTTTTGTCAACATCTTTCAGTTCCAATTTGTGTCAGGACAGGGCTTGCACTCACTTGAGTGCACTGGGTGACAGGATGAAACTCAAGCTTGGCTTAAAGTGGTTTCCACACACAAGAGAGCTCTCACGCTGTGGGAAGTGCGTGCGGAGATTCCTATGTCGTGTGACACTCAGCAAGCATTTATTGAGCACAAAGTTGCCTCCATTAGATGAATTGGTGTCATCAGAGTTCTTATTCACATGTGAGAAACATAAATAATAGAGCCAGAAGGCAGCAGTATGTTGCAGTGTCAGAGCTGTGATGTAGAGGGATCTGAGTGAGGACCACCAGCATCATGTAAGTGATTTGTTAATGAAAATGTGTAATTTAAGGAACACTAATTTCCAAGGATGGAGAGAACTGTCTTTACACAGGAATCTTCTATCACATGAAAGCGGGCTAGACTGACATTAAGAGTCTCTGATTTATCCTTGAAAAGAAAAGAGTGCACAAACAAGGCTTTATAAAGCTAGAAATGCAAGCCTGTCCCTCACCTAAGCCTCAGGAAACAGGGTCAGGCTCCAAGGGAAAGAGAAAGAATTTGTGTAAATACACAGTCTCTAGACAGAGATTTAGCTGAAATATTTGGTCATCTAGAATCTGAACCAAAAACCTTCTGCAGAGTTGGCTGCCTAGGTGCTGGGGCTTCGTAGAGTAATACGTTCCCTTGTGTTTTCATTCCTGTCACTGTAATGAAAGCTGACTTGCTTTTTGAATAATATATACTGCATCTACATAATGAGAGGAACTGAAACGAACGTTATTTACTGCAGGTTTATTCAAAGGGCACCTCATTCTAGGCAGAGGGCTCATTAGAGCAGTGAGGGTTTTTCAACACCAAGAATGGAAAAGGTTACAGAAAGTTTGTTTTCACTGTGAGCAACGCACTTTTGGAAAGCTCACGTCTCCTGCCTTGTACCATGATGGAGATGTTGTACTGGAAAAATACGTGCTGGCTTTGGGATGGCACACGAGCAAAAACTAGGACCTCAAAACCTTGAGCCTGTTTATGATGAAATGTGTCTGTGAATGCAGAGGAAAACGGACTTTGCTTTGGCATTTCTCTCTGCAAAGTCTGGATGTGAAAGGAACAAGACTGTCTTCTCATGTCATCTCTATCATACAGATGCTGGAGTAGCTGCTAGTCCAGCTGACACCTCTTTCAGCCCCTTGTGTAGAGGACAGTCATCAGTTGTTTCTGGCATGGAGCAGTCAACATATCCACTCAACAAAAGATGCAGACCACAGCGGGGTCTGGTGAATAACTGGGCTTTGGCTTGGAGAAAAGGAGACTGAAGGGTGACATCATTAGGGCAGGTCATCATAGGATCATAGGATGTTAGGGGTTGGAAGGGACCCAAGAGATCATCGAGTCCAACCCTCCTGCCGGAGCAGGACGGTGTCAGGGATGTGGAGCCAGGCTCTTCTCAGTGTCATCTAATGATAGGCCAAGGAGCTCAAATGCAGGAGGTTCCCCATCAATATGAGAAGGAACTTCATGGTGAGGGTGACAGACCACTGGAATGGGCTGCCCAGGGAGGTTGTGGAGTCTCCTACTCTGGAGAAGTTTAAAACCCATTTGGATATGTTCCTGTGCAACTGGATCTAGGTGATCCTGCTGTGGCAGGGGGATTGGACTGGATGATCTTTCGAGGTCCTTTCCAATCCCCAATATTCTGTGGTTCTGTGACCAACACAATACTGGAAGGAGTAAAACTGTAGAAAGTGTCTGGTAAAATGTTGCTTACATAAACTTCTGCTGATAGCTTTTCCTCTGTAATTTTGTTCTGAGACTCATTAAAATGATGTCAACAACCACTGCTGCTGACTACTTTCACATCTTGCGTAACAAATCACCCCACAGTGCATTAGCCACCATCTGAGTGGGACAGGCAATATTTGCCCTGGATATTCAAACAGGTTCTGTCCCTGTGGTTCTGCTAACATCAGGAAGACACACAGCATTTGGATACACAGCTGCTTCTCTCCTCGCTTGTCCTAGTCAGTGCAGCACCTTTGCAGGATGCGTGGAAGATGTCACTGCAATAGAAAGGAAATCATTTAGGATTTAGCTGCCATCCTGTTCGTGTCTCTCCCACAGATCACTTGGATGGAGGACTCTATCTAGCAAAGCTACAGGGCAAGGGACACACCACAAACAGTAGCAGTGTAGCTTTCATGGCCCAGATATTGCCCCTTCCTCTGCTATGTGTTGCTCCTGTCCCAGCCCACCAGATGTCTGCAAGTGCAGAGATCAGCAGCCTGATTTACTTCACCTGTGCAATGAAGACTTAACCGCATCCACACCATCACCAACTGGTCGCATTGCCTTTCCATCTTGATCTCAGCCCAAGGTAAGAACACAATTTTCCACTGATTGTTTGTTTACTATTATTTTGGTGAACTTAAAAAAATGGCACATGGACAGAGTGCACAACCTCTGACAGCAAATCTCCCCCAAACATTTTGCAAGAGAAATAGGTCCTGGGGATGAAGATGAGTTCTGTAAAACCTAGAAGTCCAAAGGAGGAAACCCCTTAGAGAAGGATCACAGAATCTCAGAACATTAGGGATTGGAAGGGACCTCAAAAGATCATCTAGTCCAGTCCCCCCACCAGAGCAGGATCACCTAGATCCAGTAACGCAGGAACACATCCAGGCAGGTTTTAAACATCTCCAGAGAAGAAAACTCCACAACCCTTCTGGGCAGCCCCTTCCCTAGTGCTCTGTCACCCTCACTGTGACAAAGTTCCTTCTCATATTTATGTGGAACCTTTCTTTAGGCACCTGCTTTTGTCATGGCTGGTGGGAAATGCAGCCTCCAAAAGGAGATGATTCTGTGAAACAGATAAGGAAAGGTGAGCCTACTTTGATGGATTCTTGTCATACTAGAACACAACTCACTCCACAAAGTGAGTGCCAGCAGCAACATGAGCATGCAGCTGGACAAAACATCTGTGTTTCAAGAACACTGTGGGAAGTGACCGTACACACAAGGAATCCTAATTCCTTTGTTCGAAGCTGAACTTCCAACTATAACAGGAAGCCCTTCTGTTGATGAAAAGGAGAGCCTCAGCACAATACGTGACAGCCAAACAGGTATGACCAGTGTAGACATGGCTAAACCTTGCCTTAGTGGAAGATCATTCCATCTAACTGCTTTTCTCGAAGGTTAGAAACGTTTTGTGTTTAAGAGTGTCTGTGCCCAAGCCGGCCCAAAGCGATCCACTCAAGAGCCAAACCAAGGACAGAGTGGTTCAGTGCACCAGAAGCAGGTGTAAGACTGGGGACAGCAGATGTCCTCATGGCTTTCTGGGACCAGTTGAGATGTGATTTCAGTCACAAACCTCTAAAGCCTGAATGCTTTGTGTTTTAACTAAAGGACATGAGGTAGGAGTATAGGAATCAGCTGGAGCTCTGACAGAAGAATTGCACGGTGACATTCAAACACAGACTTGCTTCTGCTGGCAAAAACACCCTCATCACAAACAACACAGAGCAGGAAGCATTTTCCTGGGTCTGTACAGTTTTCTGCCAAGAAGGATAGCTCTGGAACAGGCTGCCATGGGGAGTTGTGGGGTCTCCTTCTCTGGAGATGTTTAAAACCCACCTGGATGTGTTCCTGTGTGACTTGGTCTAGGTGATCCTGCAGTTGCAGGGGGATTGGACTAGATGATCTTTCAAGGTCCCTTGCAATCCCTTGGCACTAACCACAAAACACATGCAGCTTCAAGGAGAAGGATTAGTTTTACCTAATTCAAGTTGGTTGTCAAGTAGGTGTCTGGTCAAGCAGAGTTATGCATGTACTTTCTGCAGTTGGAGACACAGGCATTTCCATTAACAAGTTGTCCCACTCCTCCTAGGTGCTGCCAATCTGACGGATTATTTCTGTAGCTCTTTTCTCCTACGTGGAAGCACATCCAAGCCCTTGAACTCTTTCTTTGATCCTTAACTAAATACATGCTCAGGGGAGCTGGTTCATCAAACAAGTGTTTCCTTTGCCAGTCTCCTTCCCTCCTCTCCCCTCTCCTCTCTTCTTTCTCCTCCTGGTTAACTTCTGGCTGGATCAATTTGCACAGGTCATTCATGCTACAGTTTTAGGGTGTGAGTCAAAGCATCATACATGACACAGAGGAGAAGTACAATTTCGAGAAGATGGAAGCTGATATAAGCACCATGTTATTTGTCAAGATCATGCCTGAGGGTCTGGGGAAGTAATAGAGAGGAGGAAGGGGAAATAATTGAATTTCAAACAGTTTTTGCAGGAATCATTAACTGTGAGAAGCAAGTGCACTTTGAGGTAGCCTGTCCTCTCCTACTTCTGCTTGATGACCTCTATCTACCCTCAACACTGTTTCCCATAGTAATGTGACCTCGGTAACGTGAAGTGAGTCATGAACATATTTGCACCACACTGAGGAGGCTAGGAGGGAACAAGGGCTGGGGAAGAGTGGAAAGTAAGGTGTGTGAGAAGGGACAGTTTCAAGATTGTACACAGAGGCTGCACATAATTTGCCTGAAGTACTGCACATACCTCTTGCCTGACTTGTGCCCCAGTGTCTCAACGATGACTCCAGAAAAGCAACAGTCTTGCCTCAAAAGCAAATACTTGCTATAAAGGAATTTCCTTTGATTTGCAGCTATTTATTGGTTTCTATCTTCACATCCTAAATCTATTTATATCTCACTATGATTGGCAGCTGCAGTCCTCAATTCAGGCACTTAACTGTTTAATTTGGTCCTAAAATCAGATAGATTTCAGAGAGAATTAATTTTCAGCCCAGGTGAGTGAGATGCTTAGCTCACAGCAATACGCACACTGGTTTCCTGAATGCTGTGTACCTTTAGTCTCAACACTTCCACAGCCACAGAGCTGCTGGCTGTGCTGAGCCGAACCAGCTCAGGGCTGCCTGCAAATGCCAAGCAGACATCCCCCAGAAATCAGCTATATTTTAACTCTTATAAGTTTGACTAGGTGGTGATTATTAAACAATTTGAGTTTTCAGTGTAATCACATGTAACACGAACCATTTATTTTCTCTAGTGTTCAGGGATTAGGATTGGATCCATCTATTTCACAACAGCTTGTGGAATGGCATTCATTAACAACCATTTATTTTTCTAGCACATTCTGTCTGTGGGGTTTGACACTTTGGAGCCTTACTTGGTCTGCAGCATTATGTCTTCAATCTGTCCTGGGTATGTAGTCTACTTTTAATTGTCAGTCTGCATCAGGAAACTCTTCAAAGAACTCAGGCTGGTACCTAAAATTATTTGCTACCTAATGTCCCCGGGAGCGATGACATCTCTTGAGAGCAACAGGACTTTTATTCCTACATTCTTTCCTTAGTGAATACAAACATTGAATTTGCTGTTTTCTGTCTTTGAGAAGAACAAAAAGTTGTCCACAAGAAGAAATATACTGAGATATTTTGACTTGAAAATACCCACGGATTTAATCTTGATCTGTTTATTTGACACGAACTCTACTTCAGGCTGCCTGAATGTTGAACTAGGCTTCTCTGTTGGGGTCTGTTGCTTTGTGACGTTATGGTTTTGGAGTCTGATGCTCTTATTTTCCCCTGGAAAACAGATTGGCAATGCTGTGCTTCTCTTAATAAGATAAAGCGTTGGCTTTCAGGGACTTCAGTTCAAAGCAAAATAAAAGATCCTGGCCTCACAGAATTATAGAATCATTAGAGATTGGAAGAGACCTCAAAAGATCATCTAGTTCAATCCCCCTGCCACAGCAGGATCACCTGGACCAAGTCCAGATGGGTTTTAAACATGTCCAGAGAAGGAGACTCCACAAGCCACCCTGGGCAGCCCCTCCATTGCCCCATCACTCTTATTGGGAAGAAGTTATAGAACCACAGGATCAGTCAGGGTTGGAAGGGACCACAGGATCATCCATTACCAACCCCTCTGCTGTGGGCAGGGACAGCCCACTCTAGATTCTTGTGTATCTAAGTGACAGGACAAGAAAGGTTGAAGTTTGTGAGACTCAAAATTAAATGAGCTTAGTCTTCTGAGTTAAGCTGAACCTTGGTAAAAACAAAATTGAGACTTTAAAAAATTGACATGTTTCCCCATACAGTGTTTCCTCATACAGTAAAGAATATCTCCAGCACCCCTGTGAGATGACTGTCATGTGGCTGAAGGAAGTGAAACCACCAGTGTTGGTGCTGGATGCCGTCAGAGGGAGAAAAGCACAGAAGGAAATGGGAGACTTCAACTGGATTTTGTGCAGCAGTTGATGCTGTCCAGTGTCTCTCCTCTCTTGACCTGAAGCATTCCTCCTGTTACCGATACTTCCTTGGGTTTATGGTGTGTGGAGTGAGTACCTGGAAGAAGCTGCTCAAAACCTAAATTGGACACAGACTGGAACATAGGAGGTCCCATGTAGACAAAAGGAAAATGTTTTTCACTAGTAAGGTAACAGAGCACTGGAACAGGCTGTTCAGAGAGGCTGTGGAATCTCCTTCTCTGAAGACACTCAAGACCCACCTGGACATGTTCCTCTGTGTTCTTCTCTAGGGGATCCTGCTCTAGCAAGAGGGTTGGACTGCTTGATCTCCAGAGGTGCCTTCCCACCCCTACCATTATATATGAGTTGATGATTCTAAGGTTCTATGAAAATTAATTATATCTTCCTATTGACCATCTCTAATTAGTTACTGCTGGAACTATTGTCAGCTGTAGCACAAGGGGTGGGTCTAGAAGATGTGAATCATGCACCAGGCATAAAGCTGAACTCAGTGTTGAGAAAATAGAGGCTGATTTCCAGCCCTTAATCAAAGTGATGTATCAGCTCTTCATATGCACTACTAAGAACAGACAAGCTGCATTTTAATATAAACATGTCCTTGATGGCAGCACAACATGTGGCAAGATACTTATGATGTTAGACTTACAAACACTATATAGACTTCAGATGCTGAAGCTCATCAAACTGATTTTATATTCTTTTTATCCTGCTTTTTCTTATGTGACTATTTCTTAAGACAATACTTCCATTAGATGAACAAATGAAGTTGTTCAGTAGCATAACAGTTCTGAAGGACTGGAAATGTCAGATCAGTGATTAATATGAGTGCATAAGAAACTATTACTGCCTGCCTAGACACTATGGCACCCGCAGTTACCACCCACAGTTCCCCCCCAGGAAACTAATATCCAATTTAGCTCTTCACAAGCCCCAAGTAGACACGTTCATGGCAATTATCACTCCATAAATTATAACTGTCTCTTTAAACAATGGCATAACTACATAGTGATATTACAGAGAGCATCATTTATCGGACAGTCTTTCCTAGACATCTGTTAGTAAACAGCTTTTCTTTAGGTTCTCTAAATTTACAGCACATAAGCATATCTGCAAAAAGCACTGTACATCAAATGGTTTACATTTCCACCTCTGGGTATTAGTGGGTCTTCCAGTGCAGAGTCATGAGGATGATGAAGAGAGTGGAACATCTCCCTGATGAGGAAAGGCTGAGGGAGCTTGCTCTATCTAGCTTGGAGAAGAGATTGAGGGGTGGCCTCATTAATGTCTATAAATGCATGAAATGAGGGTGTCAGGAGGATGGAGCCAGGCTCTTTTCAGTGGCATCCAATGATAGAACAAGGGGCAAGGGGTGTGAGCTGGAACATAGGAGGTTCCACACCAATATGAGAAGGAATTTCTTCCCAATGAGGGTGACAGAGCACTGTAAGGGGCTGCTCAGGGAGGCTGTGGAGTCTCCTTTTCTGGAGACATTTAAAACCCACCTGGATGTGTTCCTGTGCAACTTGTTCTAGGTGATCCTGCTGTGGCAGGGGGATTGGACTGGATGATCATTCAGGGTCCCTTCCAACCCCTAATGTTCTGTGATTCTGTGATTCTTCTAACTCTGCTCTTGAAAATGCCATTCAATGAGGAAGATGGCCAGAAATAAAAGCAGGTTTCAGGAATACTTTGAAGAGATTATTGTCAATGAAACAATGTTAAAGTCTACTGACCTGACAGGAATTTTATCTAGACTTCATTTCTTCTAGATTTTCTCTTAATCTTAAAACTTGCTTATTCTAGTTAAAGTGGTAAAAATAAAGTATATGTTACGCCTTGATACTCCCACTCAAGAAGGGGTTAAGATTTGCTTCTGTAGGACGTGTTTTGTGCTTCCAAATTAAATCAAATCTAAAAATTGTCCTGCTAACTAACTCAACAATTTAGGCACAAAAACTGTATAGACACAACCAAGGAAATCAGGCTAGCCCACATTGTGAGGACCTCAGGTGTTGGACCAGAAGGGCAGATGCACTGAAGAGATAAAAAGGTGTTGAAGCCTCTTCCCCATAGCCCCCCGTAGTCCCAGGCATTGTGGCATTTCACAGTCACTTATGATGGAGCTGCACAGCTTCAGCACTTAGCTGCTGGCATTCTACAGCTTTGTGAGAGATACCTTCACCAGCATAAAGACTCATATAATATAAACAGAGCAGTTATGGAGGAACTGCAGAGGAGACAGTCGCTCAAGTTAAATCTTCCCTGGTTCCCCAGTATAACAGACCTCTGTAATGTTCCCAGTTTTCACCGCTTTAAACCTCAGAGTGCTTCTTGCCAGAGTCTGTCTTGTAGACCAGAGGGAGAATCCATTGTTATTCTTTTTCATTTGCTCTGCTGACTGGTCTCCTTCACTATTAAAATCCATGTCTTGTGGCAGAATAACCCCTGTATTAAAACATAAAAATGGTTTAGTTGGAGACAGTTGAACCTGACCTAAGTAAAATTCAAGAGTGACTGAACCGTGTCTGTTCCAGGGTCATGTTATTGCCCACGACTTATCAAGTATTATTGCTTCTGGCAGTGTCTGTCCCTGAAATAAAAAACCCCTCTGTTCAAAGAATCATTATTTTCTCACATAAACAGTTATGAGATATTAAAACATATGTAAGAACTGAAGGTCCCTCTGTCTATTAAAAATAAGTCCCACGTAGCCACATGTTACTGCACAGGCTTCCTGGTGGGAAAAGCCCTTATTCAGCCAGGCAGGATCACTTGTCATCTTTAGAGAGGGGAAAGAGACAGTCTGCCCTGCTGCCTCTCCCCATCTGGCTGGTTTGCTGGGTGGAACAGCTTTATGGTGATAGGGATCACATCTATCACAATTTATGGAGGGCTTGAGATTTTCACTCCACTGCTCTGTGGCTGAGCTTAGCACTGTGCATACGGCTACGATCCTTTTGAAGGTAGTGCTGTTGAGAAGACTGGCCACTGAGATTTTTGGTGAGGAACTGCACTCTGTCAGTAACTGACCCTTGTGCACATGTGTCTTTTCCTTCCCCATCTCCTGTAGCCATCCCATAACCTCTCTGGAGCAGGAACTATTTTCCACTGTGCTTGTTTGGCACAGGGTGGACTTTACACTGTACAAAGAGCCACACACAGTTCAATACAGGTCTTGGCTCCTGCCATGTCACCACACACCAAGAAGCTGTGTGTTACTGTTTGGAAACTGTGATGCAGCACTACAAGGACTAAAAGGTTAAATTCTTATGGAAGTCAGACATTTTGCTTCAACACTTCCCCTTCCTTTCATGGTATGTTGTCCTGTCCCCCACCCCATCCCTCGCTGCTGGCTGCTGACCTGGTGTTGGAATGCACGTGGAAGTACAGTGGGTGCCTCCAGGAGCAGCACTGCTCTCCACAGCAAGGTTTCACGATGCTGAGGCATTTCAATGTCACCCTTACTCCCTTCCTGGAAAGGAGGGATGTTCACAGACTCAACATCCTTGGCCCAGAAAACCAAACTGCACCTCCCACTGCTGTTGCCTGTGCCACACAAACCTCCACAATGGCAGGAAGGAGCTGGCTGCAGCTCTGCTCTGCTGATGCAGCTGGTGTGTCTGCCAGCACAAGTTTCCAGTGCATGAACCTGCAGCCAGCACATTAGGAGAGACATCAGGAGGGCATCTGGCCAGAATTTGCTCAGCTGCAAACAAGAGAGAGAGCAAATAGTTCTTAGCATGCAGGTACTCTCCCTGGACAGTTGCAATACCAAAGCGAAGGGGCAATGCAGGGGAAGGAATGATAGGAACCATTGCCAGAGGCAGCAGTGAAGCCAGAATCTGAGCTGGCAGGCTTTCAGGATGTGTTTTTGGAAGAGGATGGGTGCTAGTGCAGAACTTTCAGACTTACTGCCATCCCAGGTGCAGGGGGAGACTGAGCAGGACAGTGGGAAGTGCAAGAACCATTTCAGAGTGGAAATTACGGCTGAAGAAAAGCAGTCTCCCCGTTTGAGGAGCCAAGTAATAAAGCACTGAGGTAGCTGGAACAATAAATAGTGATTGCTCATTGGCTTCCTGTTCATTATTTAATGGATGAAAACAAATGGGGGCTATGGGAAATGGACAGGATTGTCTTGAAAGTTCAGGGAATCAGGAGGACATAGAATGGGGGATGGGGATGGGGAAAGTGGAATAGGGAAATGTTCAAAGGAGTGGCTTCCCCAAAACCACCAGATGCAGGCATTTGCTAGTCTCCTGGCAGATAGACTCCATTACTGAGGGGCAAATGACTTGTGTGAGACTAGAGGAATGGAGAGTCAGACCCCATCTACCTCAAGCCCCACTACCATGAGCAAGGATGCCTCTCACTAGACCAGATTGCTCAGAACCCCATCCAATCTGGCCTTGAACACTGACAGGGATGTGGCATCCACAGCCTCTCTGGGCAATCTGTTCTGATGTCTCACCACTCTCACAGTGGAGAACTTCTCCTTACACCTAAATCTACCCTCTTTCAGTTTAAAGACATTACACCTCATTCTATGACTACAAGCCTCTGCAAGATGTCCCTCTCCAACTTGTTTTCAGGTTCCCTTCAGCTACTAGAGGCTGCTCTAATTTGTCCCCAGAGCCCAGAAGGATTCAGTATCAACAGGAGAACTTTCGGTCTGATAACAGCCACTAGCACATTGTGCTCCTGTGACCTTGCACAGGGCATATCATTAATTCCAGCTTTGCCTTGAAGTAGCAATGATGTGTTGAACATAACATTTCCAACAAGACAAATCAGACAGGAGGAAAAGACTGCCCATATGTAGCAGAATTAATTCATTGCCCAATCTTAGTAGCAACCCCACTAGTCAACTCACATTGACTAGTCCCGCCTGGATGTGTTCCTCTGTGACTTGGTCTAGGTGATCCTGCTGTGGCAGGGGGATTGGATTGGATGATCTTTAAAGGTCCCTTCCAATCCCTAATGATGCTGTGATCCTATGATTTACATTAAAGCATAGATGTCTCTGTCTGTGTAAAGACGGACAGATAGGTCGCAGGATGATGTCTTGTCAGTGCTGATAAAGAGAAACAGGGAAGCTAAAAACAGGGTATTATGACGTTCCCATAAATTCTCTTTGACAATTTATATAGAGGCACCTTTTTACCAGTTCCCTTCCCTATTTCCATAGCTGATACCTCTTCTAATGCAGTGAATACAATTTCTGTAGGTCAGACATGTATGCGTTGCTTTTCACATCTGGGATGAAAGAGGTTTGTTTAGGAAGCTGAGGATTTAATCAGAGAAGAAGCTGAAATTCCCAGCTAGCTCTCCCTTTTTCTTTTCAAGCATGGGAATCAGAAAAGATGATGTTATTTCCTTTAATAAAAAGGAGTCATGTTAATATTCAGATGAAAAGTATGCCCTGTGATTAGTCAATGTGATCTCAGGTTTCTGGAATGAAGAAAGTTTAATACCAAATATGGAGAGTTCCTTCATAAATTGCATCACAGCTACTCTGAGAGGGTAGAATAAAAGGGTTAAGTGCTGACCTCAGGGCATCTTAAATGATGAAGACTGAACTCTGGCAGCTTTAGACCAGGAGGCTGGATAATTTGCTTTGTTTGAGCTAAAATCTGATAGCCCAAGAGGTAAGATACATGGTGCTGCTTACAAACCAACTAATGCATAGATTCCCTTGCAGATTCTGATGTATGGAGCAGTGTGGGTGACACACAGGAAATTGTTGTTCATTCTGCTGATTATCTGGGTTATTTTTTTTATGAAAGAACGTGTCGAAAACAATCAACATAACGTTTCCGCAAGTATTTAAAAGCAGGTTTTGGCAAAATGTTCTCATTGAAGAGTTTGTCCCTCTACTTTCCTGCTACTGGAGATTCACTTTGGTGGAATTAGGTCTTGTAGCAGTGAAGAAATAATTCCCTGTGGGAAAGGGAGGAGAAGCTTGTAAAGGGGAGCACTACCAGGCAGAGAAGTGGTTTCTGCTTGAGTGTGGAGAAAAAGTGGCTTTTCCTACCAAAGAGAAAATAGTTTGAAACCAAATTTTGTTTCAGCAGTTAGGACATGTGACAATAGGGCCGGGCTGGGGAAGAATGGGTTCCTTACACCTTTGTTGTTTTCATAGAACCCTTAGGGATTGGAAGGCACCTCAAAAGATCATCCAGTCCAATCTCTGTTGTTTTGTTTCTGTCTTCCCATCGTTTTCCTCAGAATACAGGCAACCTCATGCTGCTGGAGGTTTTTGCTACCCATGTTTGTACAGCTTTATGAAGATATGAAGAACACTGTGTACAGGGAAAAGCTGTGCCAGACAAATAGCAGGTTTCCATCCTTGCGAGCAAAGAAGAATGCAGAGACAAACAAAGCCAGAGAGCCTGATGACTCGAAAGCAAATTCACAACCTTTTTCCAGAAGTAGCTGGCACTCATCTGCACTCTGTCCCATCATCCTTGTGCTCGTGTAACTTGCTCAGATGTGAATGGCAGTTCCATGGGCACGACTGAACACCACTGGTGTCAGAGGGAATTCTGTTGACTTTAATGTTCATTGCAGTAGGTACCGTTAGAGCTAGAATTTGTCAAAGTGAGCAGTGACTGGATTACACTTCGCATTTGGGATGTCTCTTAGTGTCAGGACTCATGTCAGGCTCAGTTAAGTGTGAAATATATGTAAGCAAGCCACGCATGCACGAAGCGTGCCTATCAGTGTTAAGAAGTCAATTTATTGAAGGAGAGAAAATTCTGGTGTGGTGCAAAATAAATTCCAACAACTAAAACGACATTTGGGAAAAAAAATCCCACCAACCAACCAACCAACCATAGACTTGTCTGCAGAGAGCAGAACGGTGCAGCCAGGAGACAGGGAACATTGACATTACACATCTGCTTTCTTCATTATCCTGTATTTCCCTGGGTTTATCAAAGATATCTCAGAAGGCAAGGCATCTCAGTCAAATCTGCTGACAAAACCTCTGTTTTGCTCCAGATTTTCTTCTGGGTACAGTAATTTTCTGTCTTGTCCATTTAAGTTGCAGCCCTAGGATCTAGACCTTTGTGCAGTACAGGGACCTCACTGTAGCACTGGCTACACCTCCAGCTCTTGTGTAACCCAGAGATGGGTTTGTCCCGTAGCCTGTAAGAGGTGTGCCAGGCACAACCCCTTTTGTCTGTTTAAAAACACCAAGCTGATCTCTCTTCTGCAGAGCATCATGTAGTGATTGGGACACCCACTGTGTCTGTCTGAAAATCCACTTCTGCCTACTGAGAAACATCTCCTGCTGAAGTGATCTGAGCACCTGAAGCTGAACCAAGATGTCTTGCATTGAGTTCACACAGGAGGCTAACGAAGAAGATAGGAGATCATGGATCAAACAGCCACAGGTATTAAAATATGCCTGCCATGCTGGCAAAGATGACATTCTCTCCATAGTGTTGGCAGAAGGACCCAAGTTACCAGGGGCTGCGGTACCTTGCCTGGGTCCTTGAGGACGTGGTTACGTATTAATCCTCAGCTAATAGGAATCCTTTCCAAATGGTCCCATTTCTTGGTCTTTCCGTCTGCTTTGAACTCAACATGGCCAGAAGAACAAAGGATGTAGCAGCTGAACTCATGAAAACTACTCTTTTCTTCTCCTCCCCAGTTTTGCATGGCTGGTTTTTGCTAGCTCAGCCAGCTGAACTGACTCACCCTTCAGCTGTTGGAGGGGGTACAACAACAGGCAGGAGCATGAGGTGGTGGGACAGGGAGGAGCAGGACAGCTGCTTTCCACAGTAGCTCTTTCTCCCATCACACTAAGTGTAACTTGAAATCAAAAATCTTACTTCAAAGCCACTTCTACCAACCACCCAAACTACTACATCCGGTGAGGTGAGCTGTTTTCAGAAGAAAAAAATGAACACCCAGATCACTTTGATTCAGGCTTCATCTGCCAAGATCTGCCTTTGACCTTTGCTGCGGACAGCCACCCTCCTTGTCCGGGGTCTCTCAGAAGTGATCACAGAGCAGGACTTCAGCGAGGCTCAGTCGTGCCACCTGCTCTCTGCAGTGGCTCTCTGGGCATCAGCCTTGGCCCAGGAGGAGGATCTGATAAGAACTAGTCTCGTGACTGGTGTGCGGGTATCCTACATCTGAAGCCACGGTGACACATCCTTTCACACGGTAGGAGTGCAAGCACCGAGTGCCCTGGTGATAGGTTTGACTGAAGTCACTGCCACACCAGCACAGCCACTCATGTCCTGTGACAGGAGTTATCTGTGTGCCATCTGTGTGGTGAGGTAAAAGGACCAGACTGCATGGGTTGCCCAAGAAGTGCTGCCTCCTCATCGAACATTAATGTTTGTAGAGCCTCACCAGCAAACTGGAGCTGGTGGTGATACCCCACTTACTGTAAAGAGTTAAAGATTTGGCTGTTTGTGCACCGTGTAAGGCAGACCAAGTTCGGTTTACCTGCGCAGGGAGAGTGCATGAAGTTATTACAAAAGGAAGCTCTATCCACTGCCTACATGTCTTAGATTTAGCCAGCAACCGCATTCAGTGGGGATCCTGCTGGCGAGCATTAAGCATGCTCAAGGCAAGTTTGCCTGCTATGGCCATCACAGGGAAGGAAAGAGGAGGAACACTTTGATTTTGACTCCAAAATCAGCTTAGGGATCAGGTAGGTTCCCTGTTGCTCAGTCTGATCAGGATTAGGATACTTCTGTATGAGGAAGAAACTATGACTTGAAGCACTTGAAGTGTATCGTAGTGATAAACCAAGGTTTATGTGAAATTTAGCAGCCTCTAAGTTAGGGAGGACTAGGCAAGGGTTTCTGGACATTATTTTAAAAACATATAGATTTAGGAGGAAGGCACAGTGAAGTGTGTGCACGTGTTTGCTGTCCCAGTGAGTATGCTGTAGGCAAAACCTAGCGGCACAAGCCCAAAGTAAACTCTGGATCTTACTTGAGGTCTTGATGCCACAGAGGTTAAAACAACCAGCAGATCACCAAACGAACCACTACTGCACAGTGAGTGTGGCTGCCCCCCAGCAGAGCAGAGATGAAAAATGCCTCTTTCTGTGACTAATGCTGGCTTTGTTTGGTAATGGGTCCAAGCGATGCTTCTTCTCCCAGGCTCTGGGATCAGTGCTAGAAAAACTGGGTGAGTAAGCACCACACTCCTGTCAGCTGAAGTAGGAAGTGCCTCACGCAAGGGCTCACGCTAAGTTTACACCAGCAGCTTGGGACTTGTTCAACTATCAGTCTCTGGAAACTTGCATTTGCTGCCAAGTGCAGTACTGCCTTTCTGTCTCGTGGTGGGAAACAGCAGAGAAACTTGCGTTGACGTGAGTTTTGAGTGACCCAGTCCCATTCTCACCTGTTGCCTTCTGCTTAGGAAAGGTGCCAGAGCCTTGTCAAGTGATAGCCATAGTCTTTAGCTCCTCACAACAACACTTCCTGGGAACAGTGCTGGCTCTTGCCTTCAGGTTTTGAAGGGTACCTTGTCTGTCAGCTGAAGGGAGACAGTAAAGTGGTGTGTGCCAGCACAGGCTTCTTGCATTTCTCTGCGCCCTACCTGGAGCACCTACAAGGACAAACCTCAAAGCCATGGTAGCAGCATCCCTGGTAAGAATTCATACAAGGGGAGATGAGGTGAGCCTTATCTCTGGGTTGACTTACATCAGTGTAACTTCCTCGACCTCAGCTCAGGGTATAAGCTCTGCCCAGATGAACCTAAGAGATCAGCACGATGCGGGTCCCTGTGCAGGTGAGCATGTGTGTGTGGATCCTTTCCTGTGCATGCCACACGTCAGCTCTGCTCATCCTTGTGCTGGCACAGCTGCTCCTCCATAGGTAACTGCTTGCCAGCTGCTCCAATACATCCACACACAGGACAGATGGGGTGGCCACTGCAGTGCTGGCACATGCTGACTTACATTTGCTTCTGTCTCACATGCCTGAGGCTCCTCTTGTTTCCAGGTGGAACAAGCTAAAAAGAAACCATTAGAAGAGGACACTGCCAGAGATGAAGTCCACGACAGTGGAGAGATTACTGTGCTGCCATGTCATCCTCTTTTCCTCCAGATCCAATTTTGAATTCATACACACTGGGTCGAGGGTGAGCCACGTTTACCCCCAGATTCTGGCAGCAGGCTACCAGCCTGTACTCTGAGCTGAAGCACGGCCACAATAATTCCTTCATAATTTCATTTCACAGTTTTACTGACACTGCAGACTGACCTGTGGTGTTTTGAGCCCCAGTAACACATACCTACATCTTGTGGGTGTTTTCATTTAGGAGATGTGATGATGTTTTCCATCACCCCCCCCACCCCAGATGTGTGCAGTCCAGCTGCTGGTGGCATGGCCATTTGTGCCAAATTACTTTAATTATTCTAAGGAGTTTTAATCTGCTTGGAGCTGCAGATGCTTTGCTCTAGTTGTGCTAGAAAGCAACTGCTATAAAGAACTGAGCTCATGCTGTGTGCAACCTTTATCTTGAACCATAAGAAACAGGAAACCTGTGTGGGTTTTCTTGCAAGAACCCGACATTTATAGTTTCTTTCAGAGCAACAGCCAGTAAGATTATGTAGCTGTGCACCACAGCTCTCCAAGGGGAAAATTTATCAGTGAGGCTCCTGTCCAGCCCTGGTGTGAGTTTGAATAGCAGCCACTTCAGTTTGAAAATGGTTCTTTGTTTACCTGTTTTTCTTCCCAGTGAGTTGTCTGTTTTCCTCTCCACTGGGGTGGAGGCAAACCAGGATCGATCCTGCAGCCTTGATATCCAGAATCAGTTCCGAGGAGCAGCGGGAAGCCTCTTTAGGTGTGCCAGCAACCAGCAGCTCACAGTCCACACTTTCATGAGTTGCCAGTTCTTTCCACGCTGTTATCCAGTGGGACCCCAAGGAAAGAAAATCCATATGTCCTCCCACTCTGCACAGGCCAAAGAAAGGACTAGGGATTACGAATAGCCCCTCTTGCCTCTCACCCTTCTCTACCAAGCTGCAGCCCGTATCATAATTGCCGTAATCCCTCTAAGATGGGGAAGCACTGGCTGTGAACTGGCTGCTTTCAAAAGAGCCTTTCTGAATGCGTTGCGTTCTAATTGTCACGCTTGGCTGCTTGCTGAGGGTTGAAAATGAGACTTGATGGCAGAGATCACAGTGGCCATGAGGAGACAGTTTGGGGAGTCTGCAGCTTGCTTTCTCTTTGAGATCCAGGAACACTCCTATTCGGAAGAAGAAAAGTAATGAAACAGATCGTAACAGCACATAACTTTTTCACGTGTTGCTCTGCTTGCTTTCAGCAGGGACACGGATTTGATGCTAGCACGTATTTGAGAAGGCTTTGGGCTTCTTGTTGCTGAACTGTTCAGGCTCTGGTGTTTCCTTATAATCACAAGAAAACACTGAGATGCTGCCGTTCCTCCTGGAAACACCAATTTGCAGAAAAATTTACACATTTTCTTAAGAAGTAATTTTGAAAATAAGCATTTGGAATTATCTCTCTGTTGGAGGCTTTTTCTTCCTACAGTGCCTGGTTTCATCACCAGGGACAGATTTCCCAATAAGCTCATCTCCCACTGCCACAGCAGAAGTTGTGATGATGGAGCACTGGAAGGGGCTGCCATGGGGGGTTGTGAAGTCTCCTTCTCTGGAGATGTTCTAAACCTTCCTGGATATGTTCCTGTGCAGCTTGGTCTAGGTGATCCTGCTGTGTTAGGGGGATTGGACTAGATGATCTTTTGAGGTTCCTTCCAATTCCTAATGATTCTATGATTCCATGAATGAATGTGATGCTGCTGAAGGCACCGGGTATTTGGTGCTTTCTGAGATCTGGCTACAATCACTCTGCTTGAAAGTGCAGAACCCTTGAAAATTTATCTTCTTGTCTCAAAGCTCATGGAATTTTGAAAGTAGTTTTAAATCTAAACTTCAGTTCCTTCAGCTTCTGAACTGAGACTCTAGAAGCTAAGGAGCCAATGAGCAGCACCCATGGGCTCACACGTCTGCAGCTTGAGTGTGTTACCTGTAGAATCCCGAACTGCATGCTTCCCAAACAAACCTGCCTGAACTGCATTCACCTGCAGGTAACACAAAAGTGTCTTTGCTTTCACCATGACAGGTACTAGAATTGAGGTTGAGAAATTATGAACTCAGAACTGAAACATCAGAAGCCTTTTAATCTTAACTGTTTTGCTTTTTATTTATTCTCAGATGTACTACAGGAAAAAAAGACCTAATATATCTCCATCTCTGGAGATGTTTAAAACCCACCTGCATGTATTCCTGTGCAACTGGATCTAGGGGATCCTGCTTGTGGTGAGGGGATTGGACTAGATGATCTTTCGAGGTCTCTTCCAACCCCTAATGTTCTGTGATTCTGTGACTATAAGAAGACCTCTAGGTCTGTAACTGATGCTCAAACACAACGTGAGTTCCAGTTTTCCAAAAGGAGCAGTTTGATTGTCTGAATGTGTAGTTGTTCAAACAGTGTGGAAACCCTGACAGACAAAGTGGCCCACAGGGGTCCCAAATATATGTGCGTTCTGAAGGTAGGAAGCTGGGATCATGAGGAATTTGCAAAGGGGTTGCTGAACTCTCCTGGAGGCTGTGCTAGCTCAGCCCTCACTGCAGCCTGCGGCAGGATCTGGGGGTGGCTCGGTGCCTGTCCAGTTCCAAATCAGGAAGAACACAGTGCTCTTTTCTAATTTCTAAATGACTTGTGCAAGCGCTCTGCACAACAGCCTGCGGCACGCCACCGAGAGAGACTTCCTGCCTGATTGCAAGGATGGTTTGGACACCAAAGCTCCTTCTATACCCTTTGGTTTGTTTTTTTTTTTTTCCCTTTCTTTAGTTTTTGCTGCTGTGAAGCCCAGCCAAAGACTCCATATAATAGGGGCAGTCAGGCAGCTCTTGGTCAAATGCATAACACATTTTCAAATGCATTTGCAGGAGGTAAGCAGTAGCTCGAAAAGCACAATTAACAGCAACCAGAAGAGAAAGAAATGGCCAAAAAAGCGTGGAAAAGCTGAGAAGCTAATAAACAGTTGTCAGCATCAACAAACCAAAAGTAACCTTTGAAGTGGAACGCTGTGAGACGTTCTTTGAAGCTGAGGTGGGGATACCAGAGCACCAGGTGGCATAAATAATGGCTGCTGCTTTCCCTGTGGGGCTACATGGAAACTGCAGTGCCTGGCACTGCTGTTGCATCTCAACTGCCCTTTGGGTGAACTGACTCCTCTCTTGTTTCTGCCAATGTCCAGGGGAAGCCTGAACTGCAGTGCTCTTCAAGAAGACCCCGTCTGGCTGCCTGGGGAGTTAGAACTGTGAGGCACAGCGCTGAGCACAAGGTCAGAGATGACCCGGGATAATGCCCACTTCTCCAGTCAGAGCATCACCACCCTTCTCCCAGGCAGCTTGAGTCTGGATGGCATCAGCCTTCACCAGCACTGAGGGTGCTTGCACTATGCCTGTCAGTTCCTGGTGGCAGATAGCTGCAGCTAGGCAGCAAATAGAGACAGATGATGAGTGCCTGAGCAGCTAAGCGTTGGATGCATTGGTGCATCCCGAGAATAGATTGCTTTCTATTTCACCCGGCAGGAACGTAAAACTGTGGGTACACTTAACAGTACTTGGTTGTCAGGCTCTTCCTCAGGTTGCAGTTTTCAGGGCTTTTCTGACATGCCACCAGGCTTTTTGTTGCTAGCTAGAGAGGAGGAAAAGTAATAGCTTTTCAAGCAGCAGTCAGTATTTTGCAATATCTTCCCATGCTCTCAGCCTCGTCCTCTGCGTTCCCTAAAGTACACTGAGACTACTGAATTTTATGTGCAGATGCTTGGGCTGCCAAGTCAGTTGACATTATGAATAATAACTCATAAACACTTCACCAGGAAAAAAGTCATAAAAAATCGTAATTAAAACAGGATTTTACATCAATGATTTGCATATTGTGCCATGCCACAGGAATGTGGTGGTTTATTGTGTCACAGGATAGGATTGTTTTAATGATTCTATTTTATCCCTAGTTAGGTCTTCTTCCCTCTCAGGAATAATTTCAAAAGTAGTGAGAGGTCTAATAGCCCAGAAAACAGAAATGAAAACTGATCTTGTGACTGATCTCAGTTCCTTGTCTGGTCTGAGGCTTTGGTCCAAATCTATCCAAAGAGGGAAGGGGCATGTGAGTGGTCAAGGTGGACCTACAGAAGCCAGGACACCAAGGATTTGCTCCCAGCACTCAGTGTAGTACTTGAGTACTTTGGAAAACCGTGTGAGATGCTGTGGCTCACCAGCCAGGTACCCTGTGAGACGTCATGTTGTTTTACATATTTAAAGGAGGGAAATCCTGAGAGCTGAAGCCTTTTAAGAAAATTACCTCTAGTTCATGGAGATGCTTTTAAAACGATTGCTTTGCCTTGGTTACCCCAAATGGAACAAAGAGCTGTGCTAACAGAGATATAGCAGATGACTGACATACTCATAAAGTTGAATTTTTTTGAGTGGTTAATACAGACCTGAGTCTAAATGAAGCCCTTCATTCTCCTCTTTCTACAGTAGGAACTTTGTAAGAATTAATCAATGAATAAGTAGCAGACTAAGTAGAAAGAAGCAGTGGTGGTTCACTGTTCCTTTCTGTTAAATTCATTGTGAAATTCCAGTTGAACTTGTTGGGAATGAAATCTTCATGAGATGTGCTACACCCTTTTGGTCTGTTCTTTTTAAAACAAAATCAGCCAGGCATATGTTCCTATAATCAAATACACACACATGGCGTAGCAACAGACCTGGAGTTTGTCACAGAATCACAGAGCGTTAGGCATTGGAAGGGACCTTGAAAGATCATCTAGTCCAATCCACCACTACAAGCAGGATCCCCTAGATCAATTCACACAGGAACATGTCCAAGCAGGTTTCAAACTTCTCCAGAGAAGACTCCACAACACCCCTGGGCAGCCTGTTCCAGTGCTCTGTCACCCTCACTGTGAAGAAGTCCCTGACTGGAGTGAAAGCCACACAGATAGCTGCACCCTAACTCGGTAAGATTTCAGCTTGTAGAGACTTGGTTCTTCTTTCTTCATATGCAATCATTTACTAGAGAACACCTGTTGAAGGAGAAACCAAGCAAGGTGCACGTGCTCATTTCAGGTAGAGCACTTTGGGATGTAGCATATTTAGGTTCATCTCCCTGTGTGAATTGAAGATGGTGCAAGGGTTTGAACCTTGGTTATCTGCACCCTACAGCCCAGTCATATTAACTCTAATGTGCAATGTTCTCCCAAAATCAGCTTGTGTCTGTCTGCAAGAACACATTTCCCTGTGCCTCCTCTGTAGATCTGGCTTATGTGAAGTTCAGCTCACCATCTGGATACTAGTCTGCTGTTGAGTCTCAGGCTGTGGCTCTGTAGGACTTCCTCTAAAACCAATCCCACAATGTTTTTCTTGTTCTTTAGAGCCTGCCCAAAGCAGTAGGAGAGACAGACAATTTGTGGAATTCAGAACACCCCAGGTTTGACTTGTCCTTTTGTCATTGGGGAGTCATAGGTGACACCAACAGCACTTGTTGATTGAGAAGCAAGCTTGACTGACATGATGGTCCTCGTGACAAGACCCCAAGCTCCACAGACTGGAGGGAATTGCAAAGTGCAACTGTCACCCTCCTGTAGATAGTACCGAGTCTCCAACTACAGTCTGGGCACCAGATGCCCAGGCACAGGTGTGTGTGTGTGCCACATAGCTGGCATGATCATGTCTGAGGAGCAGCCTTAATTCTTTTCTAATCCTCCTCCAGTTTCTGTTGGTGGTGATTTTACTGTTTGGTTCCATTGCAAAGAGCAGTTGAGGTCCTCTGAGACTGAAGGAGACAGACAAATTAGTAATCATCAATAAAACAGAGAAAGTTAATAGCAGGAAAATGAAGGCAAGACAGGTGAGTTTATGCGCATCCAAAACACTCACCGTGAAGTCTTCTTATGAGGCTTGAGCTGGAATAAGTGACAGCTTTCTCCAGTTTTGCCAACTACTGGTTGTCTTCTGTTCAGGACTTCTGCAGCGCAGTCCATTCTGGAATCCTGCTTCTGTTGTTGTACTACCAACATCATGTCTGTAACGCCAGGACTTAGGTTTCCAGAGGCCACTCTTGAGGCTAGATCAGTTCTTGATGCCAGATGAAGATCTAAGCTGCACATTTTTCAGTCCTCTGGCTGAATCACACTGTAAAAGAAAGATGTTTTTCAAGTTGTGTGACTTTTTGTTTTTAAATGAGGGTTTTTTCTTTAAGTTATCCTTGGTAGAAGCCAAATCTTTTGTAAGACATAAGAGCCATTAATTTTTTTCAGGATTTAAACTCCTTTATTATTACCTATTGGTCCAAATTTTGTTTTGAAAAACATTGCAAATAACATATTTGAATTTTTCTTGATATATAATTTCTACCTGAAGATGTTGGGGAGACCTCATCACTCTCTACAACTATCTGAAAGGACATTGAAGGGTGTTGGTCCTGATCTCTACACGCAGGTAATTAGCGACGGAACCAGAGGGAAGGGCCTCAAGCTTAAACAGGGGAGGTTTAGACTAGATATCAGGAAGAAATTCTTCATGGAGAGAGGGGTCAGACACTGGAATGGGCTGCCCAGGGTGGTGGTTGAGTCACCATCCCTGGGTGAGTTTAAAAGCTGCTTAGATATGGTGTTGGGGGATCTGGTTTAGGACTGAACTTGTAGAGTAGGGTTAATGGTTAGACTTGATGATCCCAAGGGTCTTTTCCAACCTGAATGATTCTATATGAGCAAATCTTTTACATTCTAGGAAGAGTTTCTGTCTTCCTATAAACTGTGTGTTTCATGAACTGCTCATCTTTCACCAAAATATCTGAACGTTTGCTTAAAGAAAATACCCACTGCTTTTTTTGACTGCAAAGCTGTTACTTCTTGGTTTAATCAGAAGGACCACCAGAAGAACGAGCACTCTGGACATTACTCAAGCCTTGTGGGCTGGCTATGGTGCTATGACTGGTACTTCTGTTCATAAATGCAGAATGATGGAGATTCAGATAAAGACTGTTCCATGGGGAGACAAAGCGGGAGTGTTGAGTGGCCGAATTATGATTCAGAAAACATCCCAATAGCACCAACCAAAACCAGAGGGAAAAGGAAATTGTAGTGATATGGAACATCAGCCAGATATAGCACCAAATATCTGTGCATAATGAACTGACTGTTCAGTTCACGGGGGTGGGTGCCTGGTGGAGCTTCTGTGGAGATGGCATGTGGCCAGTGGTGGATGGTGGTGCGGGTATCCTGCTGCTGTCTCATCCATACTCCTTCACAACAGCACCTTAGTGGCGCCAGGAGAGGGCAGACAGCCCTGGCAGGGTAGGTTGCAGGACTCACTCTAGCACAGAGGAGCACCCTCCCAACAAGGGGGAAAGGCCACTGTTTCCCTGGGAGGGTACAAAGCTCTGCTGAGCATGCAGCTGGAACACTCACTTGACCAGACATCTCAGAGAGAGTAGAAATGGCACAAATTATTGTGGCAGCCAGGCAGGGCTCATGGTCCAGCTCCTTATCTTTAGTGATAAACTGAGCTCCATATCTTCTCCCAGCAAAGACTATTCTCCATCCACTCTGTACGGGACCCCCAGTCCCCCCTGATCCTGATTGCAATCCTGAGTCTTCCTGATTCCTTCTGGCAGGATCACAACCCTGGACTTCAGGAGGGCCAGCTTTGGCCTTTTCAAGCAATTGCTAGGGGAAATCCCATGGGACAGGGTGCTGGCAGGTAAAGGGACCCAAGATAGCTGGTTAACATTCAAAGACCACTTCTTTGGAGCACAAGACAAGAGCATTCCAACAGGTAGGAAGTCAAGGAAGGGATCCAGAAGAGCTGCCTGGTTAAACAGGGAGATGCTGGGCAAACTGTAGAGGAAGAAGAAAGTCTATAGGTCATGGAAGGAGGGGATGGCCATTTGGGGTGATTATAAGGCTCTGGTTAGAGAATGTAGGGACGCAACAAGGAAAGCCAAGACCTCCTTGGAATTAAACCTTGCAAGAGAGGTCACGGGCAACATAAAGGGCTTCTTGAAATTCATTGCAGGTAAAACTAAACCTAGAGGCAATCTAGGCCCCCTGCTGAATGAGGTGGGTGCCCTGGAGACACAGGATACAGAGAAAGCAGAGATACTGAACACCTTCTTTGCCTCTGTTTATACTTCTGGGAGCTGTTCCTCAGCTCCATGGGAAAACAAACAATGGGTTTGCTACTAAAAGTGCCATCAATTACATTTTATTTTGCTTACTGCCTAGAGAGTAATTAAAAAGCCATTTTAATGGAAAATAAATTATGTGGAAAACATAAATTGAATTCTTGTGCAACAAAATGGTTCAATAATATAATTGTGCATAAAGTTCATCGTGGAAAGCTCTACTTCGATTCTTTACGAGACATCTGAACTAAATTGCCTCCCAGCCTCTAACGAACTGCATGTACTTACACTTTCACAGAAAAAGTCTGCTTTTAATAATCTGTCAGATATGGCCACTCCTGTGCCTGGATGCTGTGATTATGAAAATGCCTTTCTGGTGCTGCTATAAAAGCCTGAACACAGTTGCAGTCAAGACCAGCTCTGAAGGCAGCTATGCAAATGATGTCAGAGATGGTTCCTTCTCCTCTGCGTAGGAGGCACATTTCTCTCTGTCATTTGTTTCAGCCCTCTGCCCAGCTATACAGAACCAGTGGTGGTTATTCACAGCAGGACCTGCAGGTCACTCTCACACAGAGCAGGCTGTGGCAGGCAATACCAACTTCTGCAGGGACACAGAGAGCATTAGCAGTAATAAGGACATTTGCCTCACTTAATCGTTTGGCTAACTGAACATAAAAGAGGCATGAGAAGAACAAACAGAAATCTGTATCACAGCATCCTTTGGTTGGAGGTGAGCACAGCACCGAGATGAAGGCAAGTCCCTCAGTATCAGCTCATTGGGAGATTTTGCAGTGGCTCAGAAACTTGTGGCTCATTCCTCTCCCAGAGATATCTGCAAGGGAGGCAGCAGTGTGGTGTGAGTGCAGGATCTGTACTTAGAATGGCCAAGTCCCGTGGCTTTCCCTCTGTTTCCTTGTCTCTACCAGTGAAAGACAGCCATCAGGATCTGTCAGTGAAAAGCTCCATCAGGGCTGCGTGAGCCTGTGCTTGAACAGGGAGCGGGAAGAGATACTCATGAATGGCTGGAAACAGGAGAACTGAGCTGGCAAACTAGAGGGATGGGCACAATTCTCCACAGGAGACTGAGTTGACACTGAGGGCTGCAGCAAAACCCTGAGACCTCAGGAAGATCTCAGTTTCATTCCTGAGCAGGCAGTGAGAGCATGCCAAGCAAGGCACGTTCTCCTGTGGAGGATGGATGGTGAGGATGCCCTGCAGACAGAGAGCAGAAGGCACCATGAGTGAAGACACGTAAGCAGAAGTGTCTGCAGTCAAAGTCCACCCCGAAAAGCTGGATATGCTGTAGGAGACATCAAGATCAACATTTGGGGAGAAGCTGCAGAAAGTGAATTTGCTGATAAGTGTTGCAAGTGTTTAGTGACACCCACAGAATGCATGTATTGTAGGGGGAGGGACAGCAATGTCACCCCTGCTAAGGGGCTCTGCCTGAGACTGGTGGTTTCTCTGCAGCAGAAGACGCCCGGGTTATCAGGGTCAAACCAATTGAAACACTTCCTTCTTTTTAGCTGGATGTTGGTCCATGATAATGTCATTCCCATGACAGTGACACAGAAGGAAAAGCCACAGATGCTCGGGGACAAACAAGTGACACTCAGGACAGTGTTTCTGTTGGAACTCACCAAAGCACTGTTTGAGCTCAGAGTTACAGCGACAGTGCGAGGGGAGAACAGTTGCTTTGTTTAGAACGTGTCAGTTTGTTGGTCTTTTTTAGGAGTTTGACTGTATTTGACAGACACGGAGCCAAAACAGAGGAGGAAGTGCTTGAAGTGTCTGAGCGGTGCCCCAACACATGCCCCTCGCACAGGAGCTGAGAGTGAGGCTGGGCAGTCTCGCTGCCATGCTGTCTGCAGCAAAACACTTGGGGATGGTCCCTCCAGGATGAAAAACAGACCCTCTCACTGAATAAACCCCCAAAGTATGAGACAAAAAGAAGCAAACCTTTTGCACCAGTCAAAGCAGGAGGCACTTCTGCAGAGATGACTGGTGCTAAATATATCCCCGTGCTTGAGGCATCAGCAGGGGTCTGGCAGGAGCCCTTGGACTAACATTACACGGTGTTGTGGCCGTGTAGCTCTGCTCTGCTCTAGAACCCTTTTAGGTTCTTTTCATAATCAAATGTTCTTCATGGGAAAATAGGAATTTGGAGGGATCTACCCTCTAAAGCTGAGCATGTTTCTGGGTCCCCAGCACCTTCGGAAACAGGACCCGACTGGATAAGTTCCTGTGTGACTTGGTTTAGGTGATCCTGCTGTTGCAGGTGGATTGGACTAGATGATCTTTCGAGGTTCCTTCCGATCCGTAATGATTCTATGATTACTAGCAGCTTGTGCGTTATAGCTCTAGAGACGTCTACACATTGACCAGCAAAGCCAGGAAGGGCCATTTCAGCCTCATTTTATCTCTGTTTGTGTGACAGCACTGTTAAATGAACCTGGTCATAAATCATTTCTTGCCTGTAGTTAATAGAGGTGATTTTCAGTTCAAAAGTATGAATTTCTAATCAAAAAGAAGGCTGGGGGGAAATGTTGTGCTTGTAGCACACTCTCTGGAGGTTTGGATGAAAGTGTTGGGGAGTCAAATGCAGAGCAGGAGATTGTTATGAAGTGCTGTGGCTTTAAAAAACCCACTATAAACAAGCAAATTCCTGTCAGAGTCACGGACAAAATGTAGATTGTTATTACCAGGGCATGAAAAATGCTGCATGAAATAACGGAGGTTGTTAGGACGGGGCGGCTGACACAGCGTGTTCCACAGCTCTGAAGGGCACACGTCTGGTCTAGCAGACACCCAGCTGGGTTATTTTCAGACATTACCAAAAATTTGCCATGAATGTACACACATGGTTTAAGGATGGAGATGTTTAAGAGAATAAGAAGGGGCGTCTGCTCTCAGCTTCACACAACACTGTCGTTGATAAGTTAATCTGGTAGAACTCAAAACAGTCACATAAAGGAACTTGTTTTGGTATCACTGTGAAAAAATAAGGATTTTTTAGGGGAAAATAGGCATATTTAGGCTTCACTTGTTTGGGGGAAAGGATATCAGTCCCCAATCCCAGATTCACTAACTTTTAGAGTAATAAGATCCCAATGGCATGAAATTTAACAGGGTCAAGTGCGGGGTCCTACATTTTGGCCACAATAACCCCCGGCAGCTGCAGATTGGGGGATGAGTAGATGGAGGGATCTGGCAGTACTGGCTGACAGTGGCTGAACATGAACCACAAGGGTACCCAGGTGACACGAGAGGCCAGTGGCATCCTGGCTTGTATCAGGAACAGTGTGGCCAGCAGGACTAGGGACATAATTCTCCCCCTGTACTGGGTACTGGACTGGGGGCAGTTCTGGGCCCCTCAGTTCAAGAAAGAGGTTGAGAGGCTGGAGCAGGTCCAGAGAAGCAATGAGGCTGGGGAAGGAACTGGAGGGAAAGTCTGATGAGGAGAGGCTGAGGGAGTTGGGAGTGTTTAGCCTAGAGAGGAGGAGACTCTAGGGGGGACCCTCTCCCTCTCTCCAGAACCCTGAAAGGAGGTTGTAGTCATGTAGGATCGGGCTCTTCTCCCAGGCAGCTAGTGACAGGACAAGAGGGCAGGGCCTAAAGCTGCACCAGGGGAGGGTTCACTTGGATCTTAGGAAGCCCTTCCTCACAGAAAGGGTGATCAGACACTGGAATGAACTGTCCAGGGCAGTGGTGGAGTCCCCATCCCTGGGGATGACAACAGACTGGCTGTGGCCCTTAGTACCATGGTCTGGGTGATGTGGTGATGTTAGGTCATGGGCTGGGCTTGATGATCTCAGGGGTCTTTTCCAGCCTCAATAATTCAGTGATTTTGTGATTCTGTGACCTCACAGTTTGGTTAGCAGGGACTGAATATGTGACATTTTACTTGGATATAGTATTAGGGGATATGGTTTAGGAGTGAACCTCTAGAGCAGGGTTGATGGTTGGACTTGACGATCCCAGGGGCCTTTTCCAACAAGAATGATTCTCTGATTCTATAGCAATGCTCGTCCTGTCACTCTTCTGCAACTGTAAGTGAAGAAGATACCCAAATAATGGCCAGTAGATGCAGCACGGAGTCTGCAGCGATTGGAACGTTTGAAGCAATATTTGTTTCCATCACAGCCATTGGGCTGGAGTTGCTTGATTTAGCATTGGGACAGCATCATGCTGAGTGTGTTTTATTCAGATGGGACACGAGTGTTTGAATTTCTGAAAAGTTAGCATAGGCAGGCTTGTAAAATGCACTTTGAGACAATTCCTTCCTCTGTCTGATTCCCAAAGGAAATAACACCGATGCAGCTGCTCTGTCTGTGTGCATCTCTGTCTGCCTCTCTGCCCATTTGTTTAAGGTCTGAGCCCACTCACAGGCACCAGCCAAAGTTTGAGAGAGGGGTAGAAGGATCAACCAAATATGTGTCACAAAAGCCAGTGGCTAGGAGAAGGTTCTGCATCAGCAGAGGACAAAAATTCCAGGCATTGTGTAACAGAGGGAAAGGCTGCAGTCTGAACTTGTGAAGCCAGTCACTGTCACACCAGAAACAATCCACAGGAGATGATGCTGTAGAAACTCCTCTCAAACACAATACTTTGATCAGAGCCTGAACCTCACAGGACATAAACCAGCCAGAAGCCAGAAGTCTGTAGGAAATAGATTTGGGTGAAAGAACCTGAATATTACCAGGCTGATGTATATTCTGTCATCCAGGCATTGGCTATGGCTTGTGTCTTACCTGATTCAAAACTTTATCCAAGCTGCTTCTCTGCCAAGACATGAGGCATTAGCACTATCCAGGACAACATGTGTGAGATCTTAGCTACAGCAGCTGTTTGTGTCTTTTTACTTCTGTGTTTGTGGCAGGAGGAACCAACTCTCTGGGGACCTAGGCTGACCTCACCAAACTGTCTTCAGCTGTGGGTTGGAAGAAAATTCTGGTTTCCAGCTCTGGAAGAACTTGACAATATTTCCTGCTGGATTTTTTAATAGAGTGAAAATGGCATTTTCATGTTGTTAGCAGGGGGCTGCAAGCACCTGAGGAGCTGGGGAAAAGCTCAAAAATCACAACACCACTCTCATCCTTCCATCAAGCAACAGTTAGTTTTCTGCACACAGTGCATGCAGGATGGAGAAGGATGCAGGATGTGATTGAAGTCTGGCATGAACAGAAGAATCTGTGGATAAAATGCAGCATTTGAGAACCACTCAGACTATTGGAGTGAAGGGATGGCAGGAGGTATGTTTGCCCTGGGCTCCTCTACACTTTAATCCAGTCTAAGGTTTGGATTCACTGCTGGAGAGGAAGGTAGAAATTGCTGTGTTCAGCTCCTGCTTCTGCTTTCATCCTTTGCACCAGCCAGGGGAGAAAGCTGACCCTGGTACATGACTGTTGGTTGCACAATTGAAATCGCACTTGTTGCCTTCCCTTACACAAGGCTTGCTTTTCAGAAGACAAACACTTTTGGGACAGCTCAGGACTGAATAAGCTGGGGCTAAGACGAGTGACTGTGGTGTGTTTTACATCTCTTCTTCTAAGACATCAGCTTTTTGAGGAGTTGCCTTACGTTGTGCTCGTCCATTCGTGGTATGATGCTTCGAGTCACATGCTGCTGCGCAGTGCTGGGTTGTAAGTTCAGCATTTTGTTCTTCTTCACCCCAATCCTGGATGTTTTGCCAGCAGCCACTGCAAAGTAAAGCTTTTCCCCAGTGCCCAGTCATGCCATGTTAATGAGCAAGATTTAGCTAGACCTCTAAAGTTCTACCACCCACAGACATTGTACCACCCACAGACGTGTTGGCGTAACCTTGTCTTTCCTTCATTTTCCTTCCTCCTTTCTCTGTCACACTGAGGCCTCCACGAGAAGGGTGCCTCACTAGCCCTTTGCCCTGCAGTCCTGCTCCATTGCTTGTCCTCACCGGGAGGTCTGTGGGACAGTTTTATGCCACAGGAAACAAGATGCACAGGGCATAAGTAAGATCAGAATCACATTTATCTGGGTCCCAACCTAAAATTCAGTTGGGACATTAGGGATTGGAAGGGACCTCCAAAGATCATCCAGTCCAATCCCCCTGCCACAGCAGCATCACCTAGACCAAGTCATGCAGGTGGGTTTTAAATGTCTCCAAAGAAGGAGACTCCACAAACTTCCTGGGCAGCCCCTTCCAGTTCTCTGTCACCCTAACCATGAAGGAGTTCCTTCTCATATTGATGTGCAACCTTCTCTGTTCCAGCTGACACTCATTGCCCCTTATCCTATAACCAGAAGGCACTGAGCAGAGTCTGTCTTGGTCCTCCTGCCCTGCCAATTCCTGCCCTTCTTGCCCTTCTGAGATAAACCTCTCCCACGTGTAATGTGTTCATGTCTACCTGGCAACTGGGAACTGGACCTGAGATCCACTGCTTCAAGATAGCCCCAAATGCTGTCAAAAACATATTTTAAGACACACTCAGTAGTAAATTTAATGCTGAACTCAAATACTGTTACCCCGCTCTCATGAAACAGGTAGCAAATGGTATGGCAGTGTGCCAGCTGTACATACAATATATAGAAGGTTAGCATGTCCTGGCACACAGCTCTAAATGCTTCCATAGGAAAATCACTCAGACAACACAAAGGCAGTTCTGCAAAAATAAACCAGTCCAAGAAGCGGAGTGAATGGCACGAGCGGAATACTTGAGGCACCAAGTGTGTGCTCATATCACGGCCGATGAAACAATGACCCAGGAGAACCCTGGTGATCGTCCACAACAATCTCAGAGCACAAACAGCCAAGGGACAGAGAATTTGTTTAGCCTGGCAGACAGCAGTGATCTGGGGTTGCGGTGCCACAAGCAAAAAGCGGGACTGCCAGAGCCCCCGCAGTGTGTACACGCTCAGTCACGCAGAAATCGCCTCTCTGGGTCAAGCGCTCGGAGGAGAGATCTCCCGTGGCGCAGGGACAGCTGCTGCACCAGCACAAGGCGCAAGGGATGCGAGAGCCACTGCCACCGAGGCTCTGCTCCGCGGCGCTGCGTCCCAGAGGAGATGGGGAAAGCGCAGCCCATTGTTCCCTGGTCTTTAGACATTGCTTTACTTGGTCGCCTCATTTCCATAATGCTCCCTGGCCTCCCAGTCGCCCAAATTGGTTTGATGAATACAGTTCTGTGTGGCTTAGGATTCATTATTCCCCACGTCCCACCCTCTCGTTTTTTGTACTAGGTAATCTCTGTCCCTGTGCAGAAAGATCCTGCTGGAGGCTTAATTAAAAACTATGGGCATGAAATGAAAGCATTTTGGTCTGCTCCTCTGTGTGCCGGTCGCATGCTGCTGCCTGCTCCTCTGTCTCAGCAGCAGATGAACAGGAGGGAAGAAAATGGTTACGAACTGCAGCTCTAGGAGAGGCAGTAGAAGACTTGGGAGAATGGAGGAGGAGGATTCTTTGCATGTTTCCAGGCATGGGGCCTCCACTACCTCTCTAGACAACTGTTCCAGGGATCCACCACCCTCAGATTAAAGAACTTCTTCCAGCCTAAATCTGCCCTTTTCCAGCTTCAAACCATGACCCCACATCTTATGGTTCCCTGTACTTGTCAAGAGTGTTCCCCAGATTCAGTGCAGCAGGCTGTGGCAGCAAATCTCTTCAAGGGAAGCTGCCATCCAAACAGCATTAGGGATGGCTGCATCCAGGGAAGGTTATGATTTACAGGTTTGCACTGTGTGCCTTACGAACGGCGACCGGTTGGCAGGGAAGGAAGCGCGCAGAAGCATGCGTGAGTGGCTGCTGCTGTTCCCACACCATCCTAAAGGCAAAGCTCTGAGGGACATCAGGGCTGGAACTTACTACTCACTGAAAATGGTGGGAGAGGACAAGAAAGAATTCACAAAATTGATAACTCTTTCAATAGCCCTTGGCAACTTTAACCCTTCATGGCCAAAAGGCTGGATTTTCGATGTGAAGAGACCGCACTACGCAAGTACATATTCATTCATCCCCAAGCCAGCATGAACAAGGAACTCCTGTTTCCCAGACAGCCCCGTGTCACACGCAGAGCAGCTGATGGAAAAAAGAACCACATTTGTACATGTTCAGAGTGAGACCCATGAACACACACTGCTGCAGGAGCCAGGCGCTGCTGGAGAGGTATCACCCACAGAGATCATCCTCTCATCACACCCTGCGCTGCATCCAGCATCCACGTTAATATCTTGGTTTAGAAGAGTGGACCAGGCAAGGATGTGAATGGAAAGGACACATATGCTGACAGCTCACATTTTACTCAGCATTAAAAGGCCAAATGCTTTTCTCCAGCCATCAGATTGCAAGGTTCTTCTGCTTTCACCCATGCCAGAAACTATTTCTGATGCCAAATCACCCCATTCTCCCTTGGGGTACCAGCAAGTCTTGGGGCTAGTTTTCTCTTTATGAAACAGAGCGGTTAACTCTGAGTTGGGACAGCTGGGACATAGCTATCGGTTACTTCTCATTATCAGCAGCACCCAGCTGGATGTCTGGAATTCACAGACACTGGGGGAGATTCATATTTGTTTGAATTCTAAAAACAGGTTGCTTGTTGGGAATGAATGCACTGCAGCAGTTGCTCAACTTTGCCCCTCTGAAAGCAAAAGTCATCCCAGAGGCTGCTAAAAGCAGAAGGGAAACCAAGTTGCTACTTGATCAGCCCCTCAGAATCCAATCACTACTTGAGAGTTTTGCTTTTGCTGCAAAATAGTCTGCACACTAGATATTTTTGAAAGGGTGAAAATCCATGACAATACAAAAGATAAAGAGAAACACCACTGTCTCATTAGTTGATGATCAACCATCAAATCATACAATCATTAGGGACTGGAAAGGACCTCGAAAGATCATCTAGTCCAATGCCCCTGACACAGCAGGATCACCTAGATCAAGTCACACAGAAACATATCCAGGCAGGTTTTAAACTTCTCCAGAGAAAGAGACTCCACAACCACCCTGGTCACCCTCACTGTGAAGAAGTTCCTTCTTGTATTTATGTGGAACCTCCTATGTTCCAGCTTGCACCCACTGCAGAAATTCCTGTGAGGATAAATAATTGGGCAGCTCTGGCAGCTTCAGGATTTGCCTGGGTAAATGCTAAATCCTGTTGCTGGGCACTTCAAAGTTAAGATCATAAATGATGTTCTGTTTGCCATATGTCAAGTGAGTAACCTTTGCTTAATTCATGCAGATGGTGTTTATGACAAGAGTTTAAACTATTTCCCTCCTTAACATGAATTAGCAAATGACTTGGAGGAGTACTTTACATATTGGCCCCTCAAATATCTTCCCATTGCTAAACTAAGCTTGTCATCTGTGACAGATGGAGACAGTTCCCTTCTGGTATTTCAGGCTGCCCTTTGCGCAGGGCTCCACTTCTCTTTGGCTTGCCCTCACTTTGAAATAAGCCTGGTTCCCATATCGTCCATACAGGAGTAGTGACTCAGGAATCCTGATGAAGATCTCCTCAGTCATCTTTCTTCTTCCTTTATTTTAGAGTTTTTGTTTGGATTGGAGTTTTTTTTTGCTTAGACCATAAAAAGATCTCGGGCTAAGTTTTCATTTCACTCCCACTTCTTAGAAGTCTGAGCTATTTTCCATGTAGCTGAAGTTGTAACCAACCCTCAGTTGTTAAATCTGGGCTACCTCATTAAATATCTCCAGAAAAGGAGACTCCACAACTCCCCTTGGGCAGCCTGTTCCAGTGCTCCATCACCCTCACTGGGAAGAAGTTCCTTCTCATATTGATGTGGAATCTCCTATGTTCCAGCTCACACCCATTGCCCCTTGTCCTATCACTGGATGACATTGAGAAGAGCCTGGCTCCATCCTCCTGACACCCACCCTTCAAATAGTCACCCCTCAGTCTCCTCTTCTCCAAGCTCAAGAGACCCAGCTCCCTCAGCCTTTCCTCATAAAAGAGGTGCTCCACCTCCTTCATCATCCTCATTGCTCTATGCTGGAGTCCCTCCAGCAGCTTCAAGTCCCTCTTGAACTCAGAGGTATGGAACTGGACACAATACTCCAGATGTGGTCTCACCAGTGCAGAGTAGAGGGGGAGAAGAACTTATCTCGATCTGCTAACCACTCTCATTCTGATCCACCCCAGGAGGTTGTTGGCATTTTGCTGGTGGTCGCAAAGCACTATCTGATGGAAACACAATCTTTGAGAGCTCTCACACATAATGAGAAGCACGTTGGCACTATTACTGCTCAGGAACTTTAGGGTAGAAGTGAATCATGAAGTATAAGCAGTTTTTAACCCCAACCTGCAGTGCACATTCTAGGCCAAAGTTGTGGGGTACTTTCTCAAGCGTTTGCATCCAGAGTGAAAGCATCTCCCATATGATACCTTAAATGAGATTATGAAGAAGTGTAATCTCACTCAACCCTCTCCAAAACATTTCAGGATTCTTTGTGAGTCTCTGTTCCCACACCAAATTCCTTGAGCTACAGATGGGTATTTAGGGATGTGCTTGGCCACAGAAAGCTTTCCTCACTTTCCTAAATCAGTGTGATGCTCTACTAAAACTTCAGGCAGACTGACTGCTGTGCGAATGCCATTTGCTTTTACTCTCTTCTGACAGTGCAGCTTGGGCTCCTGGTGTGCGTGCATGGCCACAAGTTCAGAGCAGATTTCAAGCAATCCTTTGGCTTGAGAGTCCCAGCCTTCAGTCTACCTCCCCAGAGCATGACTATTGAAGTCTAGTGTCTGGAAAGTGGCTGCAATGGGAGGACTGATTTCAGTGCTGAGCACAGCAGAAAATCCACTTTACTGGCGCATACCTGAAAACCAAAGACATAAATGAGTGAGAAGGCTGGCTACTTTGTTCTGGGGTCTGACTAAGTCTTTTGTAGGACTTCGGTAGGAAAGGATGCAGCTTTCATTTGACTCTTGAACATGATCCTGTGATGACCAATATCAGAATCCGACACCAGCCGTCTGGTGTGATTTAGACATAGCCTGGGTGTAAAATGATATTCAAGTTGAATCAGGCATAGTTCCCAGCAAGGTGTTTATAACACACTTATACTTCCATGTTCAAACTATTCCAGATGTGAGAAGATGAATTCTTGGGGCAAAATTTAAGTAGCATGGGCAAGCACGTGCAGATGACACATACATTTTTATGGGATGAAATTACCCCTCCAGAAATTTTCACAGACATTTGAATCACAGAATGAGGGTTGAGGTTGGCAGGAATGTCTCAAGGTCATACAATCCTTCTGAAGATCATCTGGTCCAAAGTGCTTCCAGTGGGGAAAGGAGCACTTCTGCACCAAATCCAGATGTTTAATATATAGTGCAAATGGGGCAAGAGTGATCTTCGTCCAGTGGTTAATAGGTGCATCAATGGTAACTCCACAGTCAGGAGGTGGGCTACAGAGATATCACTTCCTGCAGTGGGTTTTGCAGTTTTAGCATGAAAATAGTCAGGCTTGTATTTAGAATAGGTTCTAAATGCACAGAATCTTCTCTGAACAGAGCCTGAGTTCTACCAGTTTGAAGGCATTTTCCAAAAAGAAAAGAAACCTGAACAAAGGTCTGTTGGGATTTCTTACTTTTGCCCTAAATGGTTTATCCATTCCCATACTTATCTTCTGAACCTAGCAACTGTTCTGAGAAGTGCACCTGGGTCCACGTCTGAACTTCTGCACTGACTTTCCAGAAGACAAACTGAGCCCTAAATCAAGCACCCACTTCTAAAATACAAAATCTACACAAATTGTCTTCTCTTTATCTTTTCATATCAAATTTCCTTCCCACTTGTGCAACAAATATCCTGAAAAAAAACCAAAAAGACATTCAAGGTGATTCTGAAGTTAACTTCAGCCTCCAAGAACAGAGCTGTGTAGGAGGGACCCAACAAAGAACTGCATGTAACACCTTTTATAGCACAGTTTGAAATCAAGAAGGAGCACTAAATCCTCTACAACACCTGCATAAGAAATCTTACCGCAGAAAAGTCCATGAAGATTACCTGCAGGGCCTGAGGAATTATTGAACCAAGCAGGACGACTCAGGGTTTTCTGGCTACATGAATGCTGTGCTGCTGCGTTGCTGCCCACAGCAGTGGTTCAAAACAAAAGGAAGAGCTTGTGTTGTCAAGCAGCTAATGCATCCAGGCAGGATCCCTTCTGCATCCGGGCATCTTAGAGTGGCATCAGGATGAATAAAAACTACCCGTATTCCACAGAAAGATGTCTTCTCAGCCTTGTGGCTGCTTTTCAGACTGAAACCCATAGAATCACAGAATCACAGAACACTAGGGACTGGAAGGGACCTCAAAAGGTCATCTAGTCCAATCCCCCTGCCAGAGCAGGATCACCTAGACCAAGTTGCATGGGAATGTAAGGCAGAGTAAATCCCCAGGAAGGACAAGCCTGGACTTTACATGACAACTTGGCTGTGGAAAAAGCCCCATCTCAGGTGCTCCTGGGGCACTAAAGCAAAGTAGACATTTGCCACAGGGACAGCTTATGGACAGGTGGAGAAGGATGTGAAGATGTGCCAGCTTCCTCTCACCCATTCCAGTAAAGTATAATGACTTCTGGGCTGGATAACCAAGAATCATAGACTCATAGAATCATTAGGGATTGGAAAAGACCTCAAAAGATCATCTAGTCCGAGCCCCCTGACACTCAATAACTCTCCTCCTCCTGTCTTGCTCCTCCCATCACAGGCTACATGAGCACTGGTGGCACAGAAGTGATGCAAACCTGCTCATCAACTGACCCAAGACAATTCAGGGCAAAATGGGAGCAAACACAAAATTCATCACCTGTATCTCAAACGCACATGATGACATTGGCAAGAAATGAACAGTGGGTGCTGATTTTGCCTTGGGGAAGCATCACTTAACAAGAAAAAAACTGAATGAGATTTCACTTTCCATCCACAACGTGAGCAGCAACGCTGCAGCACGCGGCTGGTTGCCCATGTGCCGAGGAGCAGAGCGATGTCTTGCCATTAGGGCAGGTAGTGCCAAATGCAGACAGCTCTTCCACTGGGCTGTGTCTGCCTGAAGAGGAGGGCTATTGTGGTGCAGCACACAAGATTTATCGCACGGTGGCTTTTTTTCCTGAAGTTAGCAGCTGTCTTTTGTTTTAATCATTGTGTATGTAAGGAAAATAAAGTCACAGGACGTTAAGCACTTTCAGCTTTTATGGGCACTCCCTGTTGCCAAGGAGAAAGCCTAAAGTTTGCGTAACAGCAACAAGCAGAGCAAGGGAGTAGTAATTTTGTTGGAGCTGAAAACTCCAAAAGGAAGCCACCTCTCATTTCCAGCACAAATCAGTTGTTTGCGTGACTTTGGCTCACAAATGCAAGGGAAAACACGGTGCTTTTCAGCTAGCAGGCATCCATTTCCTTCTCTGAGGCAGCAAGAGTCGTTGTTGAAATCCGACTTCAAAAACAGGAAGCTTTATCATTTTGATTTTCTAGCCACCTCGCCCTTTCTTGTGAACCCAACCCTGGCGATTACTGTTTGCAAGCACGACTATCATCGGGCTGAAGCACAGGTATTTCCTATTTTGCTTTAAAGCACATATGGCTTGTGCTTGGAGACGGCACTGCTCGGGGTGATTCATCCAGCCCTGAGCAGGAGCGCTGCTTAGCAGAGCTTTACACACGAGACCCACGTGTTGATATCACGCTTTTGCTTATGTTTGATTTCTGCAGAACAGAGGGAATGAAGTGAGATCTCTCATGCTGGAAAAATGCTGTCTGAGAGGAAAGCAAAGTGCCAAAGATGAATTTGCAGGACCCACAGCACAAGTGATGTTTTTTGAGGTAAAAGCAGCAAGTAAACATCTTTCCTGCTGGTACTTAGCAAAAGGGTCTCTCTACAGAGGAGCACAGCAGATTCCTCACTGCAGTGATGTTTTCAGATGCATTTATCCCTTCTTGAATGGATCCTTGATAGTCCATATGGGGTTGCACATGTATGTACTTAGTGGTGCTGACTGCTCCCCAGGAGAAGAATCATAGAAACATGGAATCATAGAATCATTAGGGATTGGAAGGGACCTCTAAAGATCTAGTCCAATGCCCCTGCCACAGCAGGATCACCTAGACCACGTCGCACAGGACAGCCAGTACCACTGCCCGCCCTGCAGTGTGGTAAGCCTGAGACGTCCGCAAAAGAGCCACTGAAAACTCCAGTCCCACTCTGTTTCTGCATCAGAAACATGCTCTGATATGTCCCAGGCTCTGGGTCACCCTGTGAGAGAAGCTACTGCTTCCCATTCTACAGGCAAGCAACTGCCCAGCTGCAGAGCCCCTGGGCTGTAAATAGTTTGCGAGACCAGACTTAATCACTTTTACCTCAGGCTTTTGGCTTTTACCAGTCATGAAGTAATCCAGAGGTGATGCTGCTAAAGGAAGGGACATTGGTATGGATGCAAAAACCAGCAGCTAAGTCTGCTTTATTTACAGGAGGGCTTGCTGAACACTTCTCTAAACCAACCAAGAAGTGGACCTTTAAATGGCTAACACAACAGATCCTGTGGCAAGAACAGTAAACCAGGTCATTTGAGGTTTAGAGTCATCTTCAGTTCCAGCAGAGAACAGGGTATCTGACACTTCTTCTTGCAAAGGTTCAACTGCTTCCCTCAAGCAGGCTGGAGACACGTAACTGAAAGTGTCTGGGAACTTAGCTTCCATGTTGCTTTATGCCATTTGGATATCTCTAAACATCTTGTTTATCCTGGGATGATTTTCCTCTGTCCACTTGTCCAGAGGAGCACTGTGCAGGCACGTAAGGGTCCACATGCACCAGCTCCATGCAGGGTACGTGCATTGACAGGGTTACACTGAGGCTAATGCATCTAAAGACAGGGAGCCCTGATGTTCCATTGCAGCACGGGTGGTGCCCTCTTTATGGCACTGTCTGCTCTGTGTCACTCTGCCTCTGTGGCATGTCTGTTCTGCACAGACATCTGCCAAGTTAGCTGTGAGGTAGAAGCCAAAGCTGTGCTGGAAGTAACTGGTCTACCTCTGTAATAACTGCTAAAATCACAGCCAGTTCCTGAAACCACTGATAAGACCCCCTCCAGAAAGCTCCCCTCACTGGCATCAGTTCTGCTGTCTTGTGGGGGCAGCTGCCTGCACTGCCTGCAGTGCTCAGCCTCTCCTTCCTCTGTCACTGTCTGTGGTGACCAGACCCTGTCCCTCTGACATTGCTCGCAAAGGGACACGTGGATGCCCCACATGCCCAGAAGTGTCTGAGAGCTGCTGAGGAAGTGATGAGGTCTTGCACAAACATAGGCTTTGTCCCAGCTGTGAGCTTGACAGTCAAGACCCGCAGAAGACTTCTGTGGTCTAAAGCAGCATTTTTAGAGCTTTTTATTCTCTGGGGTTTGTTCTGCTTTGGATATACCAGAGATCGCTGGTAACAGATGAGAAAAGGGGAGGGGAGGATCTACTGTTTGCAAGCACAACACTCTGCTTCTGGCAGTGGAGATTTTGCAAATCCTCTGCAAGCAGCAAACAGAAGATCCCCATGGAAAATGCACGGGTCTTCACACCTCTCTGATGATGCCCAGCTGGCTGACAGGAACAGGTTTTCTGTCTCTTTGCTTGCTGGCACTCGGAGGATTTGAACAGGTCCGTGTCACTCCCCAGGAAGACTTGCACAGGGCAAAAAGCACTTCAGACAGGAAGAGTCTAAACCTTTTCCCCTGAACACTTTCCCAATCTCTGACATCTCATTATTTGCTTATTTCAAGAGAAATCTGTGCTCACTGATTCCTGCAGAAATGCTAACACAGCCTGTGCTTGCACCCTCCGCGTCGTTACCAGTGCATATGGAGCCCAAGCACCCTGCTCACAGGGTCTGAGACAACCTCGAAAAGCCAGAACAGCTGAGACACTGCTTTTTACAACAGATCCATCAAGACAGACCAGATCAAGTGTTGTTCAACATCATTATTTATATTCTGCTTATTGTAAGTATGATGGATGCAGAGCTCAGCCAGCTCATCTGCGGTTTCTGCTACGCGTGGCTCCAACCAGAGAGCACACTAAGGGCTTTTCCTGGTCCTGTTAAGTAGAAGCTGTGCAGAAGATGGACATGGATGATCAAATAAGAGAGCAAACGAGGCAAGACTGATCTGCACAGCAAGCTGAAAGCACCACTTCCTTTTTGCAGTTCAGATTTGTGTAGGCAGCACAGCAAAGGTCATTTTTAAGGGCACATTCAAAGTTACCTGCTTCTAGAGAGCAGTGGACTCTCTAGTGAATGCACCCCAACTCTGAGAGCTGCAGAAGGGCTGGTGGGCCTGGGATAGACCAGATGAGTTTCTAGTGGCAACGATGTGCAGCACTTGCCT
This sequence comes from Rhinopomastus cyanomelas, assembly GCA_013400115.1. Classification (NCBI taxonomy): domain Eukaryota; kingdom Metazoa; phylum Chordata; class Aves; order Bucerotiformes; family Rhinopomastidae; genus Rhinopomastus; species Rhinopomastus cyanomelas. The sequence goes on along the minus strand of VXBP01005690.1, from coordinate 28,834 downwards.
ATGCACACACATCAGGGTGCAAGTGGTGGGATGTAGACTAGGTGGTGTGCCAGGAAGAAGGCAGGAAGAAGAAGGATCTGCAGGGGCAATGCCTCTAAAGCAGGGCAGAGCATCTGGTGGCAGTTTGTGAGGGAGAAGCAACGAGCTATCACACCCACTCGCTATGCCTAGCGGTATACAGAGGTGATTAAGATCCAAACTGATTTATATTGACTGTAGCTACTGTTGCCTCATCCCAGTTCTCCACAGTGCAAACCCCTTCTCACACCCTAGCCATCACTCTGCTCTCGCTGATCATGATTCTGCATATGGAACAGGCACTTTCCTTCCCACCCACACGCACTTGTCAGGCTTTCTGTGTACAATAGCGATTCTTAAATCCTTGGGCACTGAATGTCTTGCTCTGAAATTTTCCAAACCTCTCCTAACAACATTATTCTAAGTTTCCAGCTTGCAAAGCACTTGGGGAAGTCATGTGTAAGGCTGGTCTGCTGCAGCTAGCGCCGAAATTCGAGCTTTGCACGTGGTGTGAATCTTGTGTCTCCGCAAAGTTTTCCATCTCTTCATGCAGTAGGGATGTCCGTGCACAAGTCCTGGCTCTGGAGATCAGATGTTGAACATGTGTCAGTCCAGCATGTGCACAAGTGCCATCATGACTGAGAAGCAGGATCCAAGTCAACAGTGCTGGTGGCAACCCCCTGCACTGCTGGTCTCATATATCCTCAGCTGCTTGAGTCCCACTCCTAATACCATACACCTTGTATAAAAGAAAATAAACAACCTTCTCTTTCTTGTTCTCGGGCCAAGACTTGGGCTACACAGATTTCAGTTCAGGAAAACCAAAAAGAATGCAATATTTTTAAGCAGCACAAGAGCAGGTAGTGAATAGGCAAATAAATCATTATCAGCATGTTTAAGCCAGGTTAGCGGCTTGAATAAAGGGAGCAGGCAAGAAAGAGCTATAAAAGTTACCCTTCCCTTCCTTTTTTGAACAAGCCTAGAACTGCCTTCCAAGGTTGTTCAACTAAAGTGTGTAGTTACTGATTTTATAAGGACAGAGAAAGCTAAATAATGCTTATAAGTTCTGCCTATAACACAGCCTCTGTGGACCCAAGAAGAGATGAGATGGCCCATGAGGTGAGATTGCTGTTTGTGACCTGTATAGTTTTTCACCCCAGCTGAACTGGCTCATACATGCCAACGCTGAAGATGCTGGTCTCCTGGTGCCTTGTTTCCCCAGAGAATAAAGCTACCAAAATATTCACTGCACCAAAGGAAGGTGTTTGCTTAGCACCCTGCAATCAGAGCACTGGCACAAAGGAGAGGAGAAAAGGAGGAAGAACGAGTCTCCCTTTCAGCACGGCTGAAAGTAAGATGGATTTGCACCCTGGTGTCTTGCCCAAGCCTGTGTCTCTCAGCTTGGTGCCCTGGCTTTCTGTGCCATGCATCCTTGCTGTTGCCAGGGGCTCTGTGCACACCCACCCGACCCCATCATCTCCCTCCTCCCTAGGCACAGTCCCAGTGGTGGTCCTTCTGCAGCGAGGAGGCTGATACAACTATTGTGACCTTGACCTTTGTCTTGTTGGCTCCCATTCCTTCAAGCTTGTCAGCCACACCACACAGCTTGGTGGCATTGGCAGACTTGCTGAGGGGTGCTCAGTGACACTGTCCATGTCACCAACAAAGATGTTACACAATATTAGACCCAAACCAGACACCTGAGGAACACCACTTGTAACCAACCTTCACTTGGACATGGAACTGTTGATCACAAGTCTCTGAGCATGACTGTTGAGCCAATTCCATATCCATCAAGTGGTCCATCTGTCAAGTCTACATCTCTCTATTTCAGAGACAAGGATGTCCTGCAGGATAATGTCAAATGCTTTGCTCAAATCCAGGTAGATTACATCAGTTATTCTGCCCTTATTTCTTCTACACTCCTCACTTTAAGATCTGGTCTAGCTCATATTACCCCGGTGTATTGACAAGGCTTTTGATTTTGATTAAAATTAACCACAACCTAAAACCAAAATTAGGGTAGCTACTACATTCTTCTCTTTTTCACTTTAAGAAGCCAAAATAGAGGAAAGGAAAAGTTAATGTCAGGAATTTTCCCAGATGAATTTTCTTTTGATGGAGGATGAGGGTCAATGGGTGTGAGCTGGAACACAGGAGGTTCCACATAAATGTCAGAAGGAACTTCTTCCCAGTGAGGGTAACAGAGCACTGGAACAGGCTGCCCAGGGGAGTTGTGGAGTCTTCTTCTCTGGAGACATTTCAAACCCACCTGGATATATTCCTTTGCAACTGGATCTAGCAGATCCTGTTGTGGGAGGGTGATTGGACTGGATGATCTCTCAAGGTCCCTTCCAATCCCTAATGCTCTCTGAACTTTTACTCTCACATTGTCAAGAGGAGAGTTGGGACCTCAGCAGACTCAATTCTAAGCCCTGAGGAAACAGTCAAGTTTCACAGTATTGGCATCTTTTATTGGACTAAAAATTCCTTGATTCCATCCAAACATTTTTAGTGCCCAAATTTGCTTTAGGTGGTTTCCCAAGGCAATTATGAAAAAAAAGAAAGCAGCCCAGTGCTACTAATTCATCTTTCACAGAATCACTGTGAAAGAGTGATTCTGCTTGTTCTCTTGCTTCATGCTGTTCCTGACGGCAGACTTCTTCTTCAGTTTCCCATGCTTTTAATAAAAAATTAGAGCACTGAATTCTTTGCTGGTCAAAGCAGCTCTGCATTTGTTTTGCAGATCAAAATCCTGGTTTAGCACAGCGTTGACTTTGGATGTAGCTTTTAGTGTTACAAGGATGTAGGTTTGGCTGATGCATTTCTCCAGGTAAAGCACAGCTGGCAAGCCTTAGATCTTCAAGCCACAACCAGGCTTTTCTGCACCACAGCAATCAGGAAAAGGTTCAAGGACTCGATTCATCCACCAGGTTTGTTGTGATGGTTGCGCTCATACAGTTGCTCTGTGTTCAAGGAAGGTGAGGATTCCTGAGTGCTGGTGATGAAGGATGGCTGCAGTAATTCTTGAAGAAGAGGAGAGGCACGGACTGTATAAGCAGAGGAGAATACAAGAGGAGAAAAGAGTTGATGGAGAGTGACAGAGTAAGACAGAAACATAAATAAAACACAGTGATGCACTGGAACCATGAAAGAAGACATGGAAATGAAAGAGGGGAGGTTTTGGAGCATCAGCACTGCTCGACTGTACTATGTTCAGGACCAGCGTGATTCCCCGCCACAAGTCCAGAGAAGCAGTTTCCTTTTCAGCTGATGCTTAGGGACACCACTGCACCAACAAGCCATGAAAAAAGTCAACAGCCTGCTCTACTTGGTCAAGCAGAGCAGTAGCAAATGAGTCCCTCTGGAAAAGGAAGTTACCACAAAAATGGTGGGAAATCCCTTCTGGTTAAGGGAAATAGCTGGGACTGAAAACATGCAAAATCTCAAAGCTTCCCATCACCACTGTGATTCCTATCACTGCTGATCCATTTCTATGCCAAAGTGCTTTCACATATGGCTGCCCCGGGGTGAGACAAAAACCCTGAGACAAAACTGAAACAAAGACTAGCACTTCCCCGGTGCCTGTAACCTCCCAGTAGGCTGGCTGCTTCCTGGGAAAGAGGATCCTTATGAAGTCACAGTCATTTGTTATTTGCATTTTACCTCATCAGTTTTTCTGGTGTCTGTGTCAAAGAAAATGTCGGTTGTCTGGAACAAGCTCCAGCTGACCTGAACTTGTCCCACCAAAACCCTAATGGCTCTTTCTCATGTATTTCCTATTTGTTGTCTCTGAGCAGATTCTGCTTATTTCTTTAGTTTCTGCTTTGGTTTCAGTCTGCCTGGTCTCTGAGCCACCACACCACAGGGACATATTTCGAGCAGTGTTTCCTTTAGAAAAACGTTGGTGATTCACACACTCCTGCCATGACTCTCTGCAACCCTTGAACTGCTTCACTTACAGAACAAAACCTAAACCAGCAACAGGAAGTTCACAGCCAGGTTGCTGTAGAACTGAAGTAATAACGTGTGTAAAGTAACCACGCAGTCAGCTTACACATCCTCATTTTGTCCTTGTTTGGGACGTTGTTCTTTATAGGCTGTTCAATAACCTGACACTGCTTCACAGGCTATTGATGCAGATGAAGATACAGAGCAGGATGAACCATCAGTGGCAAGCACTAAGCTTTTAATTCAATAATTCATTTAGTGCCAAAAGTTTGCAAAAACCCCCCACTTTAGGACTAAATTGCAGTCTTGATGCTTACAAGCCCAGATTTAAACCAGGCTACTGCTTTCTTCACTAGCTATTCATTTGTGTTCATTGTAGGCTGTATTTTTGTAGCTCATGTCAGACTAGTGTCTAAGCCCACCACAAAAATTCATCCCAACCCTACTTTTTGCAGTGACCTTTCCATGCAGATGCTCCACAGCCAACCCAATCCCTAGAGAACTCGGTGAATGGGGGATGAGCCAGGAAATGAAATGCTGAGAATCTCAAGTTTGAGCTGGAAGGCAGCCAGGGTGCTCTCCGAAAGCAGGCAGCAAGGCTTCTGCCTTGAATGTAGGTCACTACTTGCTTGTGGAAATTCACCGTTCATGTGAAGAGAGCTTTAGGGGGAGGAGACGCGTGCAGTGCTTTCTGTGAGGTAATTACAGCCATGCAAGAGGGAGGATCCTGGTTGCTCTGACTTTCTCTACTCCCATTTTTACCATGTTTGTAGAAGCAGGGCATATGAGAGTCTGATACCACGAGAGATTCCTTGAAGGCACCTTTGACTTGGAAGAGCAGTTTAAATACTGCATTTCTTGACATAGAGGAGGCATCTGATTTTTGTCTTTTTAAACAGATTATGCTCAAAAGGTTGTCGCAGGCTGAACTCTATTGTTAAAGTAAGGAGCTGCCTGTGAACTAATCTCCCCATTACATGTAGATCCCTGTCCTCAAGCCTGCCTGCAGCAACTAATGGGGATCTTTCCTCACTTGTGGAATGTATGCACACACACAGGGCACGCTTTACGTTTATATGCAACCACACCATCAGGTGTCATGGTGTCTGGGTGTCATGCTCTGAAAGCAAGGCAGAAATCATAGAATCATTGCATTGTGCCATCATCCTGCACATTCAAGACACTTTAGTGCACCTCAGGCATGAAGATGCAACAAAAATGTAGCTGTTCAAAAGAGTTCTCAAGAGAACTCACACTAAATCACTTATACTGGTGCTTCATCTCACAGATGAAGGTAGCAAGGTCTTGCAGAGAGAAGGGTTGTAAAAGGACAGGATGCTGCTTGGCAGACAAAAGTAGGACATCAGGTCCCAGCCTTATACTGTCTCAGTTCTTGCTAAGTATCATGATTATTTCATCTTGCTGGCAAGTGCTGTGGTTAGGGAGATGGTGCGTCTCAGTTCAGTCACTCTGAGCTGCGAAGAGAAACTCATGCAAGTGAGGTTCAGGTTCCAGATCTGATAAATATTTAAAACAAATTTTAACACAAATTTTGTCAGGGCAAAATACTTTCCTGGTCATTGACTCGTTCTGAAGAGACAGATCTAGGGCAGGTGTCAGGAGGATGGAGCCAGGCACTTCTCAGTGGCATCCAATGATAGGACAAGGGGCAACGGGAATAAGCTGGAACATAGGAGGTTCCACATCAATATGAGAAGAAACTACTTTCCAGTGAGGGTGACAGAGCACTGTAAGGGGCTCCCCAGGGGGGCTGTGGAGTCTCCTTCTCCAGAGATGTTTAAAACCCACCTGGACATGTTCCTGTGTGACTTGATCAGGTGATCCTGCTGTGGCAGGGCCATTGGACTAGATGATCTTTCAAGGTTCTTTCTAATCCCTAATGTTCTGTGATTCTGTGATATCTAGCATTAAGGGAGAATGCAAGTACCTATACACAAAATTACACTGAAAAGACCTCACTGGTCCCGACTCTTAAGAAACCCTCCCCCCTGAGCTCCCATCTTTGAGTATGTCTAGAAGGTAGTGTCACTTGTGCTCCAAACAAAGAAAAGAATCCCTACTCTAGCCAGAGTCCAGTCCTGCACTGCAGCAACCTGGTGAATCAGTTTCAACGCCCCCACAGCTGAGCCCAAGATGCTGAGCTGTGGAACAGGCACTCTAGGAACTCAGGGGATGCTGAAAAAATTCATGTGGGGTTTATACCATGACAATGCATACAGTGAACTCTCAGTGGGACTTGTCTACAACACCTTCAGCTCCAAAATAGAAGCCTCCACACAAGTAGCACAGGAACAGCTTCATTAAATGATAATTGTACTTTATTGAGCCACCTACAGAAGAAGGTGGTGATAATATGTGGTTATTGTGAAAAATTAATAAAATGCCCCAAGACCCATAGTAGAAAAAGCTGATAGAAACTGAATTCTCACAGGGTAAATGACTTGTTACACCCACCTGAATTATTTATCTTCCATTAATTTCTATACACTGCAGAAAGATTTCTATTAGACAGCTCTAGTTGTCTAAAAGTTGGATAGCTAGTTGATTGTCAAGGTCATTCAATAATGGAAGAAGGTGAGACGCCTGGCTCATACTCTTCACACAGGCACAAGAATGGGTAAATGACCAGGGAGATACCTGCCCCGGAGAAGGAAAGGTGCCCTTCTGGACTAGATGATCTTTCGAAGTCCCTCCAATCCCTAATGGTTCTATGAGTCTCTCCTCTGACTAGCACTGCCCAGCTTTCCTCTGAGAGGCTTACTTATGGAGTTGCACTGACAACCAAGTGGTGTAAATCACCTCCTGTCACATAGCTCACACCTCCACCTGCAAACACACACACATACTGTGGGCTGCGTGTGTCAGAGCTGCTGAAGGAGGGACCAGAAGCATCACTGCCCCATCTGTAGCCCCGCACAGATTGGCCTATGCGAGACACTCATGGGTGTGGGAAGTGAAGGAGGATAACTTCTACTCAGGTGTTATCAAAAGGGAGGGTTATATTTGGATGGTAATGCAAATGAAAATGACTTTAAGAAAATCACATTAATTGGGGTCCTTTTATGTATTTGCGGCAATAAGACACAGATGAGGAGAGTCATGAGTGCTTGCTGAATGCAGAGGTCAATCAAAGGCAGCTTCTTCTTTTGGCAGCTTTATCCTTCTGCTGATCTTTGCCAGGAAACATTCGTTTCACTCTTTCTCTGCTGTTTTTTAACTGTGTTTGACCAAGACTCCAGCCACAGGTCCTATGAATATTCTAATGAAATCACACCTGTTTGGAGTGCCTGATGGAGAAACTGGTGAACTTGTAAGACTTCAAAGCTTCTTTGACAGAGGGGTTTTCAGCTTCAGAAGTTTTGGCTGAGGTTTTTACTATATATATTGTAAAAGGCACCAACTGGGCCTTTGTTGCAGGCACTGAAGATAGTTCTTTCAAGAAAACCACCTGAACTGGCAGGAAACCAACAGGGCAGTCCCAGTCCTGGTGAGTTGACTGCAGACTGCAGTGCAGGATAGTAGCACCTAAGCCACCTTTCAAGAAGCTCGTGCCGATGTAAGATGCCATTTTTAGCTGGTAACATTTACTTTGGGTAAATAAATACAGACATTGCCTGTGCTCTCACTCACCCGAGCAGATCCCCTTACACAAATCCAATCACAGCTAAGCCATCACAGAAACTCTGATGGCAAAGGCTACAAGAGAAACATTAAATCAAAGCACCACATTTCAGCTGGACCGTCATAGAATCATAAATGTGTTGGTCTGAAAAAGACCTTTAAAGGTCATCTAGTCCAACACCCCTGCAGTGAGCAGGGACATCTTTAACTAGATCAAGTTGCTCAGAACCCCATCAAGGCTGACCTTGAATGCTTCCAGGCATGGAGCTTCTAACACTTCTGTGGGCAACCTGCTTCACTGTTTGACCACCCTCATTGTAAGGAACATTTTTCTAACGACCCTCTCTCTCAGAACACTGCTCCTCTTAGAGGTGGAACAGATCTGTCTGTGCAGGGCAAGGTTTGTAGGGCTTCCCTGCTATTGCTGAGAGTCTATGTTGGGACAAATCCAGGTGGTGATGCTTGATCCTTTGGTGCAGCAGTGGTGTTCACCTTGGCTGCACTCTCTGCCAAAAGCAGCAGGCTTCCCACAAGTCATTAATTTTTAACTTTCTTCTGCCTGTGCTAGGAGCCAAACTCCTGCTGAATTTCAAGATAAATTGGGATATCACCTTTTCTCATTGAAACAATTTTACTCTTTAAGACCATGTAGGATCAGGCAAGAGCATTTTCATAACCCACCATCTTTATCCTTCCTTTTTAGCTTCACATCATAGTTTTTTTCTCACATAGAAACTTCCTAATAATTTCCTTCTTCAGATTCTTAGGCCATCCATTTCCAAACTTAGCACTCTGAATTTTCATCTCGTTTACATTTCTCTTTCTCTACTCTTTCTGCCATTAGAAAGTCACAAGGAGCTATGATAGGTTAACAGCTAGACTTGCAACCAAAACAACCCTATGATTCTGTGGCTCTATAAATAAGGTGAATAAGACTTGAGCCAGTCGGACCCTGGCTCTCGGCTTCAACATTCTTCCATTGAAGCTTCCTGTTCAGGTGTAACGTAGCTGCAATTAACATGCTCAAAATTTTGCTAGAAGAAGGTAGATGTCTGAGTCTCTTCTGTCCTGATGAGGTGAAAAAGCACGTTCTGCCTTTTGCCTCTGCTCTCGAGACACACCGAGTGATTATGCTGCCTACTTTCAAACCTTCACCTGAAATGAGTTTCCATCTCCGATTCTTAATTGAATACTTCTTCTAAAATTTCCAGATTCATCTAAGAAGTTTACAGGGAAGATACGGATGAGATCAAATTTCCAGTGTGGGTGTTTTTGCTTTGTCCATGCAAAGCAGTAGACTTTATAATGTCACTGTTTCGCCTCCTCGGCTACTGTGGCTTTAAGGCAGTAGCTATCACTGAAGCTCATTATCTACACCTGCACATAAGCGTTACTCATGCTGCCCCAAACACTTCGGGGAACTCCGTGGTGATATTAAACTGTCTGCAGCACAGCACCAGAAGTAAGGTTTTATGCATTTGAGCTTAGTCATGAGACACGTGTGCATCTTGTTCTTGTGCCACAGGGCTTTCCCTTCTGACCAGCTGTGATCAATCCAGAGTCTCCAAAGAACCAATAAAATCCGTCAGTCACAGGATAGAAAGTTTTCCTGCTGTGCCAGAACACCACTACCCAATTCCCTGGCAGGGGCTGACAGTTCTGCTGGAGGTCTTGATGATGAGAACTTGTCCATCCAGGTCAGGAAAAGGTAGATGGGTGGAGCATCCCCGGGAAGCCTATACAGCCTGTGCTTTAATAACCTACTCAGTGGATGGTTTCCATCTTCCAGGCAGTTCACTAATTGCTTTTCACAGCACTTAAGCTGGAGAAGCTCACAATTTCTTCTGAAAGTAGTCTGTAGAAAAATGCCTTTTCCTTACAGTTACTAAAACCAACTAATTTTAGTGTGACTTTGATTGGGAAGGGTTTGTTAGACACAGAGGGGGAATTCTCACCTAACTCTGATTTTGCCTTAGTGATGGAAGGCAATTTGCATTTCCTAATAAATTTTTATACAAATTTTAAAAAAAGAGAGAAAAGGGGGAAAACATAAAAGGAGAGAAGGGCAAAGAGGTGATAGATGTTGAAGACCATGGCCAAGTACATGTTAAATCATTGTGCTGTGAAAGTAAAGGTTCGTTCTGCTCTGCTCAGGAGTTTAGGTTCACAAGGCGAGCAGCATTGCTCTGTTCAAATACAGTCTTTCAGCAGAGCAAATACTTTAGTAAACATCACAAGCTGTGCTTTAAAAAGCTCTTATTCTGCCAAATACTTCACTTCTTTGAGCATGCCCTATTATCTCTGTAGTGGACATGAGCTATCCGATCTGCTATGTAAGCTGCCTGTCTCGCTGGGGCAGGATAAAGTACAGCCATCCAAGATGTCTCTGCATCAATACAATGACTCAAAACTGCTTGCGTGACTTCTGTTCCGCCTGTCCCCACGGATACCTCCTTTTCCTCCACGGCTGCATTTCCAGATTTTATCTTATTGCCTTGTGCCGCGGTGTTTGTCGTGTGGGTGTGCTGCTAGCGAACAAAGCCTAATTAGATTTACTCTACAAACGCTGTGAGCGTACAGTGAGCACTCTGAACATGGTTATGCCTTATCGATGTGCAAACACTCTGTTCCTACCCACGTGCCTTTTGCAGAGCTGCAGGTCTGCAGATGGGCTTTGGCTGAGCTTTAGGGCTGTAGCCCCTTTCTCCGGCTTGGCCAGTCCGAAGGTCTGTGCAGACATTTAGATACCCAGCGTTTGGGAAGCAGGATCAATGGATCCATAAGGAAATTAACCAATACATCCTGGTGGACAGCAGGATGACCAGAAGCCAGCAATGTGCCCTTGTGGCCAAGAAGGCCAGTGGCATCCTGGGGTGGATTAGAAGTAGGTGGTTAGTAGATCAAGAGAAGCCCTCCTTCCCCTCTGCTCTGCCCTGGTGAGACCACATCCGGAATATTGTGTCCAGTTCTGGGTCCCTCAGTTCCAGAAGGACACAGAACTGCTGGAGACAATCCAGCGTAGAGCCACAAAGATGATGAAGGGAGTGGAACATCTCCCTGATGAAGAAAGGCCAAGGGAGCTGAGTCTCTTTACCTTGGAGAAGAGGAGACTGAGGGGTGACCTCATTAATGTTGAAAAATATGGAAAGAGTGGGTCATTGACTAGTTCTGAAGAGACAGATCTACGGCAGGTGTCAGGAGGATGGAGCCAGACTCTTCTCAGTGGCATCCAATGATAGGACAAGGGGCAAGGGGTGTGAGCTGGAACATAGGAGGTTCCACACCAATATGAGAAGGAATTTCTTCCCAATGAGGGTGACAGAGCACTGGAACAGGCTGCCCAGGGTGGTTGTGGAGTCTCTTTCTCTGGAGACGTTTAAAACCCACCTGGACATGTTCCTGTGTGACTTGATCTAGGTGATTCTGCTGTGTCAGGGGCATTGGACTGGATGATCTTTCAAGGTCTCTTCCAATCCCTAATGATTCTGTGAGTATTCTGAGTTTGGGTACACATGCATAGTCACAGTGTATATCAGCAAAAAGCTCTTCATCCAAAAAAACTCCTCCTTTCTCTTTTCTGTCCCTTCCCCACCTCCAGTAGCCATAGCTCAAGAGTATAGTGAAGGTCACCAATAGCACATTAGAGAAGTTGGATACGGGTCTACAGCACATCAGAATCAATGTGTTTTGCTCTGGCAGAGCAGCCATGGGGAGATGGTACAATCTGATGCGAGTCTCGGGAGCAGTTCAGAGCTACTGTCCCATCAACAGCCTCCCATGCTGTCCTTGCTCTTCTGCTCTGACAGTCAGCACAACCCAGAGCCTGGCTGTGCAAACGAGTTTTAACAAAGCCCTTTGAAAATCAGCGCGGCTATTTCCATCCAGGAGCCGCTCACATGAGCATTGCTCAGGACATACACTGAGGTACGTGAAACCTAGCTCTGGGAGTAGAGATGGCAGCTCTCTTCAGCTAGGGGAGAGTTTTGCCTTTTTCTGTTCAGTTCCTATTGCAATTTCAGTCATCACCAGACAAAACAGACCTTTAACTCTGGCAGATAGCGTGGAGGAACTTGGAATCCTTGTTCCTCATTATAGTGTTAGTCCTCAAGCTGTTGTGATGCACACACAGGTCACAGCAGGAAGACCAACCATCAGCAGCACGCGAAATGAAGGTTTTCCTTCCTATTGTAAAATTTTAGGACTTCCTTATCCTTCAGTTCAAAATCCTTCTACTGCTGTTGCATTTACTTAAAGGAATATTTTTTCTTACTTCTGCCTGAGCTGCTTTAAGAACCCAGCACTTGTTCACTCAATTTGCACGAGAAACAAACTGAAGGAAAAGAAGCAGCTTTATCAACCTTCGGAGGAGACCTTGAAGCCTCTGGTTGAAGGTTTACAGACTGCATTAGGTACTTGCTTCCCTGGTTCCTCCTGAGCTCCTGCCACAGCTCTGTGTCTTGTTCCTCCAGCCTCATTTCTCTAATTAGACATGGCGCTGCCGTTCAGGAGGGAAAGTCATTTCACAGCCTATTTAATAAGCATTCCTGTACAACTATTTAATCAGAATTTTATAGGGTTTGGAAGCAATCCGTTTGTTTAGGGGACGAACAAATAAATGCTGTCTGAGAAACTGCACTCAAAGCCCAGAAGAGGGATTACATCCAAGTAGGTGCAAAGCCTGGGTCGGCTCCTATTCATTTCATTTATATGAGCAGTCAGGCTGTGAATGGAGCGACATGACGGGGGTAGGTAAGCAGGGTCCAACCTATTATTTCCAGCTCCCCTAGTCTTCATTCATCAAGACTCCCAAGGACCTTTTGACCACAATCGGACAACACAGGCAGCAAGTTGAAGCCCAGGATTATCTGAGCAGTTAAAGTTAGGCATGTATTTAAACACTTGCTGAGTTGAGGTTCAAAGCAGCTCTTGGGTTTCGGTCCGCCCCGTGTCCGTTTATGGACACAGAGGAAAGTCCTTGCGCAGACCTGCCTGCTCCTAGCTTTCCTGCAGATGAATACAGTCCAGATCACACCTTTTTTTGTCAGCTGGGAACATGACTGTGTGTGGGAACTTCTCAGGCTGCACAAACAAAACAAAGCCCAGTGACCCTGACATGCTACATTGCCTTTCTTCCCTTCAAGGCTGAATATCTGCATGGGCAGAGATGTAAAGAGGACCTATCATAAATCCTACGAGGACAGATGAGAAAGCAGGTTCTGGGAATATTGTGGCCAAGTACCGCTGCTGTTGGCAGCAAAAGTGATGGTTTCAGGTCCTGGCAAGGACTGCGGGAAGGAGAGGGTGCCTGGCAGTGTCAGTGCCTGGTGCCAGAGCAGCATGCCTACCTTCCATAGCACACCGTGTGCTTGGCACCCTGCTTTAGCTGGCAGGTGCAGTGTTGATCAACCATTCAGAGGGACAACAATGTCTGAGATAGGCTGAAGCAGGTCCCTTTTTTCACTTCTTCCTTAAGCACTCTGAGGAAATGAATATTTGATCCCACTCTACAGATGGTTGACAGGTTGCAGGCAAGATCCCTGTTCCTACCACGCACTGCTATAATGCTCAGCTTTTGTTTCAGGGTCCTGCAGCTGCTCCAGCTGGATCAGCCCTCAGGGACTCCTATTGCAATGTAACCTCTGCAGCTCCAGGATTATCTGGCTGTCAGGGCCCACGGCTCTACCAGGCTCCTCAGGCAGGATGCAAAATAAAATGGGATACAGGGCAAACATGTACTACAGCTTCTCAAGGTTACCCAGTGGCTAATTTTAGTCCTGAACTGTTGATCTAGTGATTTCTTTGTCTCCACAGGTCAGGTACAGACTACAGGAAAGCCTGCAAAGGAGGGACAAGCTCACCACTGCTTTTCAGAGGACGAGAAAACTGTGACCTGGACAGATCCGTCTCCTTCAGCCTCCATTCATCCTGGGCAAACAGGTGGTTGTGTTGGCTTGTTAGGAAATGCTCAGCAAAGGAAGTTAGCAGTAGGAATTGTAAACAGTGTTTTCTTCAATGTGCAGTGTAGAAACACCCAAGGACTGAGGCTTCTGTTCAGAAAATCAACCCCGTAACATCACACACACATTACCTTAGCCCATTGCACCAGACTCTGTAGTAATTATATTACATATTGCAAATACAAACACACGCAAACCTAAGAAGGGATGTTCATCTCACAAACAGCTATTCTGCTGGCAAATGTGGCTCTACCTTGGTTACCTGTCCCTGCCCCGAAGCGAAGTGTGTGTCCAAAACACACGTAGACAGAGGATTAGTTCAAGCCTCTGCTTAGCATCTTTGGGAAACAGGCAGAAAGAGTTCACTCTGCCCAGGAGAATGCTGATTTACAGAACAGGTAATGCAGTGAAAAATAGGCTGTTTGAAAAGTTGTAAATGAGGCCTCTGGAGTTTCCAGGTCCTGTTACAATATTTGGCCCTTGAAATTTATCGATCAGAATTTCTCTGTGCTACCACTTAATGATTCAGAACATCTTATTAACGTCTCGTGAAGTAAAATGGTGCTGAGCACAGGCACAAGTGTTTTTTCCAAATCCACTCTCAGGCTTCAGTCCAGTTTTGCCCATTATCACCACTTGTGTCTCCGGTTATGTAAGTTACCACAACTCCTCTCTCCCAGCAAATTTGAAGGAATGATATTCGACACGAAGAACCCAGGGACTAAACTTCAGTACAGCCCTGGAAAAGATCAGATCATTGAGGTTACACCATCACAGAATATCTTTTGTTAGAAGAGGCTTTTATTATTTTCAAGTCCAACCTTTAACCCAGCACTGTCAGGTCACCCCTAACTGTGTCCCTCAGCACTACACCCATATGCTTTTAAAATTCCTCTAGGAATGGTGACTTCACTGCCCTTGGCAATCTTTTCTGATGCTTGATGACCCTTGCAGTGAATAAGTTCTTCCTAACACCCAGCCTAAACCTCCCCTGGTGCCGTTTACAACCATTTCCTTTGGTCCTATCTCTTGCCACTATGGAGAAGATGCCATCCCCCATCTTGCTCCAACCTCCTTTCAGGTAGTTGTAGAGAGTGAGGTCTCCCCTCAGCTTCCTTTTCTCCATGACAAACAGCCCCAGTTCCCTCAGCCATTCATGTGCTCTAGACTCTTCACGAGCCTCGTTGCTCTTCTCTGGACACACTCCAGCACCTCAATGTCCTTCTTGTAATGAGTGGGGCTCAAAACTGAACACAGTATTCAAGGTGCAGCCTCACCAGTGCTGAGAACATGGGGATGATCGCCTTCCTCCTCCTGCTGGCCACACTATTTCTAATACAAGCAGGATGTTGTTGGCCCTCCTGACACCTGGGCACACTGCTGGCTCATGCTCAGGTGACTGTCAGTCAATAGCGCAGGATCTACTTCTGATGTGCAGCTTTCCAACCACACATCACCAAGCCTGTAGCCTACCAAGGGGTTGTTAGGACGCAAATGCAGGACTTGGCTCTTGGCTCTGCTGAAGCTCATACAACTAATCCTGGCCCATGGATCCAGCCTGTCTAGATCCCTCTGTAAAGCCCCCATATCCTCCAGCAGAGGATAGAGCCTCCCTACTCAATTGTGTCCCTGTCTTCTATACACCCACCCAGCTTAGTGTCATCTGCAAAATTACTGAGGGAACTCTCGATCCCCTCCTCCAGATCCTTAGAAAGATATTGAAGAGAACAGGTCCCAGAACTGAACCCCATGGAACACCACTTGTGACTGGACACCAGCTAGATTTATCTCCATTCACAACTACCCTGGGCCTTGTGCCATAAGTTTCTGAAGGAGAAAGTTGCAGGAAACTGTGTCAAAGGCTTTACTGAAGTCCAGGTAGACAAAGTCTACAGCCCTTCCCTCATCCACTGGGCCACTTGCCTTATTGTAGAATGAGATCAGGTTAGTTATGCAGGACCTGACTTTCATAAACCCATGCAGATCTCCTGATTCTCCTGTACGTGCCAGGCAATGGCCCTCAAAATGAACTGCTCCATAAGCTTCCCAGCACCAATGTCAGACTGACAGACCTGTAGTTCCCAAGATCCTCCTTCTGGCCCTTCTCGTAGCTGTCAGTCACATTTGCTAATCTCCAGTCAGCTGGGACCTCCCCAATTAGCTAGGGCTGTTGTTAAATAATGGAGAGTGGCTTGATGAGCACTAATGCCAGCTCCCTCAGTATCCCTGGGTGAACCACATCTGTCCCACAGACTCACGTCTATCTAAGTGGCACAATAGGTCACTGATCATTTCCTCTTGGATTATGGGGGCTGCATTTTGCTCTCCACTCCTGTCTTCTAGTTCAGGGGGCTGGGCACTCAGGGAGCAGCTGGCGAAGACTGAGGCAAAGTGGGCATTTAGTAGCTCAGCCTTTTCCTTGTCCTCACAATGCTCCTTATTAATATGCAGTTTCTTTGAACCACTATGTAAAACAAGGGTAGCAAACTCCTCACAAGGGCACAGCACTGCAAAATGCAGCTGGGTTAAAAAATAATGGACCTTTCTTGAGATAGGCACTTGCCTGGGAAGTTTCAACTGAACAGTAAGTGAATAAGATGCTTTTTCAGTAGACACGAACATCTGATTTCAGAGAACTTCAAAGGATAACAGGCACAAGTTGCACATCTAGAAGGTGAGTACACGTATCCACAGTCTTTCAGCAAGTCCTTCCAAAATACACTTCCCTCTGCATTTGTTGTTGATTCTCCTCTGGGCACTGGTGAATACTCTTTTTTCACTATTCCTGTGAGCTTGTCGTTCCGTGATTCTGATGAGTAAACTTTACAGTCTCAGCTGAACTAGAGTTAATTAGGCTCAAGCCTCACTGACAGCATGTAAGTGATGCCAACGGGGCCGGTACGGTGCTGGTGGTTGTTGCAACGCTGCATAACACTGTGTGGGTTCAAGAGATGACATTTTTAGTGCAAAATGCCTTGTTTGGAGCATGGGTTTGTGTTGAGCACGTAGTGCTGAGTGCATTCATTGCAAATATCCATGAAGCAGCGCTTTTTTCACACTTTTTGGAGCAAATATTGCCTCTGTACAAAAGTTCCCTCTAAAAGGCAGTCTGCAATTGCTCACTACCAGCAATTATTGCTAATAACCACTTCCAGGCACCCAGCTATTCAGCCTGACATATGTAAGGTAGGACACACCTCACCGAGGAATGAACTCCATCTGAAGGTCTTGTTCCTGTTGAATTCTCCTGTCTAGAGACACACTGAACTGATTTTGAACTCATGGAAGAAGAAGGAGATTAAAAAAAGAACAAACGACATGGTGACTGGTCTGATTAAGAGAGCAATCCAGAGGGCTAGTTCAGGTCTGGCTTCCCAAGCTGCACTGGTTTGCAGTTCATTTTGAACCACTAGGTCTTCAAGTTGGCAATAAGTCTCACCATTCTCTTGTGTTTACCACAAAGAAAATGTAGTTCTTCCCAAGTCTTTAATACAGATTATCAAACCGGTCTCTCCAGTCTGTGTCTGAAGAGCAGAAGCCCTGAAAAGGGCTCACAGCTTGAGGGCTTCTCCTAGTGCACTTCATTGCACTTGTGTTGACAATTACCATGCGTGAGCTCTTCTTATCTCGTAAGTTATACAGGACAAGGCCTGTTCAGTTCTTGAGTAAGTGCATGAAAGTGTAAGTAGTCATTTGTTATGGGGCTGCCCTCTATTTGAATGATTTACTCACTTCCAGGCAAGCAGGCAGGCTGGATCACAGAGGCTGCATCCAGCCTAGTGGCTTCTCTGGATAGCTGACACCAAGGCAATGCACAGGGTCCCCAGCTGCTGCCTCCACGAAACCCAAGCACAGGTAACCCCACCATGGTAACTATATTTGAGGACTAGGAACCCAGAGTTCAGTGTTGTCTGAGGCTTCAGTCACAAGCAACAAGCAGAAGCAGTATAATACAGACTTATCCACAGGTCTTTACCTTCCCCACAAGCCACAAAACCTTTTCAGCATCATAATTCAAATACAAGGGCCACTCCTAAAGAGAAAATGAAAACTCCAGTGTAAGCACTGCCACCCTGGGTACCTGTGTTAGCAGGGAGTTTATGGAATGCCAAGAGACATTTCTCTTCTCTATTTCTGCAATTTTTGCTTGGTCCCTCTCCCAGTAGTCCCTCCTAATCCAGTAGGAAAAATCTGGATTTTTACCCTAATTCAAGTAATTACTTGAATCTTGAGATCAGCAAGGTATGTCAAAGCAGCTGTCAGCAGCGTCCACCCAAATTCTCATCTGTTAGCTCTTGGGCTAAAGGCAAAGGTAGAAGACACCCCCACCCCCCATACTGCATCCCAAACCTGGTTTCTCATTAAGGAGGAAGCCAGCAGGTGATGTTTCACAAGTCTAGTTTCTAAATTCAGCACTGCCTATAAACTTATCCTCTAATGTCAATCATGCTTCTTCCTCTTTAGTATCAACTCTCCGAGGAATGTATTTGGACATAATCCTATTATTTCCTTGGTAGCTTTGCTCCTTTTTCAGTCTACATATTTGTATTTTTCATATAAAGTGACTCAGATATTCTCCAGGTATTCATAGATACACCTGGTATAGCTGTACTAAAGCTTGTCTTTTTATTCTGAACTGGCTTGGATTGACACATCGCTCAAGTACAGCCATGTTCTGGCAGGCCGATGATCTTTCAAGGTCCCTTCCAATCCCTAATGATTCTATGATTCTGTGTAGGGCTGGAAAAGGATTGAGGGAGACTGAATCCTGTGCTAGTGGTTTACAGATTTGCATCCACTGATCCATAGTCCCCATCTTCTCTGCTTATTCTGATACAGGGACTCTCCTTCTCGTGATTCCATGCCCATGGCTTTGCGCTTTATGTTTCTGTAACTCATCTTGTTCCTGCTGCTCTAATTCACAGGGTCTTCCAGTCCTCCCTGAGTGATGCTCCTGTCCTTTTCAGCATTAGTGACCCTCTGCCATGCTATTGACAAAATCCTTAAGCTCAGACTAAGTTCTTCTATCAAGATCAATAATGAAAGAATTGGATTGCATTGGTTTACAAATGCGCCCTTGAAGAACATCACTTCTAATCTCACTTGTCCTGCTTCCCCTTGACATGCTCACCTCCTCCCCACTCTAACTGCTGTGTGATACCCGTTCACCTTATTACAATCACAATTTCAGAAATGCTCAAGACCCAGGAACCTGTTCACAGAAAGCACTGAAACCAAGTATTCATCAGGATCTTCTGTGGGGTTTAAAAAGCAGTTCTTTGCATTTAACAGAACAATGAGGGCAGTAAACACCTGCTTTCGTCATCTAGATCAAAGCTGATCTAGGAAGATTCATTGTTTTAATTCTTCTGGATTACAAGTTGAAAGACCAAAATGAGAACTTGTTATGTATAAATACAATTTTTTCTTGTAGGCACGGGGATTGGACTGGGTGACCCTTCAAGGTCATTTCCAATCCCTAATGTTCTGTGATGCTGTGATAACATGTAAAAATGAGAATATAAAACTAGAGGAAAAGACTTGAATGGAGTAAATATCTTTAAATGTTTAACTTTGGCAAAATGATTGCTCTGCGCACGTGAAGCTCCTGCGTGTGTGACTTAGAAGGGGAGTCCTGTACCTGAATCACAGAATCACAGAATGTTAAGGATTGTAAGGGAACTCAAAAGATCATCTAGTACAATCCCCCTGCCAGAGCAGGATCATCTAGATCCAGTCACACAGGAACACATCCAGGCAGGTTTTTAAATGTGAGAAGGCAACTCACCACCTTAGAAATTGTAATGCAGCAAGTGTTTATTGAAACTTCTTCAATTCTCCTCCGCTTCTCACTCTTTTTGTAAGATTTGGAAATAAATTGGTTTTGCATGAGAATTTTGAAACAGCTAATCTTCACAGGATATTGCAGTCAGAAATTAATTTTTAAAAACTTTGAATCTGTTGTAGGAATCAATGTAATATTCAGTTATGAGAAACTTCCTCCAGAAGCTGCTATTAATGAGAGCAAACATCTTCGGTCATTGACTTTGTCTGTCATTGCATTATTAATATTCAAAATGCAAATTTTCTGAGATGAATTCACAATAAAGCAAAAAGCAAGAATAAAGGCAGTGGGATATCTGATTCATCCCAGCCATGATATGAGAAGGAATGCATTTCGCATGCAGCTCTATTGTATCCGTGAATATTGTCCCCAAATTGTCACTGAAAACATCGTCATCTCTTTGTTCAGTTTTCTATTTATTTACTAAACCTCTAATTAAGGTCTACAATTCACAGCCTTTTATTAAATTATTTTTAAAAGACCGTGCTGTGAAGTTCTCAGATCATTTCCAATTTAAAGGCAAAAGGGCAGTTCTGTGGTAAGAAAGCAGTAGATTTATAGATTCCTACCAAGTGGGGCAGCTCTGGACATGGGACAGAAATAGGGGGCTGACTTTTGTGGGTATTCCTTTTGCTTCCCCTAAAGGTCTCTATCCCTATCTCTCAGAAACATTACTAAGTGCTCCTTCCTGACAGGCGAGAGGGCTCTGAACAGAGTCCAGCTAAAATACAAGGTCTGAATCAGCAGATCTCAGCCTTGCTCCTGTCAGGCAGTCATATGCTTCCTGCACCAGCCTTTTGGTCTTTATTGCTTCTACCTCACACTGCTTCAGACAGTGCTTTGTCAAGCAGAACAAAAACTACTGCTCTAATATTTATCTTTACATATTTATATTGTATATGTCTGGAGGGTGTCCACAGTAGAGCAAAGATGGTGATGAAGGAAGTAGGACACCTCCCTTGTGAGGAAAGGCTGAGGGAGCTGGGTCTCTTCAGCTTGGAGAAGAGGAGACTGAGGGGTGACCTCATTAATGTTTATAAATATGTGAGGGGTGGGTATCAGGAGGATGGAGCCAGGCTCTTCTCAATGTCATCTGGAGACAGGACATGGGGCAAGGGGTGCAAGCGAGAACATAGGAGGTTCCATATAAATATCAGAAGGGACTTCTTCCCAGTGAGTGACAGAGCACTGGAAGGGGCTGCCCAAGGGGGTTGTGTAATCTCCTTTTCTGGAGATGTTTAAAACCCACTTGGATGTGTTCCTGTGTGACTTGGTCTAGGTGATCCTGCTGTTGCAGGGGGATTAGACTAGATGATCTTTCGAGGTCTCTTCCAATCCCTAATGATTCTATGATAATATATATTAGACATTAAAAATGTGTATATATTTCTCTAATATCCATCCTCTGCCTCCTTTAAAGACTGCTCTTACTGCTAAAAGATCACAGCTTTGGCGATGTGCAGAGAGAGCTTTAAGATGCTTACAGCCAATGAAGCCTTCTGCCTCTGAGCTGAAGCTTTGCCTCCCGGCTTTCGAGGCAGCTGGTTTTTATTTGAGTGCGTTAAGACACGAGATTTAAGATCGCTCACTAAAGGTGTAGGATTCCCAGGTTGCCTTTTTCAGCTCTGCATCACCTCACTGGGTTCCTGGGTGTCCTTGAAGCTGTGTCAATCAGCTGGGCTGACTCCCTCTGCTGTGCTCGTGATCCACTGGGACAACAAAGCCCTCACTCTACCAAGGGCAGGTTTCACCGTAAGTGGAGCGAGCGTAGTGAAAATGAATGAATATGAACCTTTTCACACTGTGCAGTAAAAACAAACACCATTCATTTGTTTCACAGAGGGTGGGAGGATCCAGTTCACAAAATAACACCATCAAAGTTAGCAACTCAGACGGCCAAATTCAGAGGCGTGGGACCAAGTGCAGAGAAGGTGGCTGCAGGCAGCACCCCACTGCCTGCACTGCTGGGGACGTGCAGAGCAGCAGAAGCCACAAGCAGGAGGAAGGGGAAGGCCACAGCCACCCTCCTCCTCCTCACCACACTGCTACCAGATGCACAGGAGGAACATTCTGGTGCAGCAGGAGCTATAGGGTGCTCTGATTCACTTCCCCTGCTGAAGCTCTGTTTTCAGGTAGACAGAGCAACCTCAGTGTAAAGGATCAGAGCAGCTGCTGAGCCCCAGATGAGAAACAGGAACAGATGTGCCTCTGTGCAGAGTTAGGTGGCGTGATCAGGAGAGCAGAGAAAGTCTAGACTGGCGCAAGGGGCTGCCAGAAGACCCTGGTGTTCAGATCCCTGCTCCAGGCTGGGGAGGGCTGTCACAGCCCCTTCCCTTACTCTGGGCTCCTTCGGACAGAAATCCTAAACTTGACTGCATTTTCACACTGAGAGTAAATGAAGAACAATTCAGTGATTTGGACAAATCTTTGCAACGAGTAATTTTTAATCACTTCCTCCTTTGTTTGACACAAATAGAGCGTCTTTGCAGATCGCTGCCTTTGTGTGAACTCAGGCTAGCGGCAGTAAGGCTGAGCAGCCATCTCTCGCTTCCTCCAGCTGTAGAAGGGAACTGTTTGCATCAAGCCTGTGCTGCGGGGAACAGTCACTTCCTTACCATGTTTGGCCAGAGAGGGAGATTGCGCTAACCCCGGAAGCGCTCACCATTGTGGAGTTGGGGAAAATATTTTAAACATCTTTTTCGTCTTCCTGCTATTTTTCTTTTATTTTTTTCCTTTTTGGTGAGGGAAGAGGCACACACTTCTACGTGGTATTGTTGGAAAACAAAAGGCTGAGCCTTCTCAGACTCGTCTCAGTCTTATTTCACGAAGCAGGATGCTGCGGTTAAGCTGAAACAGGCTAAAATGAAGTGAGAGCTTCAGCAAACGCTCTCAGGGAACTTACTGAGCAGAGTGGTGCAAGAACAAAAGCAGCTCATGCATCCCTTGACGAGGTGCTCCTGCTGTGGCAGGGGGATTGGACCAGATGATCTTGCGCGGTCCCTTCCAATCCCTAACGTTCCGTGATTCTCTGATCCCCCCTAAGTGAGGTTATACTACATTTGTTAAAAAATCAACTAGGCTGTGAAACAAACTAGGCATTGAGCACGAAAGCAGCAAATACCGAGTGAAAGGCTGCTTAACAAAAACCCCTGTGGTTTTAACATCCTTTACATGAAAATGAAATGAAAACGCAGTTATTTTCCATTTTCAAGTGTAGCTCTGCTGGGATGTGTAATGTTTAGCTGGACATCAGCTTCACAGGCTACCAAAGCTGTCACATTTGGGGCTGTTTTTTCTGTCTCATTAAAGGTCAGTGTCTCAAAGAATTCAAATCAATCCACAGAGTGCCTGTTAGTGTCTCTCTTGGTGTAAGCAGTGCCCATAGATGTGCTCAAACACATCAGAGCCCAAGTCCTGTTGCTTGTTGTCAAGTGTCTTCCCGTGTTGCACGGGAAGTTCTACATTGAGACACCCCCCCCTATGTCCCTCTTTGGGCTTCCTGCTGTGAAAGGGCTGCATGATGACTTCATGAGCATGATCACACTTAAACCCCAGTGCTCCCAGTTTTGTTGGCATGACAAAAAATGGTGTAAGCCAGAGCAGGTCTCAGGCTAAACTGTCGTGATCTAAGCAAGGCCAAAGGGGGCCAAAAGGAGCTGCTAGAGCACATCCCATTTGTTCCAGGTGGATGCCCACATGCCTCCTGTGCCCCCACACTCCTTCTGCCCCTCAAGCAGTGCCTCCAGCAAACAACACCAGCTCAACAGCATGTGCAGGAAATTGGGTTTGCTCTTGACACACCTTTTCCTAGCAGAAAGACAAGAATGACCCAACAGCAACGTGCAGACGGGGTGCCCAGGTTGAGACACACTTGGTTGTGTGGTGCCTTTGCACAAGCCTACAACTGCGACAGGAAAACTGCAGCAAGAGGAAATCCATCCCGTTCCCAAGGACAGCCCCACATGTGTTGGGGTACTTTGGTTTTTCCTCCCACAGGATCGAGGCTTGGGAATGTTTGCTGGCTGCATTGCTCATTTCAGAACCCCTGACTAAATAAATCCTCATCTATAGGACTCGTTGCACTCTCAGCCTCCACTCCCTCCCACGCGCCAGAGCAGCGTTAGTGACAGCAGCCCCAGGAAGCAAGAAGCCTGGAGAGCCCTTACTCCTCTGCTCACAGTGGGGGCTCCATGAAAACCTGTCCCCTGCCACCACCAAAGCACAGGGGGTCAGAAAAAAATCCCCTCTCTGGGAAAGCAGTCGATCCAGCTTCTACCAGAGAAACATTTTAAAGGCAATTATCGGGAAGAACGAGCAATGCTTTATTAAAAGTAATAACAGTGAAGGCAGCAGCAGGAGCAACAAGGGATTGCATTCATCATTCTCTGCACTGAAAAGCTTTTAGCAGTGTCTGCCTTTGCTTTTACATGAGCAGCTTCTGGGAAATTAATTTCACTCCATTCCCTGGGATTCAAACCTATGTGCCAGGTTTAGAAGGATCATTGCTCCACGACTGCAGTTGATCCATGGGGCAATTCTGGTAGTTCCCCACCTCTGCAGATGCTCATGGCCCTCCTCAGAGGCCATGAATAGATGTACAGAGCCTCAGAGTCCTGCACAAGCTGTATCTAGAGTGCAAACTTCTCTGGAAGGAGATGTGAGTGTAAGGATTGTCATCTTCAAGTCCCTGCAATGAGATGAGCAGAGGAAAGTTCTTTATCTGACTCCTGATCCTATGGAAGGACAGAAATTTCCAAGAAAAGCTTTTTCCTGAGAAATGCCCAAAGTTTTAAGTACCAGTCTTCAGAGAAGGGTTGTTCCTGTACCCAAGCTTATCCGTTCCAGTCACTTTGGAGCTGTATCTTTCCTCCACCTTCCAGCTGGCTGCTATGCTGCTCTGAAACCTCAAATGACTTCAGTGGCTGAAAACAAAGATTTCCAGACCCATCTCTGCCAACCTCTGTGGCACCCCCATGCCAAGGAGAAACGTGCTGCTGATGCAAGGGGCCAGACAAACTGACTGCTGCCAGTATTTACACTCTGCATGTCATCTGAAATCGCACACCACCTCACCTCTTTCACCCTGAGGCTCAGTCTGGTCTTTAGCCTTATCCAGTGCAGGCTCTGCTTCTTCAATTCAAGCCTGGTTTCCTGGTTTTCCTCTTCCTGTTTTTGCAAGCATTTTCTTCTTGCTTCCTGTCACATTTTGGAGCTCCCTGTGCTTGAGAGCAAACCCCTTGATAAACACAGCTGGTGGTTACTACCTTGAGCACAAAACAGCTGAGGTTAAGCATCAACATTTGCTTGCAAGCCATAAGCACCTAAAAGATGAGCAGCAACATTTTTAGGGACAAAAGGTTAAAAGCAAAGACTTTAACCAGTCCCACCATCAGCTAAGGAGTGTCTGAAAGCCTAGTCCTGACCACCACACCCACGGAGGTTTTCTAGCGGATTTAGAGTGTAAGGAGATCCGGAAGTACGAGGTACAGCCATGAGTTGTTTGTGTTGGCTTTTGCCTTCGGTTTATCATATCAAGTATCAGTTTATTGCCTGGTGGACTGATGGTAGCCCTGCATGGCAGGTGGTGGCAGCTTGGTGGCAATGCCCTGCCCAGAGATAGTGTTGCTGCAGCATTCCCACCTCCAAAGCCTGAGGCCACACACATGGGCACAGTGACCAAAATGATGTGGGGGAACTATGTGAGAGAAAACAGTGTTGGATGGAAGCTGTGACATCCACTGCACACCTACCCCATAGCCTCCGAGTCATCTTGAACGTAGTGCCGGTGGACCCTGCGATGCTTGCACAGCTGTTTGCCTGTCTAGACTTCACCACCCTCAAGGCATGGCCATGGGCCAAAGCCACCTTCATTCCCACTTGCAATGAGGTGAAAGACAAATGCGTCCAGAGAACCACAGACTGACTCACGTAAATAAATACAGCCAACAGGGCGGGTTTCTTCCTTATCTGCTTGTCTCCTGACCAGCAGAAGAGGTCTTGAACCAGTTGGCAAGAATTGGTGGCTGGGTTTAACGCATTGCTCACTGAGGTGCCTGACAGAGCTGGCAGACACCACTACAAAGTCCCCTAAATTACCCATGACTCATCCTTCCATGACATCAGGACCCTTTCTTTTTCATCATTATTTTATACCATCTGGTACCGTGTTGGCGATTGTGTTTTATTACCCCTCCACCTCAAGGGCTCATAAGTGTTTGTCATCGTCTCAAGGTGCAATAAAATTATGCGTGCCAGCCTGGGGACACACAGTTTTGGTTTCTGGTTTTTCCCACATAACAGGGAATCTTAAATGAAGAACAAATCATAACTGGCTCCACAAGCTCACAACATACTGGGGCAAGAATCTCTCTGGACAGAATACAGGTCAAGGACATTGGCTGATATAGGTACAGGCTTGGGTTAGCAGCCTTAGGCAGGAGGGGTGCCATTTGCCCCTCTAGTGTTTGAGGTCTTTGGTGGATCTCTGTTTCAAACATCAGAGTCAGAAGGATGCCCCTGCCACTGGCAGTGAACCAGTGGTGATCATGGGACTGTGCAGATGAAAAATTATACTATTGCATCCATTAAGAGTGTTGAAATGCAAGTGACACATTTGTTCACTTTAATGGGTGTGAGCTGGAGCACAGGAGGTTCCACATCCATATGAGAAGGAACTTCTTCACAGTGAGGATCTCAGAGCACTGGAATAGGCTGCCCAGGGAGGTTGCTGAGTCTCCTTCTCTGGAGACATTTGAAACCCATCTGGATATGTTCCTGTGTGACTTGATCTAAATCATCCTGCTGTGGTGGGAGGATTGGACTAGATGATCTTTTAAATACTGCAAGTCCAAGAAACTACCCAGATGTCTTGAGACTGGTGTACCTGCAGCCACAGCAAAAGGGTACAGTCACACGTAACAACACATGAACACAACTGACTGTAACTGGGTACTGCCTTCCTGTGTAAACAATGCTACAGGAGTCACCACATCGTCAATGTCCTACTCACTTCTTGAAGAAAAGGAATGACTGCAAGCCATGGCCAAGGAACATGTTGCAAGAGGTGCTGCCATGCTGATCTGGAATGATAGCTCTCCTCTAGTAACACACCTGGGGAACAAGCAGGGAAGTAGTTCACACTGTGGTGATCGTATGATGTAAATAGTACGTGGCTTCTGCTGCCCAGTTCTCATGCTATGCCCTATCATGCAGCTGCTAGGTTCTTGCCTTCATGCTGTGAGCTAAATTATGACGGAATCACAGAGTGGCTTCGTTTGCAAAAGAGCTCTGCAGGTCATATGCTCCAATAGCCCACTCCAATATAGGGCAAACTTTGCAGCTGGATCAGGATGCTCAGGGCTCTTGGAACTTCGAAGATCTCTAGCAGTGAAGGTTCCCCAACCTCTGTTTCCAATGTTTGGCTGTCCTAACTGGCATAAGCTTTTTTCTAATATCTAACCAATCACAATTTATGGGTGGGAAGATGGTTCCATCTTCTCTGTAGCATCCTATTAAGGCTAGGTTTGTTCCAGGCTGAGCAAACACAGATGCTATCTCAGCCCTTCCTCCTATATCATAGAATCATAGAATCATCAGGGATTGGAAGGGCCCTCGAAAGATTATCTGGTCCAATCCCCCTGCCGTGCTGCCATCCTTAGTTCCTATCCACTGGACTTGCTCCAGGATGTCAATGACCTTATTGTACTCAAGCACCTCCAGAAACATTTTCCCAGCTGCAGTTTCCAACCCTCCATTGTTTTCAGACTTGCAAGATCAAGAATAGTCAATATATTTACTTAAAGGAAATAAAAGTCATATAAGAGCAAAATCCCTGGGCTGTCTCTGTGTTAGACAGATGGCTCAGATTCCACCTGTGTCTCTGGAGGCAGATGCAGCCCAGTTCTTAATGTGGAGCTGCTCAGCTGCGTCCGTGTCAAATGCTGAGCATATGTCATGACTGCTGGTGCCAAGGGGTAGAGGGGAAAATAGAGCTTTATAATCCTGCCCAAATGTCCTGGAAATCAACACCAGACTCCCTTGTAGTGTTTCCTATTTGCTTTAGATCTTAAAAAGACAGAGAATAGTTCCAGCGAAGGAGAAAATTCACCACAATATGTAGCATTTCCTAATGGGTTATTCTAGAGTAAAATCACCTTCAAAAGAAGAAGAGAAGTAGCACTGGCAACTTGCAAGACAGCAAAGTTCACAGGGAGGTAAGGATGTAAGCTGTAGCCCGCGTGAGTGTGAGCACAGGAGGAGGGGAGGGATGGCAGCAGTTCTGTGTTTTCCTCAAACAACGGAAAAGCTTAGACTAGTCCCTGTCTTTCAGAAGGAAATTCTTTTCTCTTACGGCTGTATGGAAAGCCTCAGCATTGCTCTCATGCACTGCTCTGCCTAAGAATTAGACCCAGGACTTCAGCTAAATTAAGTACTGGGATCTTACGCTTAGCTTTTCCAACACTGCTTCTCAAGATGCATCCCAGGGTCCTATTTCTAACAAGGCTGCATAGCCAACGCACACTAATGCACAACAATAATGAACCATCAACATCATATCAATACTGACAAGCTTCATACCAGCTTACTCCTTGAATAACAAGAGTAAGCAATAGATTTAATAACATCACAGCCTTTATTCCAGACAGAATTATTAGCAGCAGAACCAGAAAGAAGTGTTTCAAGCTTCAGCGGAGGAGGTTTAGATTAGACATCATTGAAAGAGTGGTCAGGCACTGGAATGGGCTGCCCAGGGTGGTGGTTGAGTTCCCTGGAGCTGTTTAAAAGTCGCTTAGATGTAGCGTTGGGGGATCTGGTTTAGGGATGAACTTGTAGACTAGGGTTGATGGTTGGACTCGATAATCCCAAGGGTCTTCTCCAACCTGAGTGATTCTATGATTCCGTGAAAACTGTGGGCAACAATGTCTATGAAGTACACCCAGGTGTCTGGACCAAAGAGCCAAAAAACCCCTGTGTTTGGAGAGCCCTGTTGACATCTCATGTAGTTATCTTTGACAAAGAAGCTTTTCAGTGCTTACTGATATTTAGAGTCCTTTACTGTGCCCTAATCCTGTCCTTTACTGTACAGGTACTGTACCTCAAACGCAATCAAACCTTCTGACAATCAGAAACTTTTCAGTTGAGTGACAAGAACATCTAAAAATAAAAAGCAACAGGCCTAAACACACTGCTGCATGCTGCTGCCAAAGTGACTGCCAGTGGTTGTACCGCCAGTGCAATCGTTCTATCGGTGACGTCCCGGTGGAGGACCAAAAATGATTGTACCAGGGCTAGGCGTGACTCGAGAAAAAAGAACTACTTGTGTAGCTGGCGAGAAGCAAAGGGCATCACACCCATCTGCTTGCCTTATGGCAGACTCAGCCTGCTGTTTACCATGAGTGGTGCAGCTTTGAATTCTACCTTC